>JAWVWN010004570.1:0-398922 GCA_037367305.1 Phrynocephalus vlangalii | reverse complement strand
TGGAAGAGAAAGGAAAGTCCAATGTTGCAAAGAAATATACTGCATAGGAACCTGGAATGTGAGATCTATGAACCAGGGTAAGCTGGATGTGGTCAAACGTGAGATGGAAAGAATAAACATTGACATCCTGGGCATCAGTGAACTTAAATGGACAGGAATGGGTGAATTCAGTTCAGATGACTATCACATCTACTACTGTGGGCAAGAATCCCATAGAAGAAATGGAGTAGCCTTCATAGTCAACAATAGACTGAGAAAAGCAGTGCTGGGATACAACCTAAAAAATGATAGAATGATCTCGCTACGATTCCAAGGCAGCCCTTTGAACATCACAGTAATCCAAGTTTATGCACCAACTACCGGTGCTGAAGAGTCTGAGATTGACCAATTTTATGAAGACTTACAAGAACTTCTAGAACTGACACCAAAGAAAGATGTTCTTCTCATCATAGGGGATTGGAATGCTAAAGTAAGGAGTCAAGTGATAAAAGGAATAACTGGCAAGTTTGGCCTTGGAGTTCCAAATGAAGCAGGGCAAAGGCTAATTGAGTTTTGTCAAGAGAACAAGCTGGTCATTGCAAACACTCTTTTCCAACAACACAAAAGGCGACTCTACACATGGACATCACCAGATGGACAATACCGGAATCAGATTGACTATGTTCTCTGCAGCCAAAGATGGAGGAGCTCTATACAGTCAGCAAAAACAAGACCTGGTGCTGACTGTGGCTCAGATCATCAGCTTCTTATTTCAAAATTCAAACTTAAATTGAAGAAAGTAGGGAAGATCACTGGGCCAGTCAGGTATAACCTAAGTCAAATCCCATATGAATACACAGTGGAAGTGAAGAATAGATTCAAGGAACTAGATTTGGTGGACAGAACACCTGAAGAATTATGGATGGAGGCTTGTAACATTGTACAGGAGGCTGCAATGAAAAATATTCCAAAGAAAAGAAAATGCAAGAAAGCAAAGTGGTTGTCCAACGAGGCCCTACAAATAGCGGAGGAGAGAAGGGACGCAAAATGCAAGGGAGAAAGGGAAAGATACAGAAAATTGAATGCAGACTTTCAAAGAATAGCAAGGAGAGACAGGGCGGCCTTCTTGAATGAACAGTGCAAAGAAATAGAGGAAAACAACAGAAAAGGAAAAACCAGAGGTCTGTTCAAGAAAATTGGAGATATTAAAGGGATATTTCATGCAAAGATGGATATGATAAAGGACAAAAATGGTAGGGACCTAACTGAAGCAGAAGAGATCAAGAAGAGATGGCAAGAATATACAGAAGAATTATATCGGAAAGATCTGGATGTCCCTGATAACCAAGATAGCGTAATTGCTGACCTGGAGCCAGACATCCTGAAAAGTGAAGTCAAGTGGGCCTTAGAAAGCATTGCAAACAACAAGGCCAGTGGAGGTGACGGCATTCCAATTGAACTCTTTAAAATCTTAAAAGAGGATGCTGTAAAGGTGCTGCATAAGATATGCCAGCAAATTTGGAAAACCCAGCAGTGGCCAGAGGACTGGAAAAGATCGGTCTACATCCCAATCCCAAAGAAAGGAAACGCCAAAGAATGCTCCAACTATCGCACAATTGCACTCATTTCACATGCTAGCAAGGTTATGCTCAAAATTCTACAAGGCAGGCTTCAGCAGTATGTGGAAAGAGAACTTCCAGAACTACAAGCTGGATTTCAAAGGGGCAGAGGAACTAGAGATCAAATCGCCAACATGCGCTGGATTATGGAGAAAGCCAGAGAGTTCCAGAAAAACATCTACTTCTGCTTCATTGACTATGCCAAAGCCTTCGACTGTGTAGACCACAACAAACTATGGCAAGTCCTTAAAGGAATGGGAGTGCCTGACCACCTTATCTGTCTCCTAAGAAATCTATATATGGGACAAGCAGCAACCGTCAGAACTGGATATGGAACAACTGACTGGTTTAGAATTGGGAAAGGAGTACGACAAGGCTGTATACTGTCACCTTGCCTATTTAACTTATATGCAGAGTACATCATGAGAAAGGCCGGTCTGGATGAATCACAAGCCGGAATTAAGATTGCTGGAAGAAATATCAACAACTCAGATACGCAGATGATACTACTCTAATAGCAGAGAGTGAGGAAGAATTAAAGAACCTCTTAATGAGGGTGAAAGAGGAGAGTGAAAAAATGGGCTGAAGCTCAACATAAAAAAAAAACTAAGATCATGGCCACTGGTCCCATCACCTCCTGGCAAATAGAAGGGGAAGAAATGGAGGCAATGACAGAGTTTATTTTCTTGGGCTCCTTGATCACTGCAGATGGTGACTGCAGCAACGAAATAAAAAGACGCCTGCTTCTTGGGAGGAAAGCAATGGCAAACCTAGATAGCATCCTAAGGAGCAGAGACATCACTTTGCCAACTAAGGTCAGGATGGTTAAAGCTATGGTTTTTCCAGTAGTGATGTATGGAAGTGAGAGCTGGACTATAAAGAAGGCTGATCGCCGCAGAATTGATGCTTTTGAACTGTGGTGCTGGAGGAGAGTCTTAAGAGTCCCCTGGACTGCAAAGAGATCAAACCTATCCATTCTGAAAGAAATCAACCCTGAATGTCCACTGGAAGGACAGATTTTGAAGCTGAGGCTCCAGTATTTTGGCCACCTCATGAGAAGAGAGGACTCCCTGGAAAAGTCCCTGATGCTGGGAAAAATTGAAGGCAAAAGGAAAAGAGGACGACAGAGAATGAGATGGTTGGACGGTGTCATCGATGCAACCAAAATGAATTTGACATAACTCCGGGAGGCAGTGGAGGATAGGAAGGCCTGGCGAGCTCTGGTCCATGGGGTCACGAAGAGTCGGACACGACTGAACGACTGAACAACAACAATCTTTACGTATAGATACAAATACCTTCTTTTTGGTAGCAGAAATTCCAGTAAGCAAAATATTTCCATCCCTTCTTCTCAATTTCAGCTCCAATCTTGAAATAGTTTGCATTTGAATTGCTGTACTGGAAGATTCGAAGCTGAATAGTGTTTTATAGTAAGATGTAGCCTTTTTCATAGAACTTACCGTTGATGGAAACATTTGATGCTGGTTGCATGCTCACAAACAAATCGTTGCTTTCGACTGTGTAGGTCCAGCGTCAGAAGCTCCTCACTGCCAGTATCCAAGGACTCATTTCCTAGTCCAGTTGATTAATGTAATATTAATAACTGGTCCGTTATTAACCAGCAAAAGACATTTTCTTTTGTGCCTCAGAAATCAATTAGTAAAAATAACCCAACGTACTTACAATGAAACTAACAAACCTCGTTTTGTATTACTTTATAACACATAAGATACCGCAGTCATACTTGCTGTCAGCATGGGATGTCTGCATCCCCCATAGGAAACAGTAAAGCTATTGTTTGTTTGCCCTGTCTTTATAAATTAAATATTAGAATCATGTGAATAAGTTTGTTGTAGATAATTATTGTTCGAGTCCGAAAATAAGGCTGTAAATCAGAGGGAACACATGATAATTATTTACTTACCTGTTTCAACTTGAGACTCGCTCTCTGTAATGCACAGTGGGTGAATCGATGTGTCCGTCCTGAATACCTGATCCATTTCGTCAAGCCACAAGAATTTTGATCTGGCAGCACCTGAGGTATTGTTCTGAATCAGCTTGTTTGTAAAGCTTTCTTAAGCACTTCGTCTTGGATCGACACTCTTCAGAGGAACGTCTGTACCCGAGTTTAAAAAGCTATCTCGATATTACCTCAAAAATCTCATGATTTCTTTTTAGTGAAGACAAAGCATACTTAATCTCTGCTTCACCCCATACCTTTATTAAGGCAGAGGTTTCGGCATTACCCCAAATTACTCCTCGCTTCGCTTTCCTAGATGGCACGCTACCCTGGGTTGAATCGAAGTCGTCCTCTGCCTCCATTTTCCAAAACTTTATTATCAGAAAGTAAGAACAGGATAGAATTATCTTTGGTAAGCTAGAAGTATCAGCAAAGAGTAACATGCTAACACCTTTCTTCCTGTTTTTAAAAACAGGTCAGTGATTGATTCCATAATAAAAAAGGGTGAATTGCCTGTGTAAAATGGGGCTGGCTAATTCTCGGCCAACAGCGGAATGATGCGCCAAATGGCTTTCTCTGTAAACTAATTTATGTCCTCTGGGTAACTGGTTTCTTGACCTACTCTTATTCATGGAAAAGTAATGTCTTTGCAAACTTGAAGATTATTGAACGTGGTGTGACTTGTGTCTTCCGATGCATCGATTCAGCAATCGTAAGGGATGTATCTGTTACGTGATACAAATGGTGTAAAACTTCCAAATTATTCTCAGGGGCAGTACTTTGCTTAGACTTATCAGGAAACATGTGCAGTGGGCGTTGGATTGTTTGCTACATAACTCAAAAATAAAGTAATGAAACTCCTATAATTCTTGGTGTAATTTTATCAATTTTCCTTTACTAGCAAGAGCTGTTCAATAGGCATTTCCTACGAGTAATGGAACCACTTTTTAAACAGCAAAAAATTTGTTGCCTAGCAGCCAAAGTGTTATTTGATATGTAGATGGAGGAAACCTAGACATTGTAAGAGCTGACAGTGAGGGGGAAGGGGAAAACAAACTTATAATCTTTGGTTCCTGTTCGGAATATTCCAAAAGCCTTGAAAAAATTATGGTGTACTTATCAGGTTGTTTTACTCATGCACATTTGAA
Organism: Phrynocephalus vlangalii; assembly: GCA_037367305.1. Taxonomy (NCBI): domain Eukaryota; kingdom Metazoa; phylum Chordata; class Lepidosauria; order Squamata; family Agamidae; genus Phrynocephalus; species Phrynocephalus vlangalii. Next base: position 394,216 of record JAWVWN010004570.1, on the reverse strand, counting down.
ACTGATAACCATTAATATATCATAGTGTTTATAGTCAGAAATTTGAAATGAAGTTTTAGGAAGCCACAGTTAGCCAAAATCCTTAAGTGATTGACTTTAAGGAAGTAAAAAAAGAGGGTGCTTCTGGTACAAAAAACCGTGGATATCTGAAAGTTTTAGAGGGACTGGTGGAAACGATGGGTGGCAGTGAAAGGCGCTAGGAAAACCTTGCTTCAGTTAACAACAGCACAGGTGCTTGGTAATGGCCAGTGGTTTCTTATACATAGCTTTTGAGGCCAATTGATAGAATATGAAGATTCCCTGATGCCATTATACATTGTAATATTAAATTTGTTACATTTGTGATAAAATCGAGGAACCTTATGTAAACATATCAAGAGAATTAAGGTTCTACATCAGCTAAAATAAACTTTCTCTAGTAAGACCTTAATGTAACTTCTTAGAGTAGGAAAATCATTACAAGACACCAAACATCTATGACATTTTATTGTGAATTTTCAAAGGACAGCATGTATTGTGGCAAATTGTGGAACAGTGGTTGGCAGTGAAAACACATCAGTCTTTCAGTACTCAGGATGTTGGGCTAAGCAAACAAATGTAATAGACTCCACATTATTGTGTTCACTTAACATGGGTGTACAGCTTTTCTGCAACTGCTGTTCTTATGGCTTCTGCCTCTACTCTTTCTGATTGTCCGCGCACTGCATCGTCATCTACCATGTCAGTATTCTGAACCTCATTATTGTGTCTTAAGATTGGTATCATCATCCGGAATGGCATGTTTTTTTCGTTCACATATGTTATGCAGAATAACAGCAGAAGCGATAATTGAGTTCACATTTTGAATGTGAGCTTCCATTCTGACAGAAAGGCTCCGGAATCTAGCCTTAAGGCGGCCGAAGGCCCTTTCAACAATGTTCCTAGACTGGTTAAATATCTTGGGCTTCATTAGCCACTAAATATCATAGCCACTTGCAAAGGGGATATGCACCGTTACCCAAGATTAATGGCGGAATAGAGACACCATTATAGCTGGAACATAGGGTTTCCAGGAATAAGTGTACCCTGCTCCATTCTCTGGAAAAGTAAGGAAGACCTGAAAACATGCGCATCATGATTTACACCAGAATGTCCTGTGAGCATTGAGAAGAATACACCGTCTCCATCGCAAGCAGCCTGCAGCAGAACAAAGTGAAATGATTTTCTATTGAAGTAAGCTGCTCCTTGCAATTTCGGCGCAGTAATAGCTATATATGTTCCTTCAATTGTTCCCAAACAATGGGGGACCCTCAATTTTGAGATAGCCACGGTCATCTGGGGGAAAAAGGAAATAAAATTAGCATATAACAAAATCCGTAGATAATCCACGGAAATTGCGCCTAGCAGAGTCCCTGCCCACCTTTAAAAAGGCTTTGAAAACTCACCTTTTTAAGGAGGCATTTGGCGACCTTTTTACTTAATTTTTTTTTCTTTTTTCCTGTCGCCACCTGCGTCATCTTCTTTGGAGGGTACTGTCTCCCCTCCTCCATTGGAATTTGTCACCTATTTCTCTTTTTGTGCTGTTTTATTGTTAGCCGCCCTGAGTTCCGTTCCGGAAGATGGGCGGGATACAAGTGTACCAAATAAATAAATAAATAAATAAATAAATAAATAAATAAGAAACCGCTGATTTATCATCTGCGTTTTCATTAATCGCAGCAAAACCCAGTAAATAAATAAATAAATAAATAAATAAATAAATAAATAAATAGTATTGCATGAAATCTCACAGCCAAATCAGCACAAATGGTATAAAAACATTAGCATATAACGAAATCTGTGAATAATAGGGAACCGCAGATTTATCATCCGCAGTTTCAATAATTGCGGCAAAACCCAGTAGTATTGCTTGAAATCTCACAGCCAAACCATCACAAATGATACAGAAACATTTGCATATAACAAAATCCGTGGATAATTGAAAACCGCAGATTTATCATCCGCGGTTTCGGCAATCGCAGCAAAACCCAGTAGTACTGCATGAAATCTCAGTACCAAATCATCAAAAATGTATAAAAACAGTTAAGAATCTATAAACAAGGGGAATATGGACAAACATCAGTAGTGACTATGGCCCACTTCTAGCAACACCCACACAAGGAGAAACTAGTGTGAACACTCCTGTATCTTAGGTCCCTTATGGGAATGGGCATGAATGTAGAATCAAACAGGAAAAAAACCCATTCCTCCTTTGTTCTAGTGAAGGGGTGGGGGGCATTGAAGTCTCGTATTTAATTACTGTTGCTGCAAACATCACAGATGATGTGCCCAATTTAATAAGGAGGAGCATCATCAGCTGTTATTTTTAAACAGGAAGATGACAACAAGCCTGTAGATTGCCTTGCACTGGTTTTGTCTCTATTAACCCCCCCCCCAGGTACTCATTGAAGAGGTAGGCTCTATCAACCACACAGCTGCTTTTGGAAGCATTCCCTAAGAATGGACCATCTACAAGTTCAGTGCAGCGATTGTCAGAGTCAATAGGGATTGACAATAACAGTGTTAAGGTCTGACTCCAGGACAGACATGTCATGACATGTTAAATGAAAAAATTAAACAATAAGCAATAAAAGGTAATTTTATCAATGCTAGCCCCCATAAAAAATTGACAACAAACCTTACTGAAGTCAGATACACAGACCTCCTTCTTCAGCAGCGTGTGCTCTATTGCTAGACAGACCTCCACAACTACGCTAGCCACGGTTGATGTGCCCTTCTGAAAAACAAGAGCTATAGTATGGTAGCAAGACCAGCTTGCAAGAAAATACACTCCAATAGCAACTCTCTCCTCTACTGGAATGGCCGAGCGCAAAACTGTGTCCTGTCGCATAAAGAACAGTCGAAGCTGTTCTGAAATTTCAAATAAAGTTTGCCTAGTCATACGAAAGTTCTCAATCCATTGCCTGTCGTCCCAGTACTGCAGAACTGTGTCATGAAACCAGGGCGAACGGCCAGGATAGCTCCAACAATTTTTTTGCCTAGGCAAGGTGACCCTCCACTCTGCCACAGTCCTGAAAACAGTCTCAACAAGTTTGTCTGCAGCATTGAGAAAGTCCACGTAGTCCTCGTCGGAATCATTGCACCTACCTCTCACAAGTGAGATGCACTGGAATATTACATCCATGTTATGATACACCGCGTTCAAAACAGGCATCAGCCGGCAGGACACTCGTCACCTGCATCGAAGTCGCGAAGGAGCCATGCCGACAACAATAATGAGGAAAGCGGAAGTGTGCTTCCACAAGAAGGACAATCCCTAGGAAACATGTTGCTGCCTTGGAGGACCGGGCCGGAGGACATGCTATTCATGGCAGCAGAACCCATCTAGTGGCAGGAGAATGAAAAGACACTCGCCGAAACAAGCCCTATGGAGTTTGTAGTGCAATGAATGGCTTTCCAAAGAGAAATTAAAGCAATGTGCACGCCGTGAAGCTGTGACGGTCAGACATCGGAGAATTGAAACATCGAAAGACCGGTTGCCGGGGGAAGAAAAATAAGCAGTAATAGTGTGCGGAATATGAGACCTCAATGCGGAATGAGGACGTGCGGTTACAGTACTGCCGGTCCCGTGAGTACACAGAAGCAGGGACAGACCCGCAAGAAGACCACATGACCGTAACCGAACTCAACACGGAAGTAACTTCCTCCTGGGGTGAAAATGGACGTGAAGTAACCGTCTTAATGATAAACAGTTTTTACTGCAGCAATTGCAGTGCGACCGGTGAAAATTTGCACCATTTCAGTCCCCCCTTTTCTGCCTCTTTCTGCTGTCCTACTTTAATAATCAATTGCTGGCATTTCGGTAACTGAGCACTTCTACAAGCTGCAAATTATCTGGTACAGTGACCAATGGAAAAGGAAGTGTGAGATGAGAGAAAACAAAGGAGTTACTATAAAGGTGCTCTGCCACTAGGGATACGCTGCCACGTTCTCAAACTTTCACATGAACTCTTGCAGTAATACTAGAAAGCCGACATGCTGCTAATCGACAAGCAAATCGGCATGACGGAGAAAAGCAGATCAATAAACAGGGAAAAGATGTGCATTTGGCAAGACAGAATGCACAGAAAGAAGTATAATACACCTCTGCCGTCGGGGTGTTAACTGCACACCAAACGCCATGTGATCGCCCACAATTTTAGTATGCATCAAAATATGATGCGCAGTTAATAGCTGTGCGACCGAGGCCTCAGTCAGGATGACTTAGATTTATTATTTTTAGGGAAATAAAACTATGATTGAGATCTGTTAAGGTTTTGATATTTTTGATACTTATTGAATTCTTATTTTTATATAGAATCATAGAATAATAGAGTTGGAAGAGACCTCGAGGGCCATCCAGTTCAACCCCCTGCCATGTAGGAATCCCATCACAATATTTCCGACAGATGGCCATCCAGCCTCTGCTTAAAAACCACCAAAGAAGGAGATTCCTCCACCCTCCGTGGCAGCATATTCCACTGCCAAACAGCTCTGTCATGAAGTTCTGTGCTTGGGTACAAAGTGGAAAAAATAAAGGAGTTACACTTGGAATTCTTCCCTGCTCAGTCTCTTTTTGTCAGTGGCTCAAGGTGTTGCAAGTTTTTTTTTATCTTGGCTGGAGGGAAAAATACCTGATGTTCAAGCTAGAATCTGAAAAGGAAAAGACACTTATTTATTTATTTATATTTACATTTATTAACTGCCCAACTTTCCCACGAGAACTCTGGGAGGTGTACAACAAATTATAACATAAACCTGAGCTCATATTGCCAATATATGCTGATTAACCCAGCACCAAAGAATTTCAGTGGATTAGTCTAGACTAGAGCAGTGGTGGTGAACTTTCAGCACATTAGACGTTTTGGACCACAGCTCCCACAGTCCTTTGTCACTGGCAATCTAGGCTTGGAATTCTGGGGGTTGTAGTCCAAAACATCTGGAGTTTCAAAGGTTCGCCACCGCTGCAGAAAAGCCTTTGACTGTGGAGACTGTGAGAAGCTATGGGTTGCTGTGAAAGAAATCGACCTGCCTCAGCTCTTGATGGCCATGCTGTGTAACTTCTATTCAGGACAATATTAGGGCAAAATATGGGGAAACAGAATGGTTTCTTATCGGCAAAAGTGTCAGACAAGGGAGTGTGGCTTGAGGGAAAAACCTAAATGTCCAGACAGTGAAGCAGAAATAAATTGGAAATATTCAACGACACAAACTAAAGTGAGTCAAGACCTATAGATGGATTTTTGGGGGGCAAAATCTGGAACGGCTTTTAAACAGTTTTCTGTGGCTGCTTATTGAGGCCTTAAAAGAGTGTCAGCTCTAAAAATGGAAGTAGAATGAAGCAGCAAATTAGATGCTGATAAGTTCGAAGCCACTTAAGCAATACATATTTTTTTTCCTGAGTCCCATGCTCATCAGCACAATTTGCTTAATTGAAAGGGACTTTTTTTTTTTAGCCAAGCGATGGGTGAATGATCTGAAAGACTCTCCCCTTTGAAAGAAACAGCCTTGTGACTACAGCTGAACCCAGAGGTCTACCTCTGGGGATCAGGAAAGTTCATCTCACATTAATGATTGATGTCTACTCTGCTATGAGCTTGCCTGGTTAAGGTGCCTGGTTAAGGAGAGGGAGAAGCAAATATGAGTAAGTTGAGTCTTGTTGGAAATTATTTTGGAAATTATTAATGGAGCTCTGAGTATAGCACATGAATGAAAAGCTAGACATTCTCAATACTGTAAAAAGAAGAACATTGCAATATATCGGCCACATAATGCACAATAACAGATACCATCTGCTGCAGGCTAACCTTCAAGGAAAAATAGATGGCAAGTGTGGCCTGGGGTGTAGAAGAACATCCTGGCTTAAGAATTGAAGCCAATGGTTCACAGTGGGCACAACTTTTCTATTTAAAATAGCTTTGGATAAAAACAGATTATGCTACTGATAGCCAATCTTCTACAGGGAGATGGAATTTAAAGAAGAAGCTCCAGGAAGGGAGAACTGTGATTTCACTACTTCAATGAAAGAGCTCCATCTGCTGCACACTAATTGATTTTTGGAGGTTTAGCATATGGGTGGCTCAGACATTTTCCAGGAAGTGTGGGATTCTTAGCAAATATATTCTCAGCTGCTCGAGATTATCATAATTGATGGATTTCAAGAACAGGATCAATAGGATTAAAATCAATAGGAGGCCTTGAGCTGCTGATCCACAAGGGGCTGTTAAGGGAATGGATTAAATCTGGCCTGGAAAGAAAAGAGATGGATCCACCAAAATCTAAGCCTAGAACCCTGTTTCCTCGAAAATAAGACATACCCCCAAAATAAGCCCTAGCAGGATTTCTATACATTTCTTAAATATTAGCCCTACCCTGATAATAAGACCTAGTGATGGGCGTGGCTGTGCCTGCACACACACACACACACACACACACACACACACACACACACACACACACACACACACACACACACACACACACCACATTGCCCCTCCCTTCCCATCCATGGTCCAGCTGGTGAGTTTTCGATCGGAAAGTCAGGTCTTTCAAGCCCAGTTGCCACCAACCCGTCCCAGAGAGCCCTGTTCCTCTTCCGAGCGAAAAGTCGCTAATCCAACACTTATCAAACTTCAGACCTCCAGATGTTTTGGACCGCAACTCCCACAGTCCTTTCCCATTGGAAATACAGGCTTGAAATTCTGGGAGTTGTGGTCCAAAACTTTAGGAGGGCTGAAGTTTGGACATCACTGCTTTAACCCTTCTGTTTCTCATTACTTTTCCTCTCTCATGCTTTTCTTCTTTCCGCTGTGCTGAGTTCCCACACGGGCGACGGGGAAAGAAAAAAAAGAGAGGAAAACACAGGCATTGACCCATATACGCACCAAAATGATTGCTTGCATGCCAGAACTTTTCACAGAGGCTCTGACGAGAGACTTACCCGGCAAGTACAAGCAGGGACCAGCAGCCTGGGCTAAAGAACCACGTTGGGCTGCAAGAAGGTTACAATGCTAAAAATAAGACATCCCCTGAAAATAAGCCCTAGTGTATCTTCTTGAGAGAAAAATAAATATAAGACAGTGACTTATTTTCGGGGAAACATGGGTAACAAAGCATTTGGAAGGTTAGTATGTTTGGAGGCAAATTCACAAGAACAAGGGGCTCCCAATCTGGAAAATCTAGATGATCTGGATTTTAAAAAGGTTTTTAAAGATATGAGTGGGACACTGAAGGCTGTGGATACGTATACAGGGAAGGTAGCAAACAAAGTCACTGGAATGGAACAAATGATAGAGAAGCAAAATAGAGAACAAAGAAACTAGAAAAGGAATGGTAAGCGGGATATACAGTGTAATCCAGTGTTGGCAAATCTATGGCGATGTCGCATGCCCACAGAAAGGGCTCTGCATGCCAACTTTGGCACCCGTGCCATAGATTTGCCAACTCACACTAATACAATGGTACCACAATTTATGAAATTAATCTGCTCTGAACGCATTTTTGTAAGTCAAAAATTTTGTAAGTTGAAACACAGTTTCCCATAGGAATGCGTCCGTTCCGGAAGTTTGAAAAAAACAAACAAAAAAAAGGGAACAGGTTAGTTGGTTTTCAGTGCATTCCTAAGGCAAGCCTGCTCAGACCCAGCAAACCAGAGGAAAAGCTCCCCCCTTTGCTGGGTTAGGGAGAAAGCTCTGCAATCAACCAGCAGCGGAAGGCTGCTTTGACACCCAGCTGATTTTGACAGCTGTCAAAATCACCTGGCTGTGGGGCTGGGAGGAGCAGCAGAGCTTTCTCCCTAAGACATCAAAGAGAGCAAGTTTTCACCTTCCTTTGCTGGGTTGGGACAGTCATGTGTGTGTGCTTGGGTTATCCAACCTTCTCTTGCGGTGGGTGGAGAAAAGGGGAGAGGCAGTGGGGCTAGCTGGGACGTCATTAGGGCACGGGTCACCGTGGCCAGAGCTGGTGACTTCAGTGCTATTATGTTGAAGGAATGAAGTCCCTATGCAATGCAAATGGCAGAACCATCTGGTTCCAGGCAAGAAGAAGTGATGGAAAACCATCATTGGCTTCTCTGTAACATGACCCTACGATGGGCTGGCCGTCTCTTCCTCCAAAGCTGTGTAGAAGAAGCCATGATCTAGTAGTAGGTGGAACTAAGTTCAGAGGGGTGGAGCCAAAGCCAAGAAGGCGGAGAAACATCATTTCTTACCAGTCTAGATACTTTCCTATCAAGCATCTAATTCAAGCCTATGCCGGTCTGCATAAGAAGTAGTAGCTTCTTGGGTTGCAGGGCCATGACTGCCTTCTGCATTGTTTAAATCCAACAGTGCTGGAATTTAAGGTGATCCCCCCCCCCATTTTGGGCCGGATCACATTCTCACTCATGTTTCTTTCCATACAGTGAGATCCTGGCCCGATGACCCCCCAAAATAAGCATCAGTCCTACATACTTGGGGGGTCATCGGGCCAGGATCTCACTGTATGGAAAGAAACATGAGTGAGAATGTGATCCGGCCCAAAATGGGGGGGGGGGAATCACCTTAAATGATCTAGTAGAGTGTTTCTATCTAAATTGTCCGCATATTTCCTTTGTGTGGAGAAGGTCTCAGGTTCAACCCCTTGGATCACCAGGTCAAGTTGCCTTCTGAAATCTGGTTCCTTCCCGACTTTTTAAAATACAATAGGAACCCCTGCAAATACTGAAAAACACAGATTATGTGGAATGCTGTTTTAATGCTCAATAGTCAACACTGTTCATAGCATGGTCTTTGGTGCCTTCTAGTGGCCGGTCCTGGTAACTTCATCTTTAGAAATACAGTACTGTACTGTATTTCTAAAGATACATATTCATTTCTACTTGTATATATTTCTAAGGATAGATATTTCTAGGATTTTCTTTTACTATTTTTAAACCACAGATAAGTAATCAGAGAACACTGATCCTGCAGATATGATCCTACTGGACAAATTTAAGGATTGTTGATCACTGGACCTACTTACTAACTTGGTAGCCAGTATTGCAACCTAAAGTGGAAGTTGGGAAGTGACCGTCTCCCAGATGTTAACCCGCTTTTTTTAGGTGTCAAACTATTACAAATTATTACATACAAACAATACGTATTGTTGTTTTTTATTTTATTTTTTTGTTTTCTCCTGGATATAAACATATAACTGAAACAAGCACTATCGCCAAACCTTACTGCTGGCTCAGCCTTTTTGACACTCCATGACATCTTCACATTTATTTCCCAGAAAGTTTCAGATCCTTTATTTTACCAGATGTTCTCTTACCTTTGGATTCAGTGTATCAGGCTCAGCTTTCACCTGTACCTGCTTCTTGCGTGAGTTCCCCCCTGCCAAGAACAGGAGTTGGTAGACTTCACTCTTGCATGGTTTTTGAACTAAAATTCCAGGATGTACTGTACCAAGAAAAGCCTAGTCCAAAATTGCTTAGAACTGATTCGTTTTAAGCCCAGGAACCTGCTTGGAGTGACAGAACTGAATGGAGTTTGCTATCCTTCTGCACAATAAGGTGGTCTTGGTACTCACCTATAAAGCCCTTCATGGTTTAGGACCATTACTTGGTGAAACTAGATGATCCCTGAGATCATCTACCCGTGACACCAGATCCGCTCAGGCAAGGATCCTCCCGGTGGTGATGCCCAAGGAAGTCAAGGAAACAACAACCAGAAGCCAGGACTTTTCACCAGTGGGCCCCATCCGTTAGAATCAACTCCTGGCTGGGCTGTGTCTGGTCTCCTTCCTGCCTATCTATCAGAGGCTGGTGCCCTTTACAGATGCATCTGACAGCAACTTCCTTTGCCGCTGCCCTTCCGTTCTTAACGGGAAGCACTGTGCCACCTTGCTTTTAAAATCTGACATTGATCTTGCCCTTTTACTGTTTGGTCTACTGTCTGCCTAGCTTTGTTCGTTTTTTATTCTTACTCTTAGAACGGGAGGGCTGGATGGGACCCCTTGGATCATCTAGTCCAGCCCCTGTTAAGGAGGCCCAGTGGGGAATTGAATTCCCAACCTCTGGCTCTGCAACCAGGGACCTATACCACAGAGCTATCGTCAGTTGCCATTGTTCACTGCCCAGAATTATGCACTGCACTACTGGGTAAGTATAGAAATAAAATTTGAATGAATGAATGAATGAATGAATGAATGAATGAATGAATTCATACATACATACATACATACATACATACATACATACATACATACAAATACATACATACATGAAAGTTGCTCCAACTTTTCCCCTTTCATTTCCCTTTCAATTATGCACTGCACTACTGGGTAAGTATAGAAATAAAATTTGAATGAATGAATGAATGAATGAATGAATGAATGAATCCATCCATCCATCCATCCATCCATCCATCCATACAAATACATACATGAAGGTTGCTCCAACTCTTTTTCCCTTTCATTTCCCTTTCAATTATGCACTGCACTACTGGGTAAGTATAGAAATAAAATTTGAATGAATGGTTGAATGGTTGAATGAATGAATGAATGAATGAATGAATGAATTCATACATACATGCATACATGCATACATACATACATACATACATACATACATACATACATACATACATACATACATCAAAGTTGCTCCAACTTTCCCCCCCTTTCATTTCCCTTTCAATTATGCACTGCACTATTGGGGAAGTATAGAAATAAAATTTGAATGACTGAATGCGCCGAGTGTCCTTGTAGCTGTATAGCCTCCTGTGGAATGGAAGGGTCAAGCCACGTCTCTGTAAACACCATAGCACAGCAATCCCGGATATTTTTCTGCAGAGAGAGAGAGTAAGCTCCAACTCCTCAATCTTGTCGGGGAGAGATCTAACATTTGAAACAGAAATACATGGCAATGCAGGCTTGTGAGGATTTTTACCTAGCCTCACCCATAGTACAGCCCTGCAGCCCCTCTTCTGCTTGCGTTTTTTCCATGTTCTTTTCTTTCTGGCAGGAAAAAAGCGGGGGGGGAGTAACCCAAGGATATGCAGGCCCTCTGAGGAGCTCAGCTGGAATGTTAGAAGTTGAAGACTCCTGTTCAAGGCTGCAGCCTTCTGTGTTGATAGTTAAAAGCTCTTGTCGACTGTACATTACTTGTGCCTGAATGTGCAGAGTCCATAGTAAAAAGTACACAAACAAAACATTAATTAAAAGATCTCTGGAGTGTCAAGCCATTGCAAGTGCTTGTGCCGCCATCTTGGGGCTTTGCGCCTCATACACTCCTCAAGTTCCATGTGCCTCCATATTCTTCCGCCCATCCCCCCCCCAATGCATGGAACATATCCTTCCACCACATGAGTGAGATCCAAGTAACAAGCAAGCAGATCGTATCCAACAGATATAAATATCACAAGTGTCCCCTCAGTGGCTCCAAACAGGAAGCCCTTGAAGCTGAGTCCTATTCAATGTGACTCAGGTCTCCTTTGCGCATTGTGAAGCTCTGTCCATCCTTCGCGGCATTTGGGGCAACGTGGATGTTGCATGTTCACAGCTGCAGACATGTGGCCAGATTGTATATCCTGCTGCCAATACCCAGACATGCACGTAAAGCAGAATCAATGACCCAGTGCCACCCACTTTCTGGTTTTGATTTTGGAAAAAATATATCTCTAAAACTGTTTTGTTCATGGGAAAAGGAGAAATATAGGCTATCCAGTAACATGAGCACCATGAGAGTGCCTGAATGAAAAAACATTAATGGGGAAATTAAGGCATTCAGGATGACAGCACCCATTTACATTCAATCCATTTACTACAGGGAATCCATTTGAAAATCCTGTATTCTCTCTGTTTGGCTACGCAAATGTCCAAATGAACTCTATTAGAATTTTCTCCCCTCATTTTTTTCCATTTTGCATTTATATTCTACACTAAATTACATAAAACAGATATATTACTTATCTCCTGTCATGTTACCACTTCAATCACAGTTTTCCCAACATTTGAGCCCAATATAATTCATATCTCCCTTCCCAGATTAAATGATCATACTTTCATACGTAGTTTCTTTATTATCTCATCCCTATTCTATCTTTACTTACATGTATTTTAATACAAAGAATATAGCCGCCCTATCTAATCTCAACAATCTATTCAAACTCGCTGTTTAGCTCTTCAATACTAAGCAATTTAGGATAATTTGGAAAGCTATATCTATTCTATATATCAGGGGTCCTCAAACTTTTAAAACAGGGGACCAGTTCACTGTCCCTCAGACACTGTTGGGGGACGGACCCTGCAGCTCCCCAGCGTGGCGGGGAGTTTTTGGCTCAAGTGTGTGTGGGGGGGGTGGAGAGTTCTGCAATGGCCAGCGGGCCGAATTCAGGACCTTGGCGGGCTGCATCGTGCCCACATGCCGTAGTATGAGAACCCCTGCTATAGATCATCCACAGTATATTTACCCATTCCTCCAAAATGCCTAATTTTAGCAATCATCACTAATTCAAGTTAATACTTTTTGGGCTATTATAAGACAGCTACCTCCTGGTCGATATCTTTCACTTTATGTATAGAAGTTCTTGTCTATACAGTACTTAGCTGCCTCTATTCTTTTAAAAATCTAACAGATTAACATTTATTTATATATCAGGTTTTTCTTCACATTTCCATTTTCCGTTTCCCATATCATAACAATTAACTAGTGGCCTTAGATAATCAGAATACAGAAAACATTTTTTTAATGTAATAGATTCACTAAGCCAGAATTTATTTTTTCTTTCAATTTTCCCTTTTCTTGCTAAGCCCCTTAACTTCACAGGTTGTTCCCCCCTTGTCCAATCCTTTATTTTCATGGGTTGTTGTATTATCTTGAAAGTAATCTTGATGGCTGCTCTGCTACTGAACAAGTCCCATTTTTTTCTCTTTTTGGCATCCATATTAAGTAAGACAGATGTGCTTATCATACTCCATGGACTTGGCATATCTGAGGGTTTAGCCTGAACCATTCTTGTCATGTTTGTCCTCATATTGAGACCCACCCTTTGTTCTGGTTTAATCTCTTGATTCGAGCTGATTTCAGTAGATGTGTTTATCATATTTTGTGAATTTGGCATATCCAAAGATTTATCCTGCATCAATCTTGTTGTATTTGTCTGTAGATTAAGATCAGCTGTCTGTTTTAGCTCACTCTTCTGAACAGAACTAATTTCAGTTTTTTCTAGAGACCCAGTATTATCCTCCATTCCATCTTGAGTCATCTGTTTTGCCTCTGTGATTTTGGGCGTTTATACACGACCCCTAAGCTCCGCCGCAAATGGCTGCAAGGTCCGGACCTTAAAAATGTTTACCCACCAGCTCCGGACTTTGCAGACAATTAAGTGCGACCCCGCCCACTTTAGCAAGACCAAACAGCAGTTTTCTTGTACCTGCTTTTTGGAGGTGACAAATATTTGATCCGGTGTAAGGATAGTGAGTGCGGGGCTCTCCTGGCTTCCGTTTGTTCTTTTTTTGCGCCCCGCCCCTTTAAAAGATCTCAATGCTGCCCGGAACAAAACGGAGGTAAGAAGGCATTCTTTTCTTTCTTTTTTCTCCGTCCCTCAGGCAGCCAGCAACCAGGAAGTGCCGAGGGGGGTGGGGACAGAGGAAGAGCGAGGAACCCCTAAGATCTCTGGTCCGAATTTAAGTGGCCAGCGGATCTTAGGGGTCGTGTAAAAAGGCCCTTTATCAGGATTAAAAATCTCTGTATCTTCAGAGGTTGAGTCTGTTTAGATATATATAATTTTTTTTGCAAAGCGGATAGAATTATGTTGGCAAAATCTTATTCTGATATGTTATCCCAATCCATTTTTTATAGTTCACAAGAAAAGGTTGATAATAATTAATGAGAAAAGTCAAAAGTATTATAAGCATTATGTTATTAAAATATTAACAGATCCCAACTGGGACTATTCGATGCACTTCTCTGAGAAAACAGGAAATCTCATTGAGCCATCTTCTCTGCAGCTGAGGGTCAACATGACCAGGAAGACGAATTGGGGTGTTAATTTGCTGAGAGCAACATTTGGTGGTTAGCCAGGAATAAAGAACCAACTTGAACTATCAAACAAACTGAGTAAAAGGTCGGGTCATTCTTAGGTTAAATGGCTTTTGACAGCCAACTGGGTATGAGCTAAGAACACGGGCAAGAAACAGGCACATGTAGGGGCGTGCAAGATATGTAAGGGCCTTTTTACACGACCCCTAAGATCCGCTGGCCACTTAAATTCGGACCAGAGATCTTAGGGGTTCGTCGCTCTTACATAAGAAGAGCCATGCTGGATCAGGCCAAAGGCCCATCTAGTCCAGCTTCCTGTATCTCACAGCGGCCCCACCAGATGTGTTTGGGAGCGCATGAGACTAGATATCTGTCTCCTGATACCACTCCCCTGCATCTGGCCCTTGAAGGACCCTGGTTTTAAGCCTGGAGATTACACATCTCCATCATGTTTTGTAACTTGTGATGGACTTTTCCTCCAGGAATCTGTCCAATCCCCTTTTGAAGGCATCCAGGTCAGATGCCATCACCACATTGTGTGGCAGGGAGTTCCATAGACTTACAACGCGCTGGGTGAAAAAATATTTTCTTTTGTCAGTTCTTACTCTCCCAGCCCTCAATTTGAGTGTATGTCCCCTAGTTCTGGTATTTTGGGAGAGGGAGAAGAGCTTCCCTCTATCCACTTTACTCATACCCTGCATTATTTTGTATGTCTCAATCATATCCCCACTCAATCGCCTTTTTTCCAGACTAAAGAGGCCCAAATGTTTTAGCCTTTCTTCATAAGGGAGGTGCCCCAGCCCAGTAATCATTTTAGTCGCTCTCTTCTGCACCTTTTCCAGTTCCACTATGTCTTTCTTGAGATGCGGTGACCAGAATTGTACACAATACTCCAGGTGGGGCCTTACTATTGTTTTGTATAATGGCATTATAATGTTGGCTGTTTTATTTTCAATCCCCTTTTTGATAACCCCTAGCATGGAATTGGCCTTCTTCACCGCTGCCACACATTGGGGAGACACCTTCATGGAGCTGTCCACCAACACACCAAGATCTCTTTCCTGATCCGTCACGGATAACTCAGAGCCCATGAGTTGATAGATGAAGTTTGGATTTTTTGCCCCAATATGCATTACTTTACATTTGGTTACATTAAAACGCATTTGCCATTTCTCAGCCCATTCCCCCAGTTTGGAGAGATCCTTCTGGAGCTCTTCACAATCTTCTCTGGTTTTTACCACACGGAAAAGTTTTGTGTCATCGGCAAACTTGGCCACCTCACTGTTTATCCCTGTCTCCAGGTCATTTATGAACAGATTGAAAAGCACCGGTCCCAGGACAGAGCCCTGGGGCACACCGCTTTTCACTTCTCTCCATTGTAAAAATTTCCCATTGACACCTACTCTTTGTTTCCGGGATCTCAACCAGTTCTCAATCCATAAGAGGACCTGCCCTCTTATCCCCTGACTGTGCAATTTTCTCAGCAGCCTTTGGTGAGGGACTGTGTCAAAAGCCTTTTGAAAATCCAGATAGACTATATCAACCGGTTCACCCAAATCCACATGCCTGTTGACCTTTTCAAAAAATTCTAAGAGGTTTGTCAGAGAAGATTTACCCTTACAGAAGCCATGCTGATTTTCTCTCAGCAAGGTTTGTTCTTTTATGTGTTTTAAGATTTTCTCTTGGATGAGGCTTTCCACCATCTTCCCTGGGACAGATGTAAGGCTAACCGGCCTGTAGTTTCCTGGGTCCCCCCTCCTTCCTTTTTTAAAAATTGGTGTGACATCTGCTATCCTCCAGTCCTCCGGCACTGTGGCCGTTTTAAGAGACAAGTTGCATACAACCGTTAAGAGATCTGCAATTTCATTTCTCAGTTCCCTAATAACCCTTGGGTGGATGCCATCTGGGCCAGGTGACTTGTTAATCCTCAATTTATCAATTAGTCCTAAAACCTCCTCTCTTTTAACCTGTATTTGATTTAATTCTTTAGTCAAGAGGGGCGGCTCAGGCAGCGGAATCCGCTCAAGGTCCTCTGTCGTGAAGACAGACGCAAAGAACTCATTCAATTTCTCTGCAATGTCCAAGTCTTCCTTAACCTCCCCTTTTCCTCCCTCACCATCCAGAGGGCCAACTGGTTCTCTGGCAGGTTTTCTACTTCTAACATATTTAAAGAAGCTTTTATTATTACCCTTTATATTGCTAGCCATTCGTTCCTCAAAGTCTTTCTTTGCCTCCCTTATCATCTTCTTACATTTCTTTTGCCAGAGTTTGTGATCCTTTTATTTTTCCTCATTTGGGGAGGATTTCCATTTACAGAAGGACCTCTCCTTGCGCTTTAGAGCCTCTCTAACTCCACTCGTTAACCATGCCGGTGTCCTCTTGGACTTAAATGAGCTCTTCTTTCTTTGTGGTATGCACTTGTGCTGGGCCTCTATTATTGTTGTTTTAAACAGGCTCCATGCACTCTGAAGAGATTGGATTCTTCTAACCTTCCCCTTCAGTTTCTCTCTAACTAGTTTCCTCATCTGAGGGAAGTTTGCCCTTCGAAAATCAAGGGTTTTTATGTCTGATTTGGTTGACACTCTTCCTCCGACATGCATGGCAAAGGTAATAGCAGCATGGTCACTGTTCCCCAGAGGCTCAGTGACATTCACACCTCTGACCAGGTCCTGAGTATCACACAATATTAGATCCAGAGTTGCCTGCTCTCGGGTGGGCTCCGTGACAAGTTGCTCTAAGGCACAGTCATTCAGCAAGTCGAGAAACCCAGTTTCTCTTTCTTGCCCGGAGCTCGCATTGGCCCAGTCAATGTGGGGATAATTGAAGTCCCCCATGATTACAATCCTATCCCTTTTAGCCACTTCCATGATTTCTCTCCTCATTTCAAGGTCCCCCTGTCTTCCTGTCTTCCTCTGTCCCCACCCCCCCTCGGCACTTCCTGGTTGCTGGCTGCCTGAGGGAGGGAGAAAAAAGAAAGAAAAGAATGCTGTTTACCTCCGTTTTGTTCCCGGCAGCATTCAGATCTCGGAAAGGGGCGGGGCGCAAAAAAAGAACAAACAGAATCCAGGAGAGCCCCGCACTCACTATCCTTACACCGGATCAAATATTTGTCACCATCAAAAAGCAGGTACAAGAAAACTGCTGTTTGGTCGCGCTTAGGTGGGCGGGGTTGCACTTAATTGTCTGCAAAGTCCGGAGCTGGTGGGTAAACATTTTTAAGGTCCGGACCTTGCAGCCATTTGCGGCGGAGCTTAGGGGTCGTGTATAAACGCCCTAAGTCTGAGGACATACAGAAGGGTATATAACAATGATGAGAAGCCATTTGAGCTCTGTCCAGACCAGCAAGGCTTGATCTGTGCACGGATCAACCCAGGTTGCTCTGAACTCTTAAGCTAAAAGGCTTAAGAATTTCTACTAACCATATCTGTGTTTTGTGTACTGCTTGCTTGCTATATTCTTTCTATATTTCTGTATTCCTGTGACTGTCTGTTAATAAACTATGGAACTAACTCTCTGCGTGGCAATTTTTGAGAAACAACCCATTCTTATCAAGGTTAACAGTGCTTGTAATAGTTTCTGCCACTTAGTTTCCAAAAAAGAGAGGTACAAAGGAGAGTAACTAGACTAGATTGAAGCCAAAGCAGCGAGGAGAAAGGAATGTAGGTCTCCCTTGCACCAGCCAGGAACATTTTCAAAATAATAAATTGTGTGCCATCAGGTCAATTCTGACGGATGGGGACGCTTTTCAAGGTATTCCAGACACAGAAGACGCAAAAGTGTTTTAAACCCTCTTTTCTCCTGGGGGTGCCCTGGGACTGTGCAGCTTGTCCAATTTCACATAGGCTGGCTCTCCTTCGCAGAAGGCACTGTGGGGGATGGAACTCCCAACATTTGACTCTGCTTTGACTCAATGAACGAATGAATGACAAGCGTCGCTTCCATGAAAAAATGTTCTTCATGCAATACAGTATATCACAGAAGTGAGTACACCCCCTCACTTTTTGTAAATATTTTAATATATCATTTCATGTTTTAAGCAGCGGCTGGATGGCGGTTCCTGCATGGCAGGGGGTTGGACTGGATGGCCCTCGAGGTCTCTTCTAATTCTGTGATTCTATGATCATAAGAGTCCAGTGTTGTATATCATTTTTCATGTGACAACACTGAAGAAATGACGCTTGGTTACAATGTAGCGCAGTGAGTATACAGCTTGTACAACAGTGTAAACGTGCTGTCCCCTCAAAATAATGCAACACACGGCCATTAATGTCTAAACCACTGGCAACAAAAGTGAGTATACCCTAAGTGACCATGTCCAAATTGGGCCCAAGTAGCCATTTTCCCTCCCTGGTCTCATGAGACCCATTAGTGTCACAAGATCTCAGGTGTGAAGGGGGAGCAGGCATTATTGCTCTTACTTTCACATTTGGTGTTATCGCTCTCACACTCATAGTGTTCACTTGAAGTTCCACATGGCACCTCATGGTAATGAACTTTTTGAGGATCTGAAAAAACAAAGATGGCCTAGGCCAGTGTTGGTGAACTTATGGCACGGGGGCCAAAGGTGGCACTCGGGAGCCCTACCTGTGGGCACCTAACATCGCCCCTTCACAGCCACCTGCATTCAGGTTAAATTGAAATACTGACAATTTACAAAAAATTACTGGGTTCTGAATCACAGTTTGGGCATTTGGTCTCTAAAAGCCTTGCCATTACTGGCCTAGGCTGTAAGAAGATAGCTCAAACCCTGAAAGTGAGCTGCAGCATGGTGGCCAAGACCATAAAATGGTTTAAAAGGACAGGCTCCACTCAGAACAAGCCTTGCCATGGTCATCCAAAGAAGTTGAGTGCCCTTGCTCAGCATCATATCCAGAGGTTGGCTTTGGGAAATAGATGGAGGTTGAAGGGGGTGGGGTGGGGGTCAGCCTGTTAGTGCTCAGACCATATTTTGATAATGCACACTGCATCAAATTCGTTGAAGGGCTGTTGTCCCAGAAGGAACCCTCTTCTAAAGATGATGCACAAGAAAGCCCATATATGGTTTATGGCAGACAAGAAGACTAAGGACATGGATTTCTGGAACCATGTTCTGGTGGTCCAATGAAATCAAGATAAACTTATTTGGTTCAGGTGGTGTCAAGCGTGTGTGGCAGCAACCAGGTGAGTACAAGGACAAGTGTGTTGTGCCTACAGTCAAGCATAGTGATGGGGGTGTCATGGTGTGGAGTTACATGAGTGCCACCAGCACTGGGGAGCTCCAGTTCATTAAGAGAACCATGAATGCCAAAATGTACTGTGACCTACTGAAGCAGAGCATGATCCCTTCCCTTTGGAGAATGGACAGTATTATCTTGGTTTTTCTATCTTGATTTTCAGAAGGCTTTTGACACAGTCCCTCACCAAAGGCTGCTGAGAAAATTTCACAGTCAGGGGATAAGAGGGTATGTCCTCTTATGGCCTGAGAACTGGTTGAGATCCAGGAAACAAAGATAAATATAAAATTGGAACAGGTGATATCTTTAGGCTGCTATAAAAATAACAAAACATTGCTAATATTTTGGGGGCAAGCCCCCTTCCTCAGACCAGTACCAATAGGTAATAACAAGGCAAAAGATGGATTTGCCAGGAATTATTTCTTCGGTGTAGAGTCCATGGCAAGATGGAAAAAGCCAGGCAGTTTAGTTCAGGCTTGGAGCTTCGATGTTCTTGGGCTGCGTTTGAAGTAAAAGTAGGGAGGGAGGTGTTTTTATTGTCCCAGTCCTTCTAAAGACATGTCAGGGCTCACGTACACACATTGTCACCTCTCCTCAATGCGACTTGCCGAGACCCAAAGTCCCTGATTTGTCAGCGAAACAAAGAGTAGGTAATGGGATATTTTCACAATGGAGAGAGGTGAAAAGCGGTGTGCCCCAGGGATCTGTCCTGGGACCGGTGCTTTTCAATCTGTTCATCAATGACCAGGAGACAGGGATAAGCAGTGAGGTGGCCAAGTTTGCAAATGACACTAAATTTTTCCGTGTGGTAAAAACCAGAGAAGATTGTGAAAAGCTCCAGAACTATCTCTCCAAACTGGGGGATTGGGCTGCCAAATAGCAAATGTGTTTCAATACTGTACAGCAAAATGTAAAGTAATGCATATTGGGGCAAAACCTCTAAACTTTTATGGGAGTTTGCTGGGAAAATGCCAAGCAAACTGATTTTAGGAGAGCAAAGAAAGCACACACAGATATGCTGTTTCTCAGAGCCAGAAAGAAAATCTCACATGTCTGCCTTCATTGAGCTATCTAATGTTGATGAATACACACTGGATTACTAATGAAAACATTGCCTCTGATAGGGAGCAAATGTCCTTTAGCCTTTGTCCTGCCTCAAAGCAAAGGTGAAGAGGAAATAGGTCACTTTCCCCAAGGGATGCAACCTGGCAGGGTCAGGATGGTGTGCCTTCAACTGTAACCTCCCAGGAAGCATACCCCGCAGAGAAAGGTTCCCCACAAACTTTATCAACTCATGGGCTCTGAGCTATCCATGGCAGATCGGGAAAGAGAGACTGTTACTAGTATGATGTAAGACACATAGTGCTTGTCTGAGGCTACGCAGAGCTAGGCTGACCAAGCATAACAGTTAAATCCCAACAGTTTTGTTCTATATAATATAAACTAGAAAATAGTTTAGGAGATTGTTACTCAATTTGTTACAATTACAAATAAATATTATTTAAAAAGTAAATTCTGTTTATAATAGTTTGGATACACTATATTTTAATACGTTAGTTGTGATAATTTTATGCCAAGTCAAATTGTCCATCATCATGTTCTCTGTTCCTAAAGTTCAAGCTGTAAAGGGGGGAGGGGAATGCTAATGCAGCATATTTTTCTTAATTTCCAAAAAATTCCATTTTTTTCCTGGAAAAAAAAATTCCGAGCTTTAAAATTTCCAGAAATTTTGCCTCTCTAAATAAAATAAAATAAAAGCATGCCTATGACAAAAAAAATAAAAAAAATTTGCACCTGCAAGTGTTATGCTGTCCTTTAATTTTTTTTTTATTTAAAATGTGCCAAAATGATTCAAATACTATACGCTTTTTTCCAGTTGTAATCACACTCTAAGTGGAAGCAGCCAAGGAGTGGACGCTTGATGCCCTGTTACTAAGAAAGACATTAAAAAGAATTGGAAAAGGGGTGGATATATGGCAGCAAAAACAGGTACCAGGCCAGTTAAAATAATAATGGTGTTACGGGTGTTTTTGCTGGTTTCACACCAGAGCCTTTTGTTTGTAAACCAAAAGGCTTTACTGACCACGGAGGAAAGAACCTGTCAGTATCAATCAAAGATGCTCTGAACACTTCATCAACTGGACCTTTCTGAGGGGAAAGTATGTCTGGCATTCAGGAGTTTTTTAATGTCTTGGCCAAATGGGTTCTCCGATGCTTGATTAATTTGTCTCTCCGAGTAAAGTTTTTCCCACAGTTGGGGCACTGGAAGGGTTTTTCTCCCGTGTGGAGTTTCTGCTGGTCCTTGCAATTTTCCCTTCTGATTGAAGCTCTTGCCACAGTTCGGACATTTGTAAGGTTTCGCTCCCGTGTGGACCCTCTGATGGATCTTCAAGTTATCCCTCCAACTGAACCTCTTCCCACAGTCGGGACATTCGTATGGTTTCTCTCCTGTGTGGACCATCAGGTGGCGACCCAGGTCCCTGCGCTGATGGAAGCACTTCCCGCACTGAGTGCACTTGTATGGTTTCTCCCCAGAGTGAATCTGCTGATGGATCTTCAACACTTTTCTTTGGTGGAAGGCTGAAGCCTCTCCAGAAAGTCCTGCCACTGGGCCTCCCAGTGGGCTTCCGGTCACTTCTCTAGTTCCTTCTTGACCTCTTGAGATGTTCCCCAACCGGCCCCCTCGGCCATCAGCTCAGCCTGGACTCTCCTTTTCCCTGTTCCTTTGGACCCTCCTCTGCCTCTGTCACCGCCTTTCTCTACAATCTAGAATTAGAATATTTTCCAAAACAGATCGCCAGTTGCAGAACATGTTAGCAACAACCTAATAGTCTTTGAAAAGTATTTCTGAAAAGCAAGAAAAAGCAAGTGAACCAACCTATTTTTTAAGGTAAAACACCTGGTCCCAAGTGAAAGGGGGCATTATGAAATGGACCAGGTGGCAGCTCAGTCAGTGCTTTTCGTCTCTGTGAGGGTGCAGAGCCAGCCTGTGGAGCCTTGGGCAAGCTGCACCGTTGCAAGATACATCCCAGAAGGAGGGAATGGAAACCCCTACAGAATATTCTCCAAATGGAAACCCTAAAAAATATCACCAGAATTCACTTGACGGCACATGATTACTGGACACCCATTGTGGTATAGTAGACAAGAGTGAGGGACCAGGGATCTGGAGGCTTGGGTTCAAACACCTGTTCAGCCGTAGAAACTCACTGAGGGAGTGGAACCAGCAATCTCCTCCTTCAATATCACACTTAACGAGAAAGACCAATTAGGGCCCCTATAAGTCGGTTACTTCTTGGCAACACATATGGACAACAACAAAACAGCCTTAAGGAAGAATGTCCCAAACTCAAGCCTCCCATATAATCCTGGGAATATAATAGTAACAATCTTAGAACTGCATCACTGGAAGGGACCCTTTAGAGGTCATCCAGTCCAGCCCCAGTCCAGGAGGAACAGTGGGGAATCGAACTCCTGGCCTCTGGCTCCACAGCCAGATCCGGACCAAAGGGTGCAGAAGAAACACAGGACATGACAAGCTAGTAAAGTAGGACCCCCATATCTGTGGGGGAATCAATTCCAAGCCTGCACAGGGGCTGGAAACATCAAGTTACAACAAATGTTATTTTAAACATACAGTAAATGCTATACTGTGCACAGGATGGTCCCTGGCTCCCTGGCTCTGGCGTGTGCTCCATGTCTTGACACTTTAGGCCTTCTTGAGTTGAAGGAGAAACATGTCTCTGAAAGTGTTTGCTACCCTAGGGGGTCTGGCAAAGCTTCTACCAAAGTAAATCAGGTTGAAAGTTCTCACATTCCCCTGCCCCCCACCCCATTTTGCCCTCACCTCTTGTTTTGAAAACATGTCCTAGGAGAGATGTTCGTGTGGGTAAAAGAACACCCAATATTATTATTAGCCCCAAACTGCAGGCAAGGAGACGGAAGACTGAGGCTTACTGGAGCCTTCTAATGCAGACTCTTCTTATTCTTGTTTTACAGATGTGGACGAGATCGGTGGGTCGACTCTTAAAGTAAGCTTGCAATGCAGATCATTACCCTTTTCAGAAGTGGCGGGCAGTAAACCCAACTGTTGGACGGTTTAGGACGGTATTTGCCTGCTGAGCCAGAGGTTGGGAGTTCAATTCCCCACTGAGCCTCCTGGTCAGCTGCTGGTCCAGATGCTCCATCAAGACCTTTCTAGCTCTGCAATTATTATTATTATTATTATTATTATTATTATTATTATTATTATTATTATTATTATTATTATTATTATTAATTTCATGCATCTGAAATAAAACTGAAATAAATCAGAACCAATATCCTTATGAGTTTGGATGGAGGGCTCCAGCGGCTCTCCTGCGTTTGCTTTTCTTCCACCCACCCAGAGAGCTCTAGGGAAAGAACCGGATCCTACCGGAAGCGACGAAGAACCTGGTGTGACCCTCCCGGCTGGCTTGCTTGCTTTCCCTCTTTATTTCTCTTTCGGTTCCTGGGCTTCGTCGGGGTGGCTTCCCGGGGGCTTTTCAGCCTGATCAGGACGGTCGCCCCCCCCCCTTCCCAGCCAGCCTCCCTGGGCTTTGGGACGGAGAGGCTCTTCTCTGCCCCGGAGGAATTCCCCCCCCCCGCCTTCCTCCTCCTCCTCCTCCTCCCTCTTGCTCTTGGCGCGGAGAAGCAGACGAAGATTTCCCAAAGGCGCCCTCTAATGGACGACGACAGCGTTACACCCATCAAGCAACCCCATCCCCCCCACCCCCCTTTTACCCTGTTCAGCCAACCAGGTCACACACACATGTACTGTATAATTAAACATTAATTTAAAACAAATTTAAAGAATTCTTGCACCATTTGTTTATTCTTTATTGGCAAAATAAAGGCTTTCGGAAATAAATCAGGAGACAGCTTGACATTGGATAACAACATTTAGTTTGGATTGATCATTTATTTTCATTGAATCAAAGTATGTCGTGTTCTGAACTTCCCGCCAAGAACTTGGTGCGCCTCGTGAAGCAGAGAGACTGTCATCTTAAACTAAGGTTTGCTCGATCTTATGAGTGGCTTAATAAAAGCATCAGCTGCTCCATCAATTGGTACAAAACAGCTTGTAGGGGCAGAGAGGCAGTGGGAGGAGAAACATCTGGGCAGCTCTGGTCCAGTTCCTTATGCCCCAATAACACCCCAGTCTTAAACTGGTCTCCTGGCAGGAGGAAACCCCCCCCATTAAACTTCAGGGCACTTACTCACCTGTCAAGATATACCGTATAAAGAATTGCAGCCATAGTGGATTATTAGTCCCTCAGACTTCCAAAAAAGATTAAGATCAAGGTTATACCAGGAGAAAACAGACTCCAAATCATTTATTCTGGCTAGATAAATTATAGGAACTTTAAATTAAGAATATAAATTACCTGGAAGCATCTAAGGGCTGCAGGAGGTGGGAGAGACTTTAAACCAGCACCTGGGAGAGGGGATTATCCCCAGGGAAAACTGGGCCTGAGGGGCCAGAGATGAAGAGATCCCTCTCATTGTCTGGAGCTCCACACTCCCCTCTCTCTGCCAGACTGGACCCACCCAAGCAATTGGACACCCATCTATGGGGCATTTAACTCAAGGATTTGGACCATCAAGAGCTTAAATGGCTCAGGAAATTGGATCATCAGGACGAACTGAAGCATCACCCTCCAATGCAGATCCAGAGAAACCTTGAACTGTCTTTATCTATTAACAACTGCTACTGATTCAACCGCTATTGGCTCACGCCCACCATCCAGAGTGAAACCACAGACTGTTGTCTATTGGCTTGGCATCAGTAAATCAGACTTAAACAGTAAAGGGTTTGCACTTCCTGACTTTGTGTGTGTGTCTTGTGTCGTAATAGTCGTGACTGACTCTTCGTGACCCCATGTCCACGGAGTTTCCTTGGCAGGAATACTGGAGTGGCTTGCCAGTTCCTACTCCAGGCACCTACAGCACCTGGTATTCCCTGGTGGTCTCCCATCCTAGTACTAACCAGGGCCGACCCTGCTTAGATTCCGAAATCAGGTGAGATTGTGTGTGCCTTCTTCCTTACTTTATTTCAATTTAATTATTGGACACTGGTTCCGAGCCAAACACAGACTAAAAAATATTCTGTAAAAACCGGTAACATGGGCTTTACATACACTACGTTGATCCCTTGCAGAAGTATACTCAGTAAAAATGGGCTGAGGAATGGTCCTGTTTACACTCAAAGCTTGCCTCTTTTAAGTATATTGGTGTGCCAGTACATCTATTACTCACCCTCTTATTTCACATTTTTGCAAGGACCACACAAGTCCCTCTATTTCAT
Source organism: Phrynocephalus vlangalii (assembly GCA_037367305.1). Classification (NCBI taxonomy): domain Eukaryota; kingdom Metazoa; phylum Chordata; class Lepidosauria; order Squamata; family Agamidae; genus Phrynocephalus; species Phrynocephalus vlangalii. Next base: position 368,655 of record JAWVWN010004570.1, on the reverse strand, counting down.
AGAGTCACAGAATCATAGAGTTGGAAGAGACCTCAAGGGCCGTGGCTTTTATAGATTTTGCCTCCTCAGACGATAATCCCCACTCTTTTTAACAAAAGAGGGTTTGAAGGGAAAAGAACAAGGGAGGCAAGAAAAATTGATTGTAATTGTGCTAAAAGGAATCAAATACACTCCTTTTCCTGTTGCAACCCCACCCAAAGTGGAGGCAGCCAAAGAATGGCCACTTCGTGCCCTGTTACTATGAAAGACATTTAACAGGAAAGGGGGTGGGTTTACAGCAGCAGAACCTGGTAGCAGATCAGTTAAAAGAATAATGGTGTTAATTAAGGGTGCCTTGACTGATTTCACACCAAGGACCTTTTTTTTATAAAATAAAAGGCTTTATTGACCCCGTTGGAGGGAACCTGTCAGTATCAACCACAGATTCCCTGAACCCTTCATCATTTGGACCTTTCTGGGGCGGGGGGGGGGGGATATGTCTAGTATTCAAGAGTTTTCTAACGTCTTGGCCGAGTGAGTTCTCTGATGCCTGATTAATATCTGTCTCCGATAAAAGTTTTTCCCGCACTCAGGGCACTGGAAGGGTTTCTCTCCTGTGTGAATCCACTGATGCTCATTCAAGTTATCCCTCCGACTGAACCTCTTCCCACAGTTGGGACATTTGTAAGGTTTCGCTCCCGTGTGGACCCTCTGATGGATCTTCAAGTTATCCCTCCGACTGAACCTCTTCCCACAGTCGGGACATTCGTATGGTTTCTCTCCTGTGTGGACCATCAGGTGGCGACCCAGGTCCCTGCGCTGATGGAAGCACTTCCCGCACTGAGTGCACTTGTATGGTTTCTCCCCAGAGTGAATCTGCTGATGGATCTTCAACGCTGTTCTTTGGGGGAAGGACTTCCGATCCTGAGAACACTTGTGCAGTTTCGTTCTGGCTTCAGCATGGAGGCCTTGGTGTCTTGTCAAGTCTTTCTCCAGACTAAAACATTTGCCACATTGGTAACACTTGTGGGGTTCAGTTCCGGTATGAGTCCGCTGATGCGTGTTCAGATTCCTTCTCTTACTGAAGCTCTTCCCACACTGGTGACACTGGTACGGCATCACACCAGTGTTGAATTTCTGGTGGATCCTCACATTTCTGCTCTGAAGGAAGCGTTTCCCACTGGGAGAACGTTCAGACTGCCTTCCCTCGCTCTGAATTCTTTGATTTTCCCCACATTCGTGAGAATCCTGATCTCCTTCCACATTTTCCAAGCATTCAGACTGAATTGCCTCTGTTGCCACTCCCTGTCGTATATCAGTTTGTGAATTTTGCTGGAGTGTTCCTTCAGCCGTTGCACATTCATTGGGGTTCTCCCTGGTACGTCTCCTGTCAGGCCCTGAATCGCAAGGACACAGTCGGTCACGCTCGGTCCTGGCGGGTTTTCTCTCCCTCAAATGTATTCTGGAAGGCTGGCAAACTGTAGCCGGAAGATGGTCCCTGAACTCATTACATTTGTGGTCACTCTCTGCTGCCGGATCCTCTGTAGGGCCACATCCTTCCGCACTTATCTCCACACTCTCCAGCAGGTTCACGTTGCTTGCCTGAGCAGCAGTTCCAGGGATCCCTGCCAGTTCATTCCCTCCCCACGGAGATGTCTCCATCTTGACCTGACTTCCCTTTGACTCATCTGCAAAGAGAGCATAAATTTGCTTATTACCTAAACTCTAGAGAAAGGCTCTGGAGCTCATGTTTCCCAACTGTGGATCCCCAGATGTTTTGGGAATACAAGTCCCAGAAATTCCAGCCAGCACAGCTAATGGTGAAGGATTCTGGGTGTTTTAGTCCAAGAACACCCAGTTGAGAACCACTGTTGTAGATGTCTTTCCTCCCACAAATCTGAATATGGTTTCCATTTCCCTTGCTTTTTATGGCAAGGGATTTCTCTCTGCTTTGGCAGAGTAGCTCCTTAGTGGAGAATCCTCAATTTTATAGTTCACCTTGGTTTAACACTACCTACACAATCCTTCTGGTGGACGCGTGAAGTGCTTCTGATTTGTTTGGGGATTGAGGAAATGGCTGCTTGATAAGTAGCAGACAGGTTCTTTCCAGGCTCTTTAGTCTGGAAAAAAGGTGCCTGAGGGGGGTATGATTGAAACGTACAAAATATTGCAGGGCATGAGTAAAGTGGACAGAGGGACACTCTGCTCCCTCTCACAAAATACTGGAACTAGGGAACATCTACTCAAATTGAGGGCTGGGAGAGTAAGAAGAGACAAAAGAAAATATTTTTTCACCCAGCGCATTGTTAGTCTGTGAAACTCCCTGCCACAGGATGTGGTGATGGCATCTGGCCTGGATGCCTTCCAAAGGGGATTAGACAGATTCCTGGAGGAAAAGTCCATCCTAGGTTACAAACCATGATGGAGATGTGTAATCGCCCGGCTTAAAACCAGGGTACTTCAAGGACCAGATGCAGGGGAGTGGTATCAGGAGACAGATATCTAGTCTCGTGCGCTCCCAGAGGCATTTGGTGGGGCCACTGTGAGATACAGGAATAAGGACTAGATGGGCCTGTGGCCTGATCCAGCATGGCTCTTCTTATGTTCTTATGCCTGAGTCCCCCAACACTGTAGAGAGAGGGGTCTTCAATACTCACATGAATGTCTTCCCTGGCTCCTCTCTCAAACCATCTATCTTATCTAATATGTGTACATCCTCGTTTTTGAATGAGCGTCCTTTGTCCTTCAAATGTAGGTGCACTGCTAATTCTGGTCCTGAGCTGTTGGCCCTCCTGTGTTGGGCCATCTACCTGTTTAGTGGCCGTTAGGTTTCTCCAATGCAGAGCTCTACACGGTGTTCACTGCATTGAACTGCACATACTCTATTTCTCTTGTGTTTCTGTGTTGTGCTAAGTTGATGACTCTTTAACTTAGTGTTTTTGTGGGTTTGAAGTAACTGGGGGTATGATGTTTGCTAAACATCTTTTTAAGCTTTTCAGACACTCCAGCCATGTAAGGAATGACCAGGTTCTTCCGTTGGCTCCGGGTCTCAGGCTGATACCCTTTTCTTCTGGGTCGGGACACATTAGGGTTCTATGAATTTGATGTCATGTTTTGGTTCATTAGCTTTCTTCTAATTCTACAAATGGCAACTTGAACGAACACAAGATCTAACGAGAGTCAAGGTCTCCTTACCCAAAGAATCCATGTTCTCCCCATCCTCTTGCAAGACCTCCCAGAATATGGTCTGATTGCCTGGATGGGTCGGATCCTGGACGCCCTTGAGCAAAGGTGGGCAAACTTCTTTGGGGATTGTCACTCCCTGGACACATGGAAAAAGGGAGCCACGTCTCCTTTCAGTTAAACCAAAGCAACGTACAGTATGTTGTTTATAATATACCACTGCTGTAAAGTTTAAACCACTCTCTGGGTATTGTACAAGTAATTTTGCAGGGTACATGTTGTCCACCCACACCCCCAGCGAGCTAGGTACTTATTTCTACCTCCTTAGGAAGGCTGGAAGGCTGAGTGAACCTTGTGCCTGCCACCTGGAATTGAACCCCAGATCATGAGGATAGATAGAGCTGCAGGATAGCGGTTTAACCACTCTGCCGTGAAGCTCTTTTTCACAAGGTTAAACATTTGAAAGAGAAGGCTAAACAACTTGGCTACCTTGGGACCATATCTCCTTAGAGGAACCTCTCTGGGTTTTAGGATCATCAAGGGAGGCCTTTCTCTCACTTCCAGCACCCTCCTAGGAGCCTTTGGTGGGATATGGGAGAGGGCCTTATCCGGCTTTGGTACATAACTGTGGAACTCCCTCCCACTGGAGGCCAAACTAGCACCATCTTTAGTGTCCTTGTGGAATCAGGGAAAGACCCTTCTCCTCAGACTGGCTTCTTCTCAGTAACTGAGTGCCAGGTTTAGGCAGGGCAGGGCAGAGCAGGGAAGCAGGCAGATAGATAGATAGATAGATAGATAGATAGATAGATAGATAGATAGATAGATAGATAGATAGATAGATAGATAGATAGATAGATAGATAGATAGATAGATAGATATAGTCTAATCTGCCTTGAGAACTGTTTTCAATTTCAACTATACCTCTTTATTAGTTTTAAAACCATATTTAATACTCTGACAGTTTATTGCTCTGTAGCTTTTAATGCTGTTTGTTTTAATAATTTTTGGGTCCTCTTGAGAGAAACATGAGGTCTCAATACTTTAAATAACTATATAAATAAATCCCATGTTAATGAACATATTGTAATTCAGACCATACTAAAAAAGAATACCAAGGGAGCATTTTGAAATGATCTTAACTGGGAGCGCATTCAAGAGATGACACAAAACTGGCCCTGAAGGTGTATGAATTATGCCACCCTAAACAACTTTCCACTTTCTCTTGGAAAAATGCACAGTAGCTCACCTGCAACTCTGTTCTCTCGGCCCCTCGCTGGCTCATGAGGAAGTCCTCGGCCAGGGCCACCGCTTGGGAACACGTGCCCGGCCCTCCTGCCCGGATCCAGCCTTGGAGCTCCGAGGGAAGGCTGGCCAGGAACTGCTCCAGGATCAGCAGCTCCAGGATCTGCTCCTTGCTGTGTCTCTCCGGCCGCAGCCACCGGTGGCAAAGCTCCTGGAGTTGGCCGTGAAGCCTCCGGGGGTCTCCCACCTCCTCCGGGCAGGAGAAGTGCCGGAAGTGCTGGCGCTGCTTCTCCATCCGCAGGGCCTCCGCTCGCAAGATGGCGGCCTTCACTTTCCCATAATCCCCCTTGTCTTGGGCTTCCAGGCTCCCAAAGGCCTCTTCAGCTAGGCCATTCAGCGCTGGGAGGAGCCGGGCCGCCCACTCTCCTCTGGGCCACTGGCAGGCTTGGGCCACTTGCTCAAAGGAGGCCAGGAAGGCCTTGGCATCATCCCACAGGGCAGCATCGGAGACCACGGGCTCCTCCCACCTTCTCTGATCGGGCTGAAGCCTCTCCAGAAAGTCCTGCCACTGGGCCTCCCAATGGGCTTCCAGTCCCTTCTCTGGTTCCTTCTTGACCTCTTGCGATGCTCCCCAACCAGCCGCCTCGGCCATCAGCTCAGCCTGGACTCTGCTCGCCCCTTTCCCTGCTCCCTTCGGATCCTCCTCTGCCTTTGTCACCGCCTTTTCTTGCAAACTAGGTTTAGAATATTTTCAAAAATAGATTGTCAGTTGCAGAACATCTTAGCATTAGCAACAACCTAATAGCTTTTGGAAAAGAATATTTCTGAAAAGCAAGAAAAAAAGGTTTGAACCACCCTAATGTTCACGTACAACACTGGGTCCCAAGTGGAAGGGGGCATTATCAAAGGGATCCGGTGGTAGCTCAGTCAGTGGTTAGTGATTAGCCCTTCCCTTCTTCTGGTCCCAAGGGACCATAGGCTGCTTCTCTTCCTAGGAGGCCCAGCCGGGACTTGAACTCCCAACATCCAATTCCAAGCCAGATATTTAAACCACTCAAAACTCTCCAGCCAGCTGCGGAATATATCAAGAGCCCAACACACAAACAAAAATCAATTTTAACCATTAAAAAGGGAATAAGAGAGGGCTTTTTAAAAATAAAGCACCAAGAATTTACTATCTAACTTGAGGTCTCCTGCCTTGGGCTGGGGGTTGGGACTAGACTAGAAGACCTCTAAGTTCCCTTCCAACCCTACAATGGTTCTATATCCACTGATTCATTAACCACTCCTTTAGTTATCCATGGTTGACAGAAGAAAGAAAAATTAAATAATTCAGAAGCCGCAAAGCAAGAGCAGCTGGAAAGCAAGCTACTGTCACAAAAAGCAGCTGTAAAGTAAGCTACTGTTACAAAACAGCAGTTTGGGGTTTTTCTGGTGTTCTCTCTTATCCACAGTTTTCATTATCCATGGGAAGGCCTGGAACTGATATCTGGTAGATAGTGGGGTCCTACTTTATTTTTACAAGAAGGGAGATAGCCAGAGCAAGTGAAAAACGTCACAATCCAATGGGTTAAAAAGCAAAGGCAGGTAAAAATACAATTCTATGCCTATTTGGGGAAAATTTGCAAACCCCTGTCTGTTTCTTTCCAAACCTGATCGGAGAACAGCTTTGGGGTCAGTGAAGGCTCAAGAACGAGGCCTGAACACAGCAATAATAGCTGAGATGAAGGGGGGGATGAATCTATGGGTCGGCTATGGGGTGGGACTGAGGCACCCCAGCCTTGAACTCACTTCGCAGCTGGGAGCGAGAAGGAAGGAAGGAAGGCGCGCATCTGCAGTCTTATGGCACCCTTTGCTCAGGGGTAAGCCTAAGCAAACTTGCATGCAGGATCGGAGCCTCAATGGTGCAGAACAGGTCATGCCGCCCCACCCCAGGCACAAAAAGGCAGAGCTCCACGGACACCCCTCCCCACCCCACCCCACCCCCAAAGCCAGCATTACCGGGAGGGACGAAGAGGCCGGTGCGATCCTTGGGAAGGCCCGCTTGCAAAAGGGAAAAGCTTTTGGACTCACACCCACACCCACACCCCGGCGCTGGGCGCCTGGCTGGCTGGAGAGGCAACTACAGGCGAGGGAAGACCCGGGGAAACCTCCGCCTCCTTCCTCTTCCTCATCCTTGGAGGATCAAGACCCACGACCGCCCCCTCCTGGGCGACGGGGTCAGTCGTCGTCACCCCGAGAAGGACACAAGAGAAATATGTACTGTACAGTAGAACCCTGTGAAATGTGTATTTCACATTTCCTGCAGATACTGTACAGGGTTCCATCGTACAGTATATATTTCTCTCCCCCCCCTCCGTGTGTGTGTGTGTGTGTGTGTGTGTGTGTGTGTGTGTGTGTGTGTGTGTGTGTGTGTGTGTGTGTGTGTGTGTGAGAGAGAGAGAGAGAGAGAGAGAGAGAGAGAGAGAGAGAGAGAGAGAGAGAGAGAGAGAGATTTTGTATTTTCAGCTACTGAATGACTCAATGAGCAGATGCCGATCCTCCAGAGAGTGGAGTTCCTAATGCTTGTTTGTTTGTTTGTTGGATTTGTAATTCCACGCCATCTAGCCCACAGGCTACTCTGGCCGGTTTACAGTAAAAAAGAGTACAGTGTAGAAAATATAAGCTAACAATAACAAAACATAAAGAACATAAAGCTAAAAAAATACAGGTTTAATTTAAAGTTACAAAATAAAAAGTTAATAAGAGTCTAGAACTAACCCAATCAGGCTAACCAAATACTGTAATAGGATTCACAGGCTCCCAGACCCCCAGATGCCATCACCACACCCTGTGGCAGGGAGTTCCACAGACTAACAACACGCTGGGTTAAAAAAATTTCTTTTGTGTGTTCTCACTCTCCCAGCCCTCACTTTGAGTGAATCTTCCCTAGTTCTGGTACCAGTATTTTGTGAGAGGGAGTAGAGTGTCCCTCTATCCACTTTGCTCATGCCCTGCATTATTTTGTACGTCTCAATCCTATCCCCCCTCAGGCGCTTTTTTCCAGACTAAAGAGCCCCAAATGTTTTAGCCTTTCCTCATAAGGGAGGTGCCCCAGCCCAGGAATCATTTGAGTCGCTCTCTTCTGCATCTTTTCCAGTTCCACTCTGTCTTTTTCAGATGCGGTGACCACCTCTTGACTTTGATTTTTATTCTATGAGGCATCATGTTGAAGTAAAACAAAAATCTTCCAATGAACCATGACACTTCTTGCACTTGACGAAGCAAGCCCCAGTAAGGTTGAATCAACCCCATCATCTTCGTCCTGTAGAGCTGGAAGGGACCTATGGGTCACTGAGTCCAGTCCCCATTAAGGAGCCACTGAGGGGAGCCCTAAACCCCAGAGTAATCTAGCAGTTCACATCATGTCTTTATAAATCTTTGAGGCTGCCATCCAGGGCAGGAGGATACAAGTGAGAAGGGTTCAATGGGATCAGGTCCGATTCAACACACTGTATGTAGTGGTTAGAATAGGGGACTAGATTTGGAAGGTTTGGATTCAAATCTCTTCCTTAAGTAGCCACAGAACTCACTAGGTGCCTTCGAGTCACCCTCCTCCCCTCTCGCATCCAACCTCACAGGGTTGTTGCGAGGGCCAGGTGGGGAGAAAGGAGCCACCTACGCCGTCTTTGAGCTCCCTGGGAAGAATTAGTGAACTACAGGAACAGGAACAGGATTTGGGGTTGAACCCTAAGGATAACCTCCGGGTTGGAGAGAGAGGCAGGATATCTCTCAATACCATTTGCAGCAGGTGAAGACATCTGCTTGGGAATACCTTGAAGCAAATGGTAAACCGCTGTGTGAGACAGAATGCTGGACTGGATGGGCTGTGGCCTGTTCCTGCAAGGCTGTTCTTCTGTTCTTAACCCATAGCCATACATGGACCAGAGAAGCCGCTTTAGGGAAAAACAAGCCTTTCTTAGTCTCGCTACCTCTACGGCTCAGAAACATAAGAAAATAACATAATAAGAGCCCTGCTGGATCAGGCCAAAGGCCCATCTAGTCCAGCTTCCTGTATCTCACAGTGGCCCCACCAAATGCCTCTGGGAGGGCATGAGACTAGATATCTGCCTCCTGATACCACTCCCCTGCATCTGGCCCTTGAAGTACCCTGGTTTTAAGCCTGGAGATTACACATCCCCATCATGGTTTGTAACCTGTGATGGACTTCTCCTCCAGGAATCTGTCCAATCCCCCTTTGAAGGCTTCTAGGCCAGATGCCATCACCGCATCCTTTGGCAGGGAGTTGCACAGACTAACAACGGGCTGGGTTAAAAAAATATTTTCTTTTGTCAGTTCTCATTCTCCCAGCCCTCAATTTGAGTGGATGTCCCCTAGTTCTGGTATTTTGTGAGAGGGAGAAGAGCCTCCCTCTACCTACTTTACTCATGCCCTGAGTAAACCAGAGGACTGCGCTGCAGGATCAGTCCCCTACAACATACAGCCTCCTCTACCTCTTGCCACCGCCAGAAACCTTGCCCCGCCCTCCCATCTCATCTCCCCTCGCTTTTTGACAGTGTTACGATATACAATGCCACCTAGGGGCTCTCTAGGATCTGACCTCAGAGGTCAGAGTCCATAGAGTCCCCGCCGTTGGGTCAGCCCGTCGCAACGAGCCCACTCAGAGCAGGGGACAGATAGTCCCTAATAGAAGGGCGTTCTGGTCATTGCTGCATGCGGAACTCTATGGTTTCTTGACCTCCTGAAATCTCTATGGGAGAAGCAATGGTCCCATATGTACAGTGGTAACTTGTAGAATTAGACGAAATCCCCTAATTGGGGAGAATAGTAGAAGAGAGAGGGATGCTACCTTGACAATAATTTTGAAACTCAAAAATATAAAATCAATTGTGTTCTAGATAATTAATTAGCAATTGTGTGGAACAGTCTGTGAAGATTCTCAGTCTTCCTGGTGAGTTTATCTGGAAGTTGAGTCATGGCAACTGGACTTCTTTTCTTGAGAGATTTAAACGTTTTTCTGCTCATCCAAACAACTTCGTCAGTCTGAGGAAAGCTAGTTGCGAGTCCTCCATTTTATAGTTCACTCTTACCTTATGTCACCCTGATTTGAAATAGGCTCATAAGATGGACAATGGCCTGAGTAGGGTGGAAAATGTAGTAGCGTGGGGTTTAGTGATTTCAGCAAGTGATTTCAGCTCTTGACATAGCAGGCTGGGGACAGCTCTAGTGTAATAGCTCTTTATTCAGGGAGAGAACAAGACTGGGGACTGGGGAGAGGGAGCTAAATTTATAGGAGCCAGGACTGGCTAGGAAAAGATGCATTTTGGAGGGAACAATTACAACCAATCACAAAGCTGCCTTTTGGCAGAGACCAATAGGATTGAGGATCCAAATGCAGCAACTTGAATAAACCAATAGGCCTGTTCCCTTTGAAACAGGAACAGAAACCAATAGGCCTGTTCCCTTTGGAACAGGAAGGCAGTTACTTCAACATAAGCAAGTACAGATAATAGGAATACAGATCAATACACAACACCCCTTCCCCCCTGGTGGGCACAGCACATGTAATCCTTTAGATATTGTGGGGCCCTGCGACTTCTAATTGATCTCCTGACCACGGGTGTTGCAGGGGCTTGAGCAGGCAGTGTCTGTGGTGGAGAGTCTACTGTAATAGCTTCGTCTGACACGGAGGGGGTTTCAGACAACTCAGTGTCCCTGATCTGTTCCTCGGCACCATGAGGACTTGCAGGAACAGATTCATTTGCTGAAGCCACTGGTACCTGCACTCCTGGGGCATCGCCGCTCTGATCGTGCAGCTGTGACTCATTCATGGGGGTAGTGTCACTCTCAGGCTGCAATTCTCCCACACCTGTGCCAACTCTACTGGGCGCTCTGTGCCTCAGTTGTTCCACGTGCCTATGCCAGACCCTGCCATCTTCAATGGTCACGTAATAAGAGACTGGCCCAGATGCTCTGGTGATCACCCCTGGCACCCACAGGGGACCTCTGGCATAATTTCTCACCCAGACCAAATCTTCAGGAGCAAAATACCTTGTAGAGTCGCTCTCTGCCTGTGGAGGTGCTCTAGCATTGCGGTTTGGCATTTTGTCTGGGTGGACATAGTCCAGCACCGTTACCAGCCTTCTACCTAGGAGCAGCTCTGCTGGCGACTTGCCCGTAGTAGTACACGGCGTCGCATGCTGCAAGAACAACATTCGGGCAATGCGCGTTGACCAGTCACCCTCCCACCAAGCGTGCAATAGATCCTTTGGCTGTCTGCACCATGCACTCAGCCTGCCCATTGGATGAGGGATGAAAAGGAGCTGAGGTGACCCCTCTTATGAAATTATCAGCCAGGAATGCCCTGAATTCTTGGGATACAAAGGCTGCTCCATTGTCTGACACAATGGTCTCGGGCAACCCATGGGTTGCGAACAGCTGTCTCAACACTTTGATGACTGCAGCTGACGACATGCTGGGAACCATAGCCACCTCTAACCATTTAGAATACGCATCAACGATAACAAAAAAAACCCCTTTCCTTGGAATGGCCCAGCAAAATCTAAGTGCAGCCGGCTCCAGGGAGTCCGGGTCTGCTCCCACCAGTGGACTGGTGCTCTGGCCACTTCTGGGCGCACTTCCTGACATGCCTTGCACGTCCGTACCCATTGTTCAACATCTTGGTCCATCCCAGGCCACCATACATAGCACCGGGCCAGCGACTTCATCCTGACCATTCCCGGATGCCCCATGTTCAGTGTACCTAGAACCCTGTTTCACAGTGGCGCTGGGATGATCACCCTGTCTCCCCACAGGAGACAGCCCTTATGGAGGGACAGCTCATGTTGCCTTGTTGCGTATGGTCTAAATTTTTCTTCATCCGGGCCACCTGGCCATCCCCTCCCCACCCAAGTGAGCACACGGGAGAGAGCGGGATCTTTCCTCGTTCTCTCAGCTATTTCAGTGGCAGTTACAGGGGCCCCCAGAAGTGTTTCCAGCATCATCACTCATTCCGCTGGGGCAGGATCCGCATCGCTCACACCAGGAAGGGGCAAGCGACTTAGTGCATCAGCGTGGCACAACCTTTTCCCTGGAACATGAGTCAGGGTGTACTGGAATCCATTCAGGAATATAGACCATTGCAACATTCTGGAGGAGAGAATCTGCGGCGTCTGTTTGTTCGGGTTGAACAATCCTAACAGAGGCTTGTGGTCAGTTTCAAGGAAGAAGTGGCAACCGTTTAAATAGTCATGACACTTTTTAATCCCTGCCACTATTGCCAGGGCTCCCTTGTCAATTTGTGCGTAGTTGCGCTCCGTTGGCGACAACGTAAGAGAATAGAACGAGATGGGCTTTTCTGACCCATCCACTTCCCTATGACTCAGCACAGCTCCCAGCCCATACTGAGAGGCATCACATGCCAGGACAAGAGGTTAAGACTCGTCATAATGAGCAAGGACACTCCTGCTAGTCAGCATGCCCTGCAAGGTGTCAAAAGCCTTCCGCTGTGCCTGAGTCCAACACCACACACTCTTTTTCTTCAATAGTTTATGCAACGGTTCCGCTATTGAAGCTTTCTGAGGTAGGAATGAATGATAAAAGTTAATAAGTCCCAGGAATGACTGTAACTCCGTCTTGTTCCGTGGGTGTGGTGTCTCAGTAATGGCTTTAATTTTAGAGTCAGTGGGGTGGATACCCGTTGCATCAATTTTAAACCCCAAGAAATCCACAGATGGCACCCCAAAACTGCATGTTTCCTTTTTTAGCTGCAGCCCCACCTCTTAAAATTTGAGTAACACAGCACGGATACGCCCAACTAGTTCCTGGGGGTCTTTCCCAGCAATCAGAACATCATCAAAAATGGCAAGACCCCTGGCAGACCCCTTAAAAGGCGCTCCATTAGTCCTTGAAAAATCCCTGAGGCCACACAAACTCCAAACTGTAACCTGTTTACTCTGAAAGCCCCTTTGTGTGTTACACTAGTCTGTGCTTCCGCAGATTGCGGAGTCACTGGCAGCTGCTGGTAAGCTTGTGCCAGGTCAGGTTTGGCGAAAATTTCTCCCCCAGCTAGTTTTGCCGACAGCTGTGAGATGACTGGAATGGGGTATGAGTTTCCCCTGAGTGCCTTGTTGATAGTACATTTATAATCTGCACAAATTCTCACTTCCCCATTTGCCTTAAGGGGTGTGACGATAGGAGTCTCCCACTTAGAAGAGTCCACAGGTGAAAGAACTCCCTGTTTGGCCAATTTGTCCAGTTCCACCTCAATCTTGGGTTGTAGCGCAAATGGCACTCGCCTTGGCCCTAGTCGGATTGGGGCCACCCTGGGGTCCAGCTCAAAGTCAATAGGAGGCCCTTTATAACAACCCAGTTTTCCACTGAAGAGTTCGGCAAATTCCTGGCCTAATGCCTTGCCCAATTCTGGGGAAGTTTGGACTGATTTGAGCCCTGATATACACAGTCCCAAGGCGGGAAACCAGTCAGTACCCAGGAGACTGGGGCGACTCCCCTTTGCAATCACCAATTTAAGCACGGCCTGTTTATCCCGGAATTGTACCCTCACCGCACACATTCCTAGAATGTGGATGCGGCCAGCCGTGTATGATTGCAAGGTTGCTGGGAATGGTTCCAGAGAGGGGAACGTACCCCCAGGGAAGAGCCCCCTTGCAGTCTGGTCTGAGACAATGGTGAATCTAGATCCAGAATCCACCTCCATGTCGCATGGTTGACCTTCAATCTTCACTCTGACGGATGTTTTACCTTGCGCCGGGAACTGCACGGTCTTTCCATTGATCTCTGTGAGATAATTGCAGTCGTCCGGGAGATGAGTCGTGGTGGATGATCTGCGACGCGTTGATCTAGGTGATCCCGTTGTTCCAGCTGCCACCGACCTACAGGCCCTGGCGATGTGTCCTGACTTTCCGCATGCCCTGCACGTAGCATCATGAAAACGGCAGCTTTTCCACTCATGGTTTCCGCCACAGCCTGGGCAAGCGCCTCAATGATCTTTGGGCTGTGCATCAGCCTGACGCACCAACTCGACACCACGGACTGGGCTCTGGCTTGGACTAGCCTCTGGTTCATCCATGGCATGGGCAGCCTCTACCCGCAGCTTCGTGGCCTTGCAACTGGCATTGAGCTCTTCCTGCTCATTGTTCTCTTTGGCGGTGGCCTCTTTCAAGGCGGAGGCAAGGGTGACATCTTCCTTTGCCACAATGCGCCTTCGGGCTTTTTTGCTGCTGAGCCCCCCAACAAATCGATTCAAGAGAATGTCTTCAAGATTTGGGAAGCCACAGTGCTGAGCAAGCTCCCGGAGTCCTGCCAGGAATGCAGCCACAGATTCTCCGGCTTGCTGCTGCCTTTTCTGGAACTCCATCCGCCAGGCCATCTTGGTTTTGGTAGGTGCCAAGTGGCTTGTCAGCCGGGCAAAAATGTTTGTGAGTGATGTCTCACTCAGCTTTGCTGGGGCGAGCAGTGTCTTGGCCAACATGAAGGTCTCACGCCGACAGCAACTCAGGAACGTGGCCCTTCTTTTGCTGGCACCAGTGATTCCTTGAGCCACCACGAAGAACTTGAAGCGTTCAACATAGTCCTCCCAAGTGTGGGGCTCCGATGGCTGGAAGGGTTCCAATACCCATGGACTTTCCATTCTCCAGGCGGGCAGGGTCGTTTTCTAAGCCGGCTGGTGAGTCTTGTTCTCCACTGCGATCCGGACTCTGAGTCAGCGTGATGATCCTCTGCTTCTCAGCATTCTGGATCCCACCTTCGTCGCCAGTGTAGTAGCGTGGGGTTTAGTGATTTCAGCAAGTGATTTCAGCTCTTGACATAGCAGGCTGGGGACAGCTCTAGTGTAACAGCTCTTTATTCAGGGAGAGAACAAGACTGGGGACTGGGGAGAGGGAGCTACATTTATAGGAGCCAGGACTGGCTAGGAAAAGATACATTTTGGAGGGAACAATTACAACCAATCACAAAGCTGCCTTTTGGCAGAGCCCAATAGGACTGAGGATCCAAATGCAGCAACTTGAATAAACCAATAGGCCTGTTCCCTTTGGAACAGGAAGGCAGTTACTTCAACATAAGCAAGTACAGATAATAGGAATATAGATCAATACACAACAGAAAAGTTACTATAACAGTGGTTTTTAAGCTTGGGTAACCCAGAAACCCCTGTCAGCACAGGTGGAGGCTTCCTGGATTTGTATCCCGAGAACAGTTGGGTTACGCAAGACTGAGACAAAATAAATTACCCTCAACATTCCTGGTAATTTTAAAAAAAAGTGGGAAAGGCACAAATTTCAGAATGATTACATCCACACCCAAGGTTAAAAGAGTTATCTGCAGTCAAGAGTTTGGCAGGGCCTTCTCAGCTACTGCACTTGGACTCTGGAACTCCCTCCCACTAGAGGCCAAGACTGCTCCATCTCTGATGTCTTTCCAGAAAGAGGCAAAGACCTTTCTCTTCATGCAAGCTTTCCCTGAATGATGGACTACCTATTATGTGTCAATCTTATGAACCTATGTGGTCACATATACTTTGTTTTTATAACCACAGTTTGCATTGACACTTTGTTTTCAATGTTAGATTCCATCACTCATAACTTACATGGAATTTTACTCGTTTTAACTGCTTACGTTCTCTTGTAGCTTTAATGTAATGCTGTCTTTTAATGCTGTACGATGTCCCTCAAATCCCTGTTCTCAATACTTGAACATGTCTCAATTGTACTGGACTACATATTATCCCTCATTAATGTAAGCCGCCTTGGGTCCTTCTCCAAGGAGAAAGGCAGGGTATAAATACTCTAAAATAAAAATAAATAAATGAATAAATCTTCCTTAACTACTTCATTCCTATGACTCATTAGCAGGGTTCAAAAAGTTGTATACATTGCAACACTGGAAAAGGATTGTGTGCGGCACCCATTTTTTGTTTTTGTTTTGTTTTTGCATTTTTCTGTTAGTTTGGAGAAAAGTCTCCATATGCAGTAGTAATCACTGTTGAGGGTTGTAGGGATATCATTGCTCATATTTCTGAGCCCCAAGATTGGTCAAGCACAAAGGAAACTGAAGGCCTAGGAGGGCTGCTTGACATATATTTCCCGGCAGCCCCAGGACCGAAGCAGATACCAGAATGTGCTGAAGAGGGCCAGAGCAAACAGGACGGCAGATAACCAGGATATCAGGATACATCTGCTCAGGCCCAAGGAAGCCTCTTATCAGTAATGCCTCACTAGCTAGGGAGCATTTCCCCCCCACCTGTGAAACCTATTTCCCCTGCTTTGTTTACCTGTTTACTGAACAGATAACGCTTGCATTCTTTCCCCCCACCGAGGAATGTTTCTCTGTATCTATTGTGCTGACTCTCTAATAAAGGCTGGGCTCAGGCAGCAGGGAGAGAAGGGCTCAGGAGGACAATCATCACCACACAATCTCACATACACGCATGCCTCCACACACATCCAGACACACAGACATCCATGGAACCCTGACAAAGAGACGAACAGGAATGCTGCCCTGAGCGCCAGATGATTGAACCCCGAAGCTCTGTGTCCCGTGTGATTCGTAACGCAACAGAGGGTCTCGCCTTTTGGAAGGTAATCGGTTAAGATTACCCCGCAGCTATCCCAAAAAACGGACAGCATCACCTTCCCGGCAGATTTCTGGACCTTCGCCTTCTTGGGGGGGGGGGGAGGATGGATGTTTCCACTCCTTGCTCATTTCTTTGGTCTCCGGATCGTAGAGGTATACCTAGCACTCGTCCATAGTGATGAGACAAGCAAAAAAATTGTCTTCATTCCGCTTCAACAGAGTCAAATTTTGCTGGGAAAAGTCATGGCGAGTTTGTTCCGATGACGGCGCTCATACCGTCAGGTCAACTCATCAAAACCAATTAAATGCTGTTTGTTATCCAACATTGTCTCAGATGTATGGCGTCCCGATGAGGAATCTCCAAATTTCCCTGTCGTCACCAGTGCTGCTCAGCAATTGCAGACTTAAGCCTGTGGGTTCCTTTCGGGAGTAGCTCCATCTCACATTTGGTCTTCCTCTTTTCCTACTACCTGTCACCTTTGCCAGCATTATGGGACTTTCTAGAGAATCCCGCTCAAAACAGAGTAGCCTCCATTTCAAAAAAAAAATTGCCTCCATGAGTTCCAGCCCTGGTCATGATAATATTGGGTTTTTACTATGGGATCCTGCCTGGTCTCTGACCTTCAGACGTTACCGTCTAAGATTTGAAGGATGAAGGAAGCAGGTGGGAAGAGGGAAAACTAACGGGGGTGCCAATGGAAAGAAACAGACTAAAAACACATTATCCTTCCTTCTAGATGAGGGAATAGAAAGATTAAAGCAGCACTTACTTTATTTCAATTTATTTATTGTACACTGTTTTTGAGCCAAGCATGGATTCAAAAATATTCAAAGTTTTTATTTGACAAAAAAAAACCCCTTTAATTTACACAGTTTACAACACCTCACAAAATTTCCCTGTTTCGCCTCAGATAATATTCTGAAGAAAATGGATGCCGTAGTTCAAACTCACACTCATTAATGCATATATAAACTAAAAGATCTGTAACCTTGGAAACCATACAGTATTTGCCATTTCTTTCTTTCTTTCCTTTCTCCCCCCCCCCCCAAGGCCTATCCCACTGGAATCCCACTAATTGATCAGGAACCAGTTTCAAAAGGCCATGAGTGAGATCAGAGAAACAAGCAAGGAGATTGCACCCAACAGATAGAAGCATCACAAGTGTCCCCTCGGTGGCTGCACACAGGAAGCCGCTGTATCCGAGTCCTTTGATATGTGACTCGGGTCTCCTTTGTGGGTTGTGAAGCTCTGCCCATCCTTCGTGGGCACAGCAAAGGTGGACACTGTGGCCCAGTCAGCATTTGAGGCAATGTTGATGTCCCACATTCCCAGCTGCAGACATCAACATTGTATATTGTATGTCCTGCCCCCACTACCCTGAGGTGCACATAGGCAGAGGCAAAGACCCAACACCACCAACTCTTTCTGTTTTTCATTTTGGAAAAACAACAACTCTAAAACTGTTGTGTGTGTGGGAAAAGGAGAAATAGTCTATCCATTATCATGGGTACCCTGAGAGAGTTCCGGAATGAAAAGTATTCACAGGGAAATTAAAGTGTTGAGGACAACAGCACCCATTTACATTCAATTCATAGTCTAGTTAGTACAGTGAATCCATTTGAAAATTCTGTATTCTCTCTCTTTTTGGCGACTCAAATGTCCAAATGAACTCTATTAGAATTTTCTCCACTCTGTGTTTTTTTGTTTTGTTTACGGGCTATGTGTTGGTATTTGCCTCCTCAGACAGTAATCTTCCTGGGATTCTTTTTATTGTGTTATTTAAGAACTCATCACTCTTTTTAATTAAAGAGGCATTGAAGGAAAACAAAAAGGGGAAACAACAAAAATGCTTTTATCCAAAACATAAAGAGAAACTCGGATCGGGCTAAAAGGGTTTTGTCTTGCTATCATGAAGTCATTGCCTATTTATAATCAGATATTTGCACTTTAGGTTCAGAATTAAATTTATTTCAACTATAAAAGCCTATCTTGCTTTGAAAGAAATAATAAAATAAAATAAAACGTGAAAATAACCCCAGAGTAACAGTGGCTAGTGGTTGTGAGAGACAGCCAGCACAAAGTAACAGATACAGAGTACTGTAGTTCACAGATACAAAAATGATTCAAAATACACCAAATTTAATCCTGTATTAAAATTATAATCAATGGCCCTCTGCCAACCTAATCAAATACTTTGCTTTCAATAAAATAAAATAAAAACATTCCTGGGTAAAAATAAATAAAAGCATGTACTTCCAAGTGTGTTATGCTGTCCGTAAAAACTGATTTAAAACAAGCTAAAATGATTCAAATATACTTTCTTTAATAAAGAGATTAAACAGAATTAGAAATGGGGTGGATTAATGGCAGCAAAACCTGGTAGCAGACCAGTTGAGATAATTGTGTTACGGATGTTTTTACTGATTTCCCACCAGGGTGGGAGAACAGAACCTGTCAGTATCATTCACAGATGCTCTGAAACTTTTCTGAGGGAGAAAATGTCTGGCATTCAGGAGTTTTGCGATGTCACAGCTGAGGGGGGGTCCTCTGAGGCCTGATTAATATGCATCTCTGAGAAAAGTTTTGCCTTCACTCGGGGCACTGAAAGGGCTTCTCTCCCGTGTGGAGCCTCTGATGGTTCTTCAAGCAAAACCTCCAATTGAACCTCCTCCCACAGTCAGGACATTCGTACGGTTTCTCTCCCATGTGGGTCCTCTGATGCGTCTTCACACTATCCCTTCGACTGAACCTCCTCCCACATTCGGGACATTCGTACGGTTTCTCTCCGGTATGAGTCGTCCAATGACTCCTCAGGTGTGGTTTCTGACTGAAGCATTTCCCGCACTGAGAGCATTCGTATGGTTTCTCTCCCGTATGAATCCTCAAGTGCTCCGTCAGATGTATTTGCTGTCTGAAGCATTTCCCACACTGAGAGCATTTGTACGGCTTCTCCCCCGTATGAATCCGCTGATGGATCTGCAATGATTTTCTTTGGCAGAAGGAATTCCCACACTGAGAACACTTGTGCGGTTTCATTGTGGCTCCAGCATGGATGCCTTGGTGTCTTTTCAAATCTTTCGCCAGACTGAAACATTTGCCGCATTGGTAACACTTGTGGGGTTCAGATCCAGTATGAGTCCCCTTATGCTTGTTCAGATTCCTTCTCGTACAAAAGCACTTCCCACACTGGTGACATTGGTACGGCGCCACACCAGTATGAGATTTCTGGTGGATCATCTCATTTCTTCTCTGAAGGAAGTGCTTTCCACACGGAGAACATTCAGATTGCCTTCCCTCGCTCTGAATTCCTTGATTTCCCCCACATTCGTGAGACTCATGATCTCCTTCCACATTTTCCAAGAATTCAGGATGAATCGCCTCTGTTGCCCCTCCCTGTTGTTTCTCGTAGGATGCATTTTGCTTGAGTCTTCCTTCAGCCACTGTACATTCATTGTGGTTTTCTCTATCGGGTTCTGATTTGCAAGGATACTGTTGGCTACGCTCAGCGCTGGTGGGTTTCCCCTCCCTGGCATGTATTTGGGAAGGCTGGCAAACAGCAGCTGTAAGATGGTCCCTGAACTCATTATATTCATGGCCACTCTCTGCTGCTGGATCCTCTGTAGGGCCACATCCATCCGCACTGATCTCCACTTTTTTCAGCAGGTTCACATTGCTTGCCTGGGTAGCAGTTCCAGTGATCCCTACTGGATCATTCCCTCCCCACGGAGATGTCTCCATCTTGATCTGACTTCCCTTGGAGTCATCTGCAAAGAGAGAACAATTTTGCTCATTGCTAAACTCTAGAGAAAGGCTCTGGAGCCCATGGTTCCCAACTGTGGATCCCCAGATGTTTTGGGAATACAAGTCCCAGAAATTCCAGCCAGCACAGCTAGTGGCGAAGGATTCTGAGAGTTTTAGTCCAAGTACATCTGAGGACCCAGTTTTGGGAACCATGGTTCTAGAGGCCTTTCCTCCCAAAAAACTGATTATAATCTCCATTTCCCCTGCTTTTTATTGCATGCGATTTCTCTCTGCTTTGCCCAAGATCTTCACTGTTATTTCTGTCAACTTTTATGGGTAGTTTTTACATCACAAAATGTCAGATACAGTGGTTTTTTATAAACATTTGTTTCCGCTACAACAATTTTTTAAAACATGGAACTCCATCTTCATCAAACTGGAAACTAAAGAACTGGAAAAACTAACACACTACAGAAACTTAGTAACTGATATATCCTCTTGTGCAGATGAAATGCACTCATAATGAACTTATTTTCTTGTGGGATCAAAAGGTTTTGCTACTCATCCATGCGGCTTCTTCAGTCTGTGTAAAGTTGGTAAGAGGCTTCCATATTAAAGTTCAGCTTGGTTTAACAACACCCTGGTCTGAATAGGATCATTAGATGGACAAAGACTGGGGTGTGTGAAAGTCCCACCTATGCAACCCTTCCCAACACCCCTTAAGTATGGGTCCTGGCCTTGCGGGTGGAGGTTTGAAGTGCTCCTGATTTGTTTTGGGATTGATGAAACAGCCGCTTGATGAGCAGTAGACAAATTGTGTCTGAGTCCCCCACATCAGTTGAGAGAGGGTTTTCAATACACAATTGAATGGCTTCCCTGACCCCTCTCTCATGCCATCTATTTTCTCTAGTACAGTGATGGCGAACCTATGGCACGGGTGCCAAAGGCAGCACTCGGAGCCCTTTCTGTGGGCACCCGACATTGCCCCTTCACAGCCATCTGTATACAGGTTAAATTACTGTATTGGCACTTTGCAAATAAACTTAGTGGGTTTTGAATTGCAGTTTGGGCACTCGGTCTCTAAAAGGTTCGCCATCACTGCTCTAGTACATCTACATCCTGGTCTTTGAAAGAGTGCCATTTGTCCTTCAAATCAAGGTACACTGCTGATTCTGGTCCTGAGCTGTTGCCTCTCCTATGCTGGGCCTGTTTAGGCTGTTTAGTTTGTCCAGGATAGAGCTTTGCACGTAGTTCACTCCACTGGACTCCATGCACTATATACTGCTCCTCTTGTGTGTTGATCCCAGGTGTTTTGAGGGGTCAAGTCTCTGCCTTAGTTTTTCTTTTTTGTGGTTTTGAAGGCAACAGGTATGTGATGTTTGCCAAACAACCATTTAAGCTTTCCAGACACTCCAGCCATGAAAGGAATGACCAAGTTCTTCCATCAGCTCCAAGACTCAGGCTGTTCTTCTCGGTTGGGACAATATAGTAGATCAGGCCTGTCCAAACTTCGGCCTTCCAGATGTTACAGACCACAACTCCCACAGTCCTTTGCCATTGGCAAGACAGGCTTGGAATTCTGGGAGTTGTGGTCCAAAACATCAGGAGGGCCAACGTTCGGACATGCCTGTAGTAGATGAAGTCCAATGTGGGGTTATGATTATTTTAGGATTCTATAACAGCAAAGATCTCCTTACCCAAAGAATTGGTGTTCTTGCCATCTTCTTGAAAGTTTTGCCAGAATACGGTCTGATTGCCTGGTTGGGTCGGATCCTGTTCGCCCTTGAGCAAAGGTGGGCACACTTCCTTGGGGATCGTCACTCCCTGGACACATGGAAAAAGGGAGCCACACCTCCTTTCAGTTAAATGAAAGCAAAGTGTGTTGCTCATATACCACCCCCTTAGAGTATAAGGCACTCTCAGGGCCCTTTACAAGTAATTCTGCAGGCTACATATTGCTCACCCTCACCCCCAGACAGCTAGGCACTCATTGTACCAAACCTGGAAGGATGGAAGGCTGAGTGAACCTGAAACCTGTCTCCCAGAATTGAACCCCAGGTCATTAGGATAGATAGAGCTGCAGGATAGCAGTTTAACCACTGTGTTGGGAAGCTCTTTTTCATGACATGGTTAAGGCTATTAAAAAGAAAGCTGAAGAAAAAAAATCACAGGAAACTATATGACTGACAGCTATAAGTCCACTAGAAAAGTTTCCAGGGAACACATTTTTGGGAAAAGATGTTTTTGGTCATAAGATTTTGCAATGCTCTAGACGTGAGGATGCAAAATCTTATTTGCACCACCTCAGTTTGAGGTTCCAGCTGCAATTATGTTTAAAGGAGGGAGGATTAAGGGGAAACATTCCCCCTGCAATGTGAAGATATTCAGAACCCACAGAGATGGGTCTACAGTAGGAGCATGAGGGAGCAATCCCCGTCCAACCCCTGTGGATGTCAGAAAAACAAATGACACATGCCTTCGTTACCTCCAATTTGGATTATTGTAATGCACTCTATGGGGAACGGCCTTTGGAAAATGTCTGGAAACTTCAGCATATCTCAGTTGGATTTTTATCTGGAGATGGTGGTTACAGAGACCACATAATAACATGCCCATTTATTGGCTGCTGGGCCGTTTTCCCTAAACAACTTGGGTTCCTAAACTACCTTGGGACCATATCTCCCTAGAGGAACCTCTCTGGGTTTCAGGATCATCAAGGGAGGCCTTTCTCTCCCGTCCAGCCGCCTCCTAGGAGTCTTTGGTGGGATATTGGAGGGGGCCTTCTCCGGGGTTGGTCCATGACTGTGGAACTCCCTCCCACTGGAACCATCTTTACAGTCCTTCTGAAAGCAGGCAAAGATCTTTCTCCAACCGAGAGAAACTACTCTGTTGAATTCTGGGTTGATGTTTTTTTTAAATGTGCTTGAATAACAATATTCAGCTATTTATTTATTTATTTATTTGTTTGTTTGTTTGTTTTAGAGTATTTTTACCCCACCTTTCTCTTGGAAAAGAACCCAAGGTGGCTTACAGTAATCAGGGATAATATACAGTCCAGTGCAATTATGACATGTTCAAGTATTTGAGAACAAGGACTTGAGGGACATCTTACAGCATTAATAGACAACATTAGATACGTCTCTACTAGTTTTAATAACATGTTTAATACTCTGCCGACTTTAGCTTTTAATACTGCTTGTTACCTCTTGAGAAGAAGAATGTTAATGAAGATAAGGCAATTCAGGCAATAATAAAACTGGAGAAATGATGGAATAATATCAACAGAGATTTTTGCAATTAACATACCTGATCTTATTTGGGAGGGCATTTAACAGATAATATTAAACTGGCCCTGAAGGTGTGTTATGAACGATGTCATCCTAAGCCATGTTTTACCTTCTCTTGGAAAACACACAGTAGCTCACCTGCAACTCTGCTCTCTCGGGCCCTTGCTGGCTCCGGAGGAACTCCTCGGCCAGGGCCACCGCTTGGGAACACGTGCCCGGCCCTCCTGCCCGGATCCAGCCCTGGAGCTCCGAGGGAAGGCTGGCCAGGAATTGCTCCAGGATCAGCAGCTCCAGGATCTGCTCCTTGCTGTGTCTCTCCGGCCGCAGCCACCGGTGGCAAAGCTCCTGGAGTTGGCCGTGAAGCCTCCGGGGGTCTCCCACCTCCTCCGGGCAGGAGAAGTGCCGGAAGTGCTGGCGCTGCTTCTCCATCCGCAGGGCCTCCGCTCGCAAGATGGCGGCCTTCACTTTCCCATAATCCCCCCGATGGGTCGCATCCAACCCCTGAAAGGCCTCTTCCACTGCTCCGCTCAGGGCTGGCACGAGCCGGGCTGCCCACTCTCCTCTGGGCCACTGGCAGGCTTGGGCCACTTGCTCAAAGGAGGCCAGGAAGGCCTTGGCATCATCCCACAGGGCAGCATCGGAGACCACGGGCTCCTCCCACCTTCTCTGATCGGGCTGAAGCCTCTCCAGAAAGTCCTGCCACTGGGCCTCCCAGTGGGCTTCCAGTCCCTTCTCTGGTTCCTTCTTGACCTCTTGCGATGCTCCCCAACCAGCCGCCTCGGCCATCAGCTCAGCCTGGACTCTGCTCGCCCCTTTCCCTGCTCCCTTCGGATCCTCCTCTGCCTCCGTCACCACCTTTTCTTACAATCTGGAATTAGAATATTTTCCAAAAGAGATATTAACAACAATCTTTAGAAAATAGGTTTTCTTTAAAGCAAAAACAAAACAAAACAAAACAAAACAAAAACCAACCTACTTTTAAGGTAAGACACTGTGTCCCAAATGAAAGGGGGCATTATGAAATCAATCAGGTGGCAACTCATTCAGTGGTTTAGGTGCCTGGGTGGGGGCAGAGCCAGAGATTGGGCGTTCGATTCCCCCACTGTGGCTCCAGCCGGTGGAAGGAAGGAATGGAAACCCCTACAGAGTGTTCTCCACATGGAAACCCTAAAGAGCAGCACTCCAAGTCATAGTTCACTTGACAGCCATGAGGAAATGGAACCAGCAAATCTCCTCCTTCAGTATCTCACTTACCTCAAAAGACTGATTAGGAAATCGGTTCCTTCTTGGACATGCATATCAACAACAACAAAACAGCCTTAGGAAAGAATGGCCTGAACCCAAGAACCTCATATAATACTGGGAATATAATAAAAACCATCTTAGAATGGAATCACAGGAAGGTACCCTATAGAGATCATCCAATCCAGCCCTGGTCAAGGAGGAACCGTGGGGAATCGAACTCCTGACCTCTGGCTCCGCAGCCAGATTCCTAAGCCACTGAGCTGTTCTCCAGACCAAATGGTGCCGAAGAGACTCAGGACATGGTCAGCTCGTAATGGAGCCCCCCCCCCATATCTGTGGGGGATCAATTCCAAGCCTGCACAGAGGCTGGAAACAGCAAGTAGTAGCAAATGCTGTTTTAAAAGTAAATGTTCTACTGTACACAGGAGGGTCTCCAGCTCCCTGGCTCTGGCGTGTGCCCCTTGCCTTGACGCTTTAGATCAGTCTTGGTGAACTAATGTACCGGTGCCAAAGGTGGCACTCAGAGCCCTTTCTGTGGGCCCCTGACATCATCCCTCCACAACCACCTGTACTCAGGTTAAATTGCTGCATTGGCACTTTGTGGAAAATTAGTGGGTTTTGAATCTTAGGGCCTTTTTACACGACCCCTAAGATCCGCTGGCCACTTAAATTCGGACCAGAGATCTTAGGGGTTCGTCGCCATTCCTCTGTCCCCACCCCCCTCCGCACTTCCTGGCTGCTGGCTGCTTGAGGGAGGGAGAAAAAAGAAAGAAAAGAATGCCGGTTTACCTCAGTTTTGTTCCGGGCAGCATTCAGATCTCTTAAAGGGGCGGGGCGCAAAAAAAGAACAAACGGAAGCCAGGAGAGCCCCGCACTCACTATCCTTACACCGGATCAAATATTTGTCACATCCAAAAAGCAGGTACAAGAAAAGTGCAGTTTGGTCGCGCTAAGTGGGCGGGGTCGCACTTAATTGTCTGCAAAGTCCGGAGCTGGTGGGTAAACATTTTTAAGCTCCGGACCTTGCAGCCATTTGCGGCGGAGCTTAGGGGTCGTGTATAAACGCCCTTAGTTTGGGCACTCAGTCCCTAAAAGGTTTGCCACCACTGCTCTAGACCTTCTTGAGTTGTATGACAAAACATATCTCGGAAAATGTTTTCTACCCTAGAGAGTCCAGGAAAGCTTCTTCAGAAGTAAATTATCCTGAAAGCTCTCACATTCATGTGCTCTCCCCCATTTCCCCCCCCCCCACCTCTTGTTTTGAAATCATGTCCTAAGAGAGATGTTCCTGTGGGTAAAAGAACACCCACAGAAACATCTGTTATACTATTAGCCCCAAACTGCAGGCAAGGAGAACGGGAGGCTTACGGGAGCCTCATAATGCAGTCTCTTCTTATTCCGGTTTTACAGACTTCGACGAGATTGGTGGGTCAACGCTTAAGCAACCTTGCAATGCAGATCATAACTAATAATCGCATATTAATAATAATAACCACGTGCCATCAACTTATTTCTGGCTTATAGCCCTTTTGGGAGTTTTCCGGATAGAGAATACACAGTAGCTGGCAGTAAACCCAACTGTTGGATGGTTTAGGTATTTGTCTGAAGAGCCAGAGGTTGAGAGGTCAATTCCCCACTGAGCTTCGTTGTCACCTGACACTTCTAGCTCTGCAGTTCTAAGATTTATTATTATTATTATTATTATTATTATTATTATTATTATTATTATTATTATTATTATTATTATTATTATTATTATTATTATTATTAAATCTTTCAGTTTCCTGTATCTAAAAAAAAACTGAAATAAATCAGAACCGACTATTTATCACAATGAATATGGACGGAGGGCTCCAGCGGCTGCCCTGCGTTAGTTTTTCCTCCAGCCACCCACAGAGCTCTAGGGAAAGGACCGGATCCTACCAGAAGCGACGAGGAACCTGGTGTGACCCTCCCAGCTGGCTGGCTGGCTTGCTTTGTCCTCTTTCTCTCTCTATTTCGGTTCCTGGGCTTCGTCAGGGTGGCTTCCCGGGGCTTTTCAGCCTGATCAGGACGATTCCCCCCACCTTCCCAGCCAGCCTCCCTGGGCTTTGGGACGGAGAGGCTCTTCTCTGCCCCGGAGGAATCCTCCCCCCCCCGCATTTCCTCCCGCCTTCCTCCTCCTCCTCCTTCTCCTCCTCCTCCTCTTCCTCCTCTGCGCAGAGCAGCGGGCAGGGATCTTCGAAGGGCGCCCCCTGATGGGCGACGACGACCGATCGGGCTTCCCCATCTTCCCCCTTTTCACCATTTTTCGCCCATCAGGTCTCTCTCTCTCCCTCTCTCTCTCTCTCTCTCTCTCTCTCTCTCACACACACACACACACACACACACACACACACACACACACACGCACTTATTCATGTGGGACAACAACTTTTTAATTTGTATTGATAATTTAATTCGCATTGAGAGCTGCCCTTTCATTCCAACTTGAATCGATGTATGTCATGTTTTGAACTTCCTGTCCAGAACTTGGTGCGCCGCCTGAGGCAGAGAGACTGGTCATCTTAAACTGTGGTTGGCTTGATTTTTATGAGTGGCTTAATAAAGGCATCGGCTGCTCCAGCAATTGGTGCAAAACAACTCGTCAGGGCAGAGAGGCGGTGGAAGGTTCAGTTCCTTACGCCCCGGTAACACACCAGTCCTAGACACACCTCCTCCTGGCAGGAGGAAACCCTCCATTGAACTCCAGGGCACTTACTCACCTGCCAATATAGAAATAAAATTTCAACCACAGTGGATTATTCGTCCCTACATTTCCAAAAAAAGATTAAGATCAAAGTGATACCAGGAGACAACAGACCCCAAAACAATTATTCTGGCTAGATAAATTATAGGAACTTGAATACATTAAGAATATAAATTACTGTAACTGGAAGCATCCAAGGGCTGCAGGAGGTGGGAGAGGCTTTAAACCAGCACCTGGGAGAGGGGATTATCCCCAGGGAAAACCGTGCCTAAGGGCGAGGAGATGAAGAGGTCCTTCCCATTGTCTGGAACTCCACACTCCCCTGTCTCTGCCAGACTGGACCCAGTCAAACAATTGGACACCAATCTATGGGCCATTTAACTCAAGGATTTGGACCACCAAGAGCTTAAATGGCTAAGGAAACTGGATCATCAGGACACACTGAACCATCACCCAGGACAGCATTTTTCAACCACTGTTCCGTGGCACACTAGTGTGCCGCGAGATGTTGCCTGGTGTGCCGTGGGAAAAATTGAAAAATTCTAAAGAAATTCAACCCAGGGCCGGCAGGCGGCCCACAGCTGGGAGGCGCTATAAATAGCGTCCAAGGGCCAGCTTGGCTCCTCCCCCCAAGGCCCGCGGCGCTGGCGTCACTTCCTCCCTGGCCGGACCTGGCCCCACTCATTCTCTTAGTGTTTGCCCTGTGCCTACCGCGCCGCCACGACTCGCTCGCTTCCCTCTCCCCCCCTCCTTTTTTTACCCTGGACCACCACCACCCCTTTCCTGGGAGCTGCCAATGGACTGAGCCGCCGACAGCCCACTCGCCAACACGAGCCGGCCCGGGAGCCCCAGCCCAGAACAAACCACCAGGTGAGGGGAAGGGGAGGAGGGGCGCCCGGCTGCCCCACGAGCACCGCGGCAGGGCTGCGAGGAGGAGGGGATGGAGGAGGCCTCCACCGGGCCTGGGCTGAGGAGGCGGGTGGGTGGGTGGGGGCTACTGGCACAGCTGGACAGCCGGACGGACGGCCTTTAGGGTCCAGAAGGGGAAGAGCCGTCTCTGAGGGGCCCCGTGATGGGTTCCTTAAAGTCTTGCCCCTTTCTTTCTGTCTTGGGTCGCCCTCTTCTCTCTCTGTCTTTTCTTTCTCCCCCCCCACCTCTCTCTTTCCATTCGTACCCTTTCCCCTCTTCATAGAAACGTGCTCATTTCTAGCCTGCATATGTGTATGTAGCCTGCCTACTGTAATTAAAACTGTAAACCGCCCAGAGACTCCTTGAAGTGGTATGGGGCAGTATACAAGCAGAACACTTTCTGCCTTCTTTCCTTCCTGCCTTCCTTCATCCTCCTCCCCTCCTGTTGCTGGACTTGCTGAAGGCATCTGCCTTGGCCACAGTGTGGAGAGCAAGATGGGCTTTTGGGTCTTATTTGTGTTCCTAGAGAGTCAGTGCCCCTTCTCAGGTTTCCACTGGACACAGAAGTCCATGCAGGGCAAAATGTCTTTAAAAAAACAACACAGGTAAGTGGGAACTGGGTGCCAGAGAGCAGGCTGCCTCACTCTGTGGCCCCTCTGTCCTGCTTCTCCCTACACCAGCAAGGGCGAACCTTTTAGAGACTGATATAGGCACAGAGTTAAAATTTTTAACATTTTCTAATGGTGGTGTGCCTCATGATTTTTTTCATGAAACAAGTGTGCCTTTGCCCAAAAAAGGTTGAAAAACACTGACCCAGGAATGCAGATCCAGGGAAACTTTGAACTAGCTTTATCTATAACAAGTGCTGCTGATTCAATGATTATTTGCTCACTCACACCATTCAAGGTGAGACCACTGATTGTTTTCTATTGGCCTGACTTCAATAAATCTGGCTTAAACAGTACAAGGTTTCTGCTTCCTTATTTTATTTCAATTTAATTATTGGACACTGGTTCCAAGCCAAGCACAGACTCAAATATATTCTGCAAAAACCGGTAACAAAGGCCTTACATGCACTACGTTGATCCCTTGCGGATGTGTGTGTGTGTGTGTGTGTCTTTGTGCCATTACAGTTGTGACCGACTCTTCATGACTCCTACTCAGAGTAAAAATGTGCTGAAGAGTGGTCCTGTTATCCTCAAAAGCTTGCCTGTTTAAAATATATTGGTGGGACAGTACATCTATTACTCACCTGGTTGTAAACTGCCCGGAGTTCCTTCGGGAAGAGGGGTGGTATATAAATATTAAAATAATAAATAAATAAATAAATAAATAAATAAAGTATTTTACTTTTTTGCAAGGACCACAAAGGTCCCTCTATTTATTTGCTTTTTCTGACTAAATTGTAAGTCTGCTCTGGATTAAATGGTGACTTTGTTCCGATGATGGCGCTCATACCGTCAGGTCAACTATAATCAAAACCAATTAAATGCTGTTTGTTATCCAAATTTATCTCAGATTTATGGTGTCCCAATGAATAAGGAATCTCCAAATTTTCCTGTCCTCACTGGTGCTGCTCAGCAATTGAAGTTACTTAAGCCCGTGGGTTCCTTTCGGGAGTCGATCCATCTCACATTTGGTCTTCTCTTTTCCTACTGCCTGCCACCTTTGCCAGCATTATGGTACTTTCCAGAGATTCCGGCCCAAAACAGATTAACCTCTCTTTCAAATATTTTTGCCTCCATGAGTTCCTGCCTTGGACATGGTAATATTGGGTTTTTACTAAGGGAAATCTGACCTGCAGACCTTAAAGTCTCCGGTTTGAAGGATGAAGGGGGCAAGTAGGAAAAGGGAAAACTAACGGGGGGGGGGGCAATGGAAACAGACTGAAAACACACTACCCTTCCTTCCAGATGATGGAGCAGAAATATTAAAGCAGCACAACCTTTGTGAGGAATTGAGGTTTCAAATCAAACTAAATCTGTTTTATTCAGCGTTAAGTTACCAAAAGGACAGCTGCATTGGCACACACCCACGCCTTGGCCTCCAACCTCCCTGAGGAGACGCAGAGGTACCTGTTTCGTCCACCCATATTTACACTTTTGGGGTTTCCTGTTCCCACAAAATAGTCCCTTTAGCCCACCCCTCCTTGCCGGCATTCAAAAGCAGAATTCACTCCACAGGAAAGGGTTCGGGGCTCCTTCACTGATGTTTCTGCCAACCTAATACTGAGCTTTTATGAAGGACACAGACCGATCGTTCTGAGAAACCAGATTCCCACAGAAACACAATCTGCAAACTTCTTGGAGCCAAGGACTTCCATTTTCTGCTTTACTAGCTATTCTTCTGGTACATTCTATGTATTTGGGTCAACACAGCTTTGCGGCACACTGGTTAAACTACAGGACATGTATTTCAGTGAAGACCCTGCTCATGACCTGAGTTCGACCCCGGCCTCAAAGTTAATTTAAATGGAGGACCCATTTGTAAAATGCCTGGCAAGTGCTTAAAGCACACTTGGCTTTCCTTGAAAGCTTTCAGTTTGAAGAAGCCTGAATCAGATGGAGATTTCCACAGTGCATTAGGGACCCTCCCTGATAGTCACAGTTGTAAGACAGAGGAATGGAAATTCTCCTCCATTTTAGGTTTTTTTTTTTAAACCAAGAGTGGTGAGCCGTCAGCAATGCTGTAGCCCTGGATTCCTAGGTCAGACTAGATGAACTCGGAGTATACTGCATTTTCCAACTCGACAGTTTTTCAATACTGAGGAGAATAAGAGTGAGCCCATTTTAACACTGCAAGGGACCGCACTTTCGAATATCCAAAACTCTTTATTGACCAAAGAGACATTTTTTGTACTACAGAATGTATGCCACCTCACATAATCTCCATTTCGTAACAGGTAATATTCTGAAGAAAATGTCCTGCTCTCTGGCAGAAGGTCATAAGCGACACATTTTCTTCCTTTCAGTTGGCAGTTTGATTAACAATTTTAATTTAGGGGAAGGGGAAAATCCTGGGTTTTTAGGTTATAGTTCATAATTATTATTAAAAAAAATCAGCTCAGCAGAAGTAATCCTGTTTGGGGGGGGGGGGATTCTGGACGCCGTAGTCCAAACTCACACTAATGGATATAAACTATAGGAACTGCAACCTTGGAGCCATATCTGCCCTCTTTCTTCCTCCCCCCCCCCAAAGGCATATCCCATAGGAATCTCACTCCTGATACAAATGGATCGGGGCACTTTGTTTCAAAAAGAAAACACCACAGAAAACATCCAACAGAGAGACGCATCACCAGTGTCCCATCAGTGGCTGCAAACAGGAAGCCTTTGAAGCCGAATCCTTTGATAAGCCACTTGGATCTCCTTTGTTCATTATGAGGCTATTCCCATCCTTTGTGGGCATGGAAAACGTGGAGATTTATTTATTTATTTATTTGAATTTTCAACCGCCCATCTAGCCCTAGGGCTACTCTTCGCTTCCAAGTATGTTATGTTGCCCTTCAAAAATTTAATTTAAAACGTGCTAAACTGATTCCAATACACTTTTGTTTTCTTGTTGTAACTGCACTCCGTGGAGGTTTATTCTCTTTATTAGTACTGTTACTAATAAAGAGAATAAACAGAATTAGAAAAGGAGTGGATATACGGCAACAGAAGCAGGTAGCAGGGCAGTTAAAATAATAATAGTGTTAAGGGTATCTTTATTACTTTCACATGAGGTCCTTTTGTTTGATTAGCCCATCAATAATAATCAATTATTTCATGTCACTTTAATGTTAATTTTATTTCTATTTTTATCATGTTAATGTATTTTATGTTTTTATTGTATGAATTATTTGAATTTATTAATTATTGTAAACCGCCCAGGGTGACCTCGCTGCCTGATTGGGCGGTATAAAAATCCAATAAATAAATTAAATAAATAAAAACAAAAACCAAGAGGCTCTATTGACCACAGAGGAGAGAACCTGTCATTATCAATCACAGATGCTCTGAACACATCATCCTCTGGACCTTTCTGAGGGGGGAAAATGTCTGGCATTCAGGAGTTTTGCAATATCTCAGCCCAGAAGGTCCTCTGCTATCTGCTTAATATGTCTCTCCAACTAAAGCTCCTCCAACAGTTGAAACATTCTTAGAGTTTCTTTTCCACATGGAGCCTCTGATGGCCCTTCAAGTGGTCCTTCCGACTGAACCTTCTCCCACAGTCGGGACATTCGTACGGTTTCTCTCCCGTGTGGATCCTCTGGTGGTTCTTCAAGTGGTGCCTCTGACTGAACTTTCTCCCACAGTCAGGACATCTGTACGGTTTCTCTCCAGTATGAATCCTCCAGTGATTCCTCAGGTGTCCTCGATTGCTGAAGCATTTCTCACACTGGGAGCATTTGTGCAGCTTCTCTCCCGTATGAATCCGCTGATGGATCTTCAATGCTTTTCTTTGGGAGAAGGACTTCCCACACTGAGAACACCTGTGCGGTTTCATTGTGGCTCCAGCATGGATGCCTTGGTGTCTTTTCAAATCTTTCGCCAGACTGAAACATTTGCCGCATTGGTCACATTTTTGGGGTTCAACTCTGGTGTGAGTTTGCTGATGCATGTTCAGATTCCTTCTCTTGTTGAAGCACTTCCCACACTCGTGACATTTGTATGGCATTACACCAGTATGAGCTTTCTGGTGGATCATCATAACTCTTCTCTGAAGGAAGTGCTTCCCACAATGAAAACATTCAAACCCCCTTCCCTCGCTCTGAATTCCTTGGCTTTCCTCACATTCATGAGAATCCTGATCTCCTTCCACACTTCCCAAGAATTCAGACTGAATCGCCTCTGTTGCCACTCCCTGTTGTTTCTCGTATGCATTTTCTTGGAGTGTTCCTTCAGCCATTGCGCATGCATTGTGGTTTTCTGTGGTGCGTCTCCTGTCAGGTTCTGATTCGCAAGGATACCGTCGGCTACACTTGGCGCTGGTGTGGTGTCCCTCCCTTGTATG
The DNA here is from genome assembly GCA_037367305.1 of Phrynocephalus vlangalii. Classification (NCBI taxonomy): domain Eukaryota; kingdom Metazoa; phylum Chordata; class Lepidosauria; order Squamata; family Agamidae; genus Phrynocephalus; species Phrynocephalus vlangalii. Next base: position 335,753 of record JAWVWN010004570.1, on the reverse strand, counting down.
CGTTTGGGAAGGCTGGCAAACTGTAAGATGGTCCCTGAACTCTTTACTTTCATGGACACTCTCTGCTGCTGGATCCTCTGTAGAGCCACCTCCTTCTGCACTTATCTCCACTCTTTTCTGCAGGTGCACATTGCTTGCTTGGGTGGCAGTTCCGGGGACGTCTACCGACTCATTCCCTCCCAACAGAGATTTCTCCATCTTGACCTGACTTCCCTTTGAGTCATCTGCAAAAAAAGAATAATTTTGCTCATTTTCTGAAGCCTAGAGAAAGGCTCTGGAGCTCATGGTTCCCAAATGTGGGAACCCAGAAGTTCTGGGACTACAACTCCCAGAAATCCTGGCCAGCACAGCTAGCGGTTAAGGATTCTGGGAGTTTTAGAACACCTGAGGACCCATGGTTGACACTTGAGAACCACTGCTCTAGAAGTCTTTCCTCCCAAAAAATTCCACATCACCTCTATTTCTCCCACTTTTTATTGCAAGGGATTTCTCTCTGCTTTACCCAAGAGCTCCACTGTGATTTTTTTCAACTTATGGGTTGTTTTTGTATCACAAAATGCTAAGTTCAATGATATTTTTATAAACAATTGTTTCTGCTATGAGACCATGATTTTTTTTAAAAAAATATTGAACTCGATCACCATCATCTAATGGGAAGCCAAAGAATTGGAAAAACTAACAAAAGACAGAGATACGGAAATTGAAGTACAGTATCTTCTTTCTGCAGATGAAACTCACTTCATTGGTCCTCATAGTCATTATGGCTTCGGGAACAATGTCAAGAAATGTTTTGCTATTCTTCCAAGTAGCTTCTTCAGTCTGAGGAAAGTCAGTAGAAGGCTTCCAATTTACAGAAGAATAAAACAGATTGTGCCCGAGTCCCCCACCTCAATACACAAATGAATGGCTTCCCTGACCCCTCTCTCGAACCATCTATCTGCTCTAACACATGTACATCCTTGTCTTTGAAAGACTACCCTTTGTCCTTCAAATGAAGGCACACTTCCGAATCTGGTCCTGGGCTGTTGCCCCTCCTATGTTGGGCCTTCTTCCTCTTTAGAGGCAGTTTGGTTTCTCCAACAATAGCTCTGCACGTTGTTCAGTGCATTGGACTCCATGTACTATATTGCTCCTCTTAGGTCTTAGTGTTGGGTCTTTGAATGCTCAAGTCTCTGCCTTAGTGTAGGGATATAATAGGAATATTAATATGCCCAGATATTAATGATCCAGCAAGCTTCCTGCAAAGCATTCTGAGGGGCGTTATTGACTCTCTCTCCTGCACGGGAAAGCCCTGGGAGAAGGGAAATAGAGTCCCTAAGATTCACGTGCAGGAAGCAGATGGCTTGCTATCTCGTCCTTCCATCCTGACTTGGTATGGCCATAAGGAACAAACAAGACCATTCATCATTACCTGGAATGGGATGTAAGGAAATAACAAGCTGCTGGGGCTATCCATCATCCAATCCCTCGCTAGGTGACATGTCCACGTCACAGAAAGCCCTCCCCGGGAGTCCATCCAGCCAATGATAGGCTGACACATAGGATACCACACAATATCTGTAACTCCACCTCTTATAGCTAATAAAGGAGTGCCTTGCAGCCTGCTCAAGGAAGAAGAGCATGGCGGCCTGACACTCTGTTGAACCCAACCATACGTGTCTGTGTAGGTTATTTCCCTACACCTTAGTGCGTTTGTGGTTTTGAAGTAAACAGAGATGGGATGCTTGCCAAAAATCCTTTAAAGCTTTCCAGACATTCTAGCCATGAAAGGAAGGAACAGGTTCTTCCATTGGCTCCAGGTCCCAGGCTGATCCACTGCTCTTTTGGGTCAAAACACAAGGGGAGCAATATAGTATATGCAGTCCAATGCAGTTTTATCTTTATTTCATGATTCTATGAATTTGATCTCCTTTTTTTTGTTCATTAGTTTTTTTCAAGTTCATTGTGAATCTCTGCCCATCCTTTGTGGGCATGAAAAATGTAGAGATTTATTTATTTATTTATTTGAATTTTCAACCGTCCATCTAGCCCTAGGGCTACTCTTCACTTCCAAGTATGTTATGTTGCCCTTCAAAAAATTTAATTTAAAACGTGCTAAACTGATTCAAATACACCTTTGTTTTCTTGTTTGTTCATTAGCTTTTTTCAAGTTTAACAGGTGGCAACTTGAACGACCTCAATATCTAATGAGAGCAAAGATCTCCTTACCCAAAGAAGCGATGTTCTCCCCATCCTCTTGCAAGACTTCCCAGAATATGGTCTGATTGCCTGGATGGGTCAGATCCTGGTCGCCCTTGAGCAAAGGTGGGCAGACTTCCTTGGGGATCGTCACTCCCTGGACACATGGAAAAAGGGAGCCACGTCTCCTTTCAGTAAAAGCAAAGCAAAGCATGTTGCTTATATACTGCCCCCTATAGAGCTTAAAGCACTCTTTGGGCACTTTGCAAGTAATTCTGCAGGCTACACATTGCCTACCCAGACCCCAGAGAGCTAGGTACTCATTCTACCAACTTGGAAGGATGGAAGGCTGAGTGAACCTTGAGCCTGCCTCTTGGAATTGAACACCAGGTCGAGAGAATACCTAGAGCTGCAGGATAGCGGTTTAACCACTGCGCTGTGAAGCTCTTTTTCATGACAAAATTAAGACTTTGAAAAAGAAATCTGAAGCAAAATACATCACAGGCAACTATACAGGGTGGATTTCATTTCAATTGCTTTGATTTAAATCATGATTCAAATCACAATATAAATCACTAGGCAACAAGGCTCGATTTAAATCATGATTTTCTACATAAGGACTCATTTTTGCTGGAGTTGTTTTAATTGTAACATTGACAACCAGATGAATGTTTCATTTTTAGAATAATAACTTTTCAGATTAGCTTTACAGTTATATCAGAAAATTATTGCAAGGTGAACAATCTCCAGTTTAATAGTTATATCATTCATAGTTGGACAACTGACCTGTTGTACTTTATTGGAAGGAGAAAAATAATCATTATCTTAATAATAACAATTTAAATAGTTTTATTTAACCAAAACAATAATGATACATAGCATTATGTATCCTTGTATTTGCTTAAACATCCATGTTTGTTAACTGATGTGGTTAAAATATCTTTAAAAAAAGTAGACTGACAGTCATTGACTACATCAGCCAGGTCCACATGAAAAACCTAAAATATACTGTCTTCTACAGTACACTAATCTTCATCTTCAAAAAAAGGATCCAGAGGTGATCCAGGAAATTACCGACCAGTCAGTTTGACATGTATCCCAGGTAAAGTTATGGAAACCATCTTAAAAGATGAAATTAATAGGCACATGGAAGAGAAGGCACCACTGAAGGAGAGCCAATGTGGCTTTTCCAAGGGCAAATCATGCCTCACTAATCTGTTGGAATTATTTGAGAGTGTCAACAAGCATGTGGATAAGGGAGATCCAGTTGACATTGTTTATCTGGAGTTTCAGAAGGTTTTTGACAAGGTCCCACACCAAAGGCTCTTGAATAAACTTGCCAGTCATGGAATCAAGGGACAGATCTTGTCCTAGATCAGCAACTGGCTAAGAGACAGGAAACAGAGGGTAGCACTAAATGGACACTTCTTTTTAGTGGTAGGAGGTAAAAATTGGGATCCCCCAAGGTTCAATACTGAACCCCTGCTTTTCAACCTCTTTATAAATGATCTAGAAATAGGGATAAATAGTAAGGTAGCCAAATTTGCCAACAACACTAAATTACACAGGGTAGTGAAAATTGAGATTGCGAGGAGCTCCAGAGGGATCTCTTGACACTGGGGGAGTGGGCAAACAAGTGGCAAATGAATTTCAACATTAGTAAGTACAGAGTGATGCACATTGGGGCAAAAAAACCCCAGGTATATTTATAAACGGATGGGGTCAGAGCTCTCTGCAACAAACCAGGAAAGAACATAAGAACATAAGAAGAGCCATGCTGGATCAGGCCAACAGCCCATCTAGTCCAGCTTCCTGTATCTCACAGTGGCCCCACCAGATGCGTCTGGGAGCGTACAAGACTAGATATCTGTCTCCTGATACCACTCCCCTGCATCTGGCCCTTGAAGTACCCTGGTTTTAAGCCTGGAGATTATACATCTCCATCATGGTTTGTAACCTGTGATGGACTTTCTCTCCAGGAATCTGAAAGGGTAGTCTTTCAAATCTGTCCAATCCCCTTTTGAAGGCATCCAGGCCAGATGCCATCACCACATCCTGTTGCAGGGAGTTCCACAGACTAACAACGTGCTGGGTGAAAAAATATTTTCTTTTGTCTGTTCTTACTCTCTTAGCCCTCAATTTGAGTGTATGTCCCCTATTTCTGGTATTTTGTGAGAGGGAGAAGAGCGTCCCTTTATCCACTTTACTCATGCCCTGCATTATTTTGTACGTCTCAATCATATCCCCCCTCAGGCACCTTTTTTCCAGACTAACGAGCACCACTTTCCTCATAAGGGAGGTGCCCCAGCCCAGTAATCATTTTAGTCACTCTCTTATACATCTTTTTCAGTTACACTATGTCTGTTTTTGCGATGCGGTGACCAGAATTGTACACAATACTCCAGGTATGGCCTTACAATCGTTTTGTACAATGGCATTATAATGTTGGTTGTTTTATTTTCAATCCCCTTTTTGATAATCCCTAGCATGGAATTGGCCTTCTTCACCACTGCCACACATTGGATAGACACCTTCATGGAGCTGTCCACCAACACACCAAGATCTCTTTCCTGATCTGTCATGGATAACTCAGAGCCCATAAGTTGATACATAAAGTTTTGATTTTTTTACCCCAATATGCATTACTTTACATTTTACATTGAAACACATTTGCAATTTCACAGCCCATTCCCCCAGTTTGGAGAGATCTTTCTGGAGCTCTTCACAATCTTCTCTGTTTTTTCCAGAAAAGTTTCATGTCATCTTCAAACTTGGCCACCTCACTGCTTGTCCCTGTCTCCAGGTCATTTATGAACGGATTGAAAAAGCACCAGTCCCAGGACAGATATTTGCCCCCCCCTTTTTTTCTACCTCTCTCCATTGTGAAAATTTCCCATTGACACCTACTCTTTGTTTCCTGGACCTTGGTGTCCTCGTGGACAGCTCAATGAAGGTGTCAACCCAGTGTGCTGCAACAAGTAGAAAAGCAAACTCAATGCTAGGGTTTACTAGGAAGGGGGCAGGAAATAAATCAGCAAGTGTCCTTTTTCCTCTTTATAAATCTATGGTGAGGCCCCGTCTGGAGTATTGTGTGCAATTCTGGTCACCATACCTCCAGAAAGACATTATAAAAATGAGAAAAGTGCAGAGGAGGGCAACCAGAATGATTAGGGGACTGGAACACCTTCCTTACCATCTGAGGCTGCAACGGCTGGGCCTCTTCACTCTTGAACGACGGCGCCTAAGAGGTGACCTGATTGAAGTTTATAAAATCATACAAGGTGTGGACAAAGTAGATAAGGAAAAACTGTTTTTCCCTATTGCACAACACTACAACTAGAGGGCACTCCATGAAACTTTTGGGTGCTAGAACTCAAACAAATAAGAGGAAGTACTTTTTCATCCAGAGGATCACTGGTCTGTGGAACTCCCTTCCAGAAGAAGTAGAAACAGCTGTCAACCTTGACAGGTTTAGGAAAGGATTAGACAAGTTGTTGGAGAACAAGGGTATCAATGGCTATCATTATGGATGCTTAAGGACAACCTCCAGGTTGGAGTGACAGGCAGGATATATCTCAATGCCATTTGCAGGGAATCTTAAGCAGGTGAAGACATCTGCTTGGGAATACTCTGAAGTAAAGGGTGAGCCACTGTGTGAGACAGAAGGCTGGACTGGATGGGTCCAAGCTACCTTGGGACCGTATCTCCCTATAGGAACCTCTCTGGGTTTTAGGATCATCAAGGGAGGCCTTCCCCTCCCTTCCAGCCACCTCCTGGGAGCCTTCGGTGGGATATTGGAGGGGGCCTTCTCTGGGGTTGGTCCAGGACTGTGGAACTCCCTTCCACTGGAGGCCAAACTAGAACCATCTTTACTGTCCTTGGGCAAACAGGCAAAGACCTTTCTCCTCAGACGGGCTTCTTCTCAGTAACTATAGGAGGTTTAGACAGACAAGTAGGCAGGCAGGCAGACAGGCAGACAGACAGACAGACAGAAAGAAAGAAACTGAATCGTTGAATTTTGTTTTGTTTTTTCCAAAAATGTGTTTGCAGAACTATTTTGTACTATATGTCTCTATTAGTTTTTATAACATATTTAATACTTATTGCCCTGTAACATTTAACATTTAATACTGGGTCCTCTTGAGGAGAAATGTGAGGTATCAATACTTTAAATAAATATATAAATAAATCCCATGTTAACTTAGATATAGTAATTCTGGCAGTAATAAAAATGGAGAGAAAAATGGAATAATACCAAGGGAACATTTTGGAAGTAAAATACCTGATCTTATTTGGTATGGCATTTAACAGATGACATTAAAGTGGCCCTGAAGGTGTGTTATGAATTATGTCATCAAGAAGAGATGGCAAGAATACATAGAGGAATGATATCAGAAAGATGTGGGTGTCCCTGATGACTACAAGATAGTGTAGTTGCTGACCTCGAGCCAGACATTCTGGAAAGTCAAGTCAAGTAGGCCTTAGAAAGCATTGCAAACAACAAGGCCAGTGGAGGTGATGGCAATCCAGTTGAACTATTTAAAATCTTTAATGAGGATGCTGTAAAGGTGCTACGCGCAATATGCCAGCAAATTTAGAAAACTCAGCAGTAGTCAGAGGACTAGAAAAGATCGGTCTACATCCCAATCCCAAAGATTGCACTCATTTCACAGGCTAGTAAGATTATGCTCAAAATTCTACAAGGGAGGCTTCAGCAGTATGTGGACAGAACTCCCAGAAGTGCAAGCTGGATTTCGAAGGGGCAGAGGAACTAGAGATCAAATTGCCAACATGCGCTAGATTATGGAGAAAGCTAGAGAGTTCCAGAAAAACATCTACTTCTGCTTCCTTGACTACGCCAAAGCCTTTGACTGTGTGGAACACAACAAACTATGGCAAGTTCTTAAAGGAATGGGAGTGCCTGACCACCTTATCTGTCTCTTAAGAAATCTATATGTCGGACAAGCAGCAACAGTCAGAACTGGATATGGAACAAATGACTGGTTTAAAATTGGGAAAGGAGTACGACAAGGCTGTATATTGCCACCTTGCCTATTTAACTTATATGCAGAGTACATCATACGAAAGGCAGGACTGGATGAATCACAAGCCGGAATTAAGATTGCCGGAAGAAATATCAACAACCTCAGATACACAGATGATACTACTCTGATAGCAGAAAGTGAAGAGGAATAAAAGAACCTCTTAATGATGGTGAAAGAGGAGAGTGACGCAGAACTGACGTTTTTGAGCTGTGGTGCTGGAGGAGAATCTTGAGAGTCCCCTGAACTGCAAGGAGATCAAACCTATCTATCATGAAAGAAATCAACCCTGGATGTTCACTGGAAGGACAGAGTTTGAAGCTGAGGCTCCAGTACTTTGGCCACCCCATGAGGAGAGAGGAGTCCTTGGAAAAGTCCCTGATGTTGGGAAAGACTGGAGGCCAAAGGGGACTGCAGAGATTGAGATGGTTGGAAGGTGTTATTGATGCAACCAATATGGATTTGACCAAACTCCAGGAAGCAATGAAGACAGAAGGGCTTGGAGAGCTCTGGTCCATGGGGACATGAAGAATCAGACACAACTGAATGACTAAACAACAAAGCAGCATCCCACTTCGTCTTGGGAAACACACAGTAGCTCACCTGCAACTCTGTCCTTTCAGCCCCTTCCTGGCTCATGAGGAAGTCCTCGGCCAGGGCCACCGCCTGGGAACACGTGCCCGGCCCTCCTGCCCGGATCCAGCCCTGGAGCTCCGAGGGAAGGCTGGCCAGGAATTGCTCCAGGATCAGCAGCTCCAGGATCTGCTCCTTGCTGTGTCTCTCCGGCCGCAGCCACCGGTGGCAAAGCTCCTGGAGTTGGCCGTGAAGCCTCCGGGGGTCTCCCACCTCCTCCGGGCAGGAGAAGTGCCGGAAGTGCTGGCGCTGCTTCTCCATCCGCAGGGCCTCCGCTCGCAAGATGGCGGCCTTCACTTTCCCATAATCCCCCTTGTCTTGGGCGTCCAAGCTCCCAAAGGCCTCTTCAGCTAGGCCATTCAGCGCTGGCAGGAGCCGGGCCGCCCACTCTCCTCTGGGCCACTGGCAGGCTTGGGCCACTTGCTCAAAGGAGGCCAGGAAGGCCTTGGCATCATCCCACAGGGCAGCATCTGAGACCATGGGCTCCTCCCATCTTCTCAGATCGGGCTGAAGCCTCTCCAGAAAGGCCTGCCACTGGTCCTCCCAGTGAGCTTCCAGTCCCTTCTCTGGTTCCTTCTTGACCTCTTGCGATGCCCCCCAACTGGCCGCCTTGGCCATCAGGTCAGCCTGGACTCTGTTTGCCCCTTTCCCTGCTCCCTTCGGATCCTCCTCTGCCTCCATCACCGCCTTACCTTATAATCAAGAATTAGAATATTTCGAAAGAGATCACCAGTTGCAGAGTATCTTACTGAGAACTTAATAGCATTTGGAAAATGAGTATTTCTGAAAAGCAAGAAAAATGTTTGAGCCAATATGTTTTTAAGGTACAACAACTGACTTTTAAGGTATGATGCCAGGTCCTGAGTGAAAGGGGGCGTTATCAAAGGGATCCAGTGGCAGCTCAGTCGGTGGTTTTGGTCTCTGGGTGGGTGCAGAGCCAGAGGTTGGGAGTTCGATTCCCCCACTGTGGCTCCATCCAGTGGAGAGCCAGCCTGTGTAGCCTTGGGCAAGCTGCACCGTTTACAAGATGCATCCCAGAAGGAGGGAATGGAAACCCCTACAGAATATTCTCCACATGGAAACCATTAAAAATCACCCTATGTCAGAATTCACTTGAGGGCACATGATTCCTGGATACCCAGAGTGGTGTAGTAGACAGAGTGAGGGACCAGGGATCTGGAGGCTTGAGTTCAAATCCCTGTTCAGACATGGAAACTCACTGAGGGTCTGAAACCAGCAAATCTCCTCCCTCAGTATCCCACTTACCTTGAAAGACCAATTAGGGCCCCTATAAGTAGGTTCCATATTGACCACACATATCAACATTTGCATCACTAGAAGAGACCTTATAGAGATCTTCCAGTCCAGCCCCAGTCAAGGAGGGACCGTGGGGAATCGAACTCCTGAACTCTAGCTCCGCAGCCAGATTCCTCAACCACTGAGCTGTTTCCCAGACCAAATGGTGCAGAAGAAGCACAGGACATGACAAAATAGTAAAGTAGGACTCCCACATCTGTGCGGGATCAATTCCAAGCCTGCAACAGATGATTAAAACAGCAAGTTGTAGCAAATGCTATTTTGAAAGTAGATGCTACACTGTACACAGGAAGGTCTCTGGCGCGTGTTCCATGCCTTGACACCTTAGACCAGTGGTGCTCAACCTGTGGGTCCCCAGATGTTCCTGGACTGCAACTCCCAGAAATCCTGGCCAGCTCAGCTAGTGACGAAGACTTTTGGGAGTTGCAGTCCAGGAACATCTGGGGACCCACAGGTGGAGAACCACTGCTTTAGACCTTCTTGAGTTGTTATGACAAAGAGGTCTCTGAAAATGTTTTCTACCCTAGGGAGTCCAGAAAAGCTTCTTCAGAAGTAAATTATCCTGAAAGCTCTCACATTCATGTACTCTCAACCATTTCCCCCATACCTCTTGTTTTGAAAACTTGCCCTAGGAGAGATGTACCTCTAGGGAAAAGAACTGCAGGCAAGGAAAAGGAAGACTGAGACTTACGGGAGCCTCCTAATGCAGTCTCTTCTTATACTGGTTTTACAGACTTGGACGAGATTGGGAGATCAAGGCTTAAAGCAAGCTTGCAATGTAGATCATAACTAATAATCTCATATTAATAACAATAATCATTTGCCAGCAAGTCAGTTCTGGCTTATAGCCCTTTTTGGAGTGATGGATGGTTTAGGTATTTGGCTGCAGGGCCAGAGGGTTGGGAGTTCAATTCCCCACTGCACCTCCGGGTCAGTTGCTGGTCTACATGATCCACCAAGTCCCATCAAGATCGGCAGTTATAAGATTTATTATTATTATTATTATTATTATTATTATTATTATTATTATTATTATTATTATTATTATTATTATCATCATCATCATCACCATCATCATCATCATCATCATCATCATCATCATCATCATCTATCATGGTGAATATGGATTGAGGACTCCAGCGGCTGCCCTGCATTGGCTTTTCTTCCAGCCACCCACTAGAGCTCTAGGAGAAGGATCGGATCATACCGGAAGCGACGAGGAACCTTGTGTGATCCTCCCGGCTGGCTGGCTGGCTTCTTTGTCCTCTTTCTCTCTCTCTTTCGGCTCCTGGGCTTCGTCGGGGTGGCTTCCCGGGGCTTTTCAGCCTGATCAAGGTGGTCACCCACCTTCCCAACCAGCCTCCCTGGGCTTTGAGACTGAGATGTTCTTCTCTGCCCTGGAGGAATTCCCCCCCCCCCGCCTTTCCTCCCGCCTTCCTCCTCCTCCTCTTCCTCCTCCTCTTCCTCCTCCTCTTGGCGGGGAGAGTCGGGCGAGGCTTCTCCCAGAGCGCCCTCTAAGGGGGACGACATCATTACACGCATTGAGTTTCCCCATCTCCCCCTTGCACCACTTTCAGCCCATCACGTCCCATACACAAACACACACACATCATTTTAACGCCAATTAAAATAAATTTTATAAGAATTATTGCACCATTTGTTTATTTTATTCACATTTCGGAAATGAATCGGGAGACAACTTGACTTTGGATAACACTTATTTTGTATTGATCATTAAATTTGCAGTGATAGCGGACTAAAGGCTTTCGGGCATGTTCTGAAGTTCCCGCCAAGAACTTGGAGCGCCGCCTGAAGCAGAGAGACTGTAGTCGGAAATTTCAGAAGATCAGTCTGCGCTTTTTGTGTCATCAAAGCAGAACCACCTTGAAGAAACTCTAAGAGGGGTCTGAGAAGGGAAGTGAGAGGCAGAGTGAGTTGGGTGATGATCACACTCAGCTCCAGGGACCCTTCTCTGCCCACTGAGCTCCTTTGCCCTGTTCAGGCTGGGGTGGGTGAACCCAGGACAGTGGATTGTGATTAAGAGGGTGGGACCAGACGGGCACCTGTGCCTTCTAATTTCCTACCCCCCCACACACGCACACCTTCCCAAGCTTGGCAGGGCTTCCAGGGAGTCCAAACCCCTCAAGGCTGGTCAGTTAAGAGCAGTGCAACCCTCCTTTTGATCGTTCAAAAGACTTGAGCCAAACGACCAAAGGACCATCTCTCGGAATAGGGAAAAGATACACCTCCTGGGTCCAGGTGACCTCCAGGCATTTTGCACCTAAGTGAGCGTAGGCGCACTTAGGGTTTCCTCTGGAGATGCTGGTTGTAGAGTTCCCAAAGGCAGCACCGGCTCCAAGAGTCAGCGAAGAGTCTCAGTCCTTAAGATTTGGTTGAGATTCCCTGCAAATGGCATTGAGAGGTATCCTGCCTATCTCTCCAACCCGGAAGTTGTTCTTAGGCATCCATAATTATAGCCACTTATACCCATGTCCTCCATGAACTTGTCCAATCCTTTCTTAAAGCCGCCAAGGTCATAAGAACATAAGAACATAAGAAGAGCCATGCTGGATCAGGCCAAAGGCCCATCTAGTCCAGCTTCCTGTATCTCACAGCGGCCCCACCAGATGTGTTTGGGAGTGCATGAGACTAGATATCTGTCTCCTGATACCACTCTCCTGCATCTGGCCCTTGAAGTACCCTGGTTTAAACCCTGGAGGTTACACATCTCCATCATGGTTTGTAACCTGTGATGGACTTTTCCTCCAGGAATCTGTCCAATCCCCTTTTGAAGGCATCCAGGTCAGATGCCATCACCACATTGTGTGGCAGGGAGTTCCATAGACTTACAACGCGCTGGGTGAAAAAATATTTTCTTTTGTCAGTTCTTACTCTCCCAGCCCTCAATTTGAGTGTATGTCCCCTAGTTCTGGTATTTTGGGAGAGGGAGAAGAGCTTCCCTCTATCCACTTTACTCATGCCCTGCATTATTTTGTATGTCTCAATCATATCCCCCCTCAATTGGCTTTTTTCCAGACTAAAGAGGCCCAAATGTTTTAGCCTTTCTTCATAAGGGAGGTGCCCCAGGCCAGTAATCATTTTAGTCGCTCTCTTCTGCACCTTTTCCAGTTCCACTATGTCTTTCTTGAGATGCGGTGACCAGAATTGTACACAATACTCCAGGTGGGGCCTTACTATTGTTTTGTATAATGGCATTATAATGTTGGCTGTTTTATTTTCAATCCCCTTTTTGATCATCCCTAGCATGGAATTGGCCTTCTTCACCGCTGCCACACATTGGGGAGACACCTTCATGGAGCTGTCCACCAACACACCAAGATCTCTTTCCTGATCCGTCACGGATAACTCAGAGCCCATGAGTTGATAGATGAAGTTTGGATTTTTTGCCCCAATATGCATTACTTTACATTTGGTTACATTAAAACGCATTTGCCATTTCTCAGCCCATTCCCCCAGTTTGGAGAGATCCTTCTGGAGCTCTTCACAATCTTCTCTGGTATTTACCACACGGAAAAGTTTTGTGTCATCGGCAAACTTGGCCACCTCACTGTTTATCCCTGTCTCCAGGTCATTTATGAACTGATTGAAAGCACCGGTCCCAGGACAGAGCCCTGGGGCACACCGCTTTTCACTTCTCTCCATTGTGAAAATTTCCCATTGAGACCTACTCTTTGTTTCCGGGATCTCAACCAGTTCTCAATCCCTAAGAGGACCTGCCCTCTTATCCCCTGACTGTGCAATTTTCTCAGCAGCCTTTGGTGAGGGACTGTGTCAAAAGCCTTTTGAAAATCCAGATAGACTATATCAACCGGTTCACCCAAATCCACGTGCCTGTTGACCTTTTCAAAAAATTCTAAGAGGTTTGTCAGACAAGATTTACCCTTACAGAAGCCATGCTGATTTTCTCTCAGCAAGGTTTGTTCTTTTATGTGTTTTAAGATTTTCTCTTGAATGAGGCTTTCCACCATCTTCCCTGGGACAGATGTAAGGCTAACCGGCCTGTAGTTTCCTGGGTCCCCCCTCCTTCCTTTTTTAAAAATTGGTGTGACATCTGCTATCCTCCAGTACTCCGGCACTGTGGCTGTTTTAAGAGACAAGTTGCATATAACCGTTAAGAGATCTGCAATTTCATTTCTCAGTTCCCTAATAACCCTTGGGTGGATGCCATCTGGGCCAGGTGACTTGTTAATCCTCAATTTATCAATTAGTCCTAAAACCTCCTCTCTTTTAACCTGTATTTGATTTAATTCTTTAGTCAAGAGGGGCGGCTCAGGCAGCGGAATACGCTCAAGGTCCTCTGTCGTGAAGACAGACGCAAAGAACTCATTCAATTTCTCTGCAATGTCCAAGTCTTCCTTAACCTCCCCTTTTCCTCCCTCACCATCCAGAGGGCCAACTGGTTCTCTGACAGGTTTTCTACTTCTAACATATTTAAAGAAGCTTTTATTATTACCCTTTATATTGCTAGCCATTCGTTCCTCAAAGTCTTTCTTTGCCTCCCTTATCATCTTCTTACATTTCTTTTGCCAGAGTTTGTGATCCTTTTTATTTTCCTCATTTGGGGAGGATTTCCATTTACAGAAGGACCTCTCCTTGCGCTTTAGAGCCTCCCTAACTCCACTCGTTAACCATGCCGGTGTCCTCTTGGACTTAAATGAGCTCTTCTTTCTTTGTGGTATGCACTTGTGCTGGGCCTCTATTATTGTTGTTTTAAACAGGCTCCATGCACTCTGAAGAGATTGGATTCTTCTAACCTTCCCCTTCAGTTTCTCTCTAACTAGTTTCCTCATCTGAGGGAAGTTTGCCCTTCGAAAATCAAGGGATTTTATGTCTGATTTGGTTGACACTCTTCCTCCGACATGCATGGCAAAGGTAATAGCAGCATGGTCACTGTTCCCCAGAGGCTCAGTGACATTCACACCTCTGACCAGGTCCTGAGTATCACACAATATTAGATCCAGAGTTGCCTGTTCTCAGGTGGGCTCCGTGACAAGTTGCTCTAAGGCACAGTCATTCAGCAAGTCGAGAAACTCAGTTTCTCTTTCTTGCCCGGAGCTCGCATTGGCCCAGTCAATGTGGGGATAATTGAAGTCCCCCATGATTACTATCCTATCCCTTTTAGCCACTTCCATGATTTCTCTCCTCATTTCAAGGTCCCCCTCAAGTTTCTGATCTGGTGGACGATAGAATACTCCAACGATCACATTACTCCTTGGACCTGGTAGTTTAACCCACAGTGATTCTATGGTGGAGTCAGACCCTCTGTCAATCTCCATTCTGCTGGATTTTACCCCTTCTTTGACATAGATGGCCACTCCTCCTCCAACCTGCCCCCCTCTATCTCTTCTATAGAGTTTATAGCCTGGGATTGCTGTATCCCACTGGTTCTCCGCATTCCACCAGGTTTCTGTTATGGCTATTATATCAATGTTATCCCTAGCTGCCAAATGTTCAAGTTCTCCCATCTTTGCTCGGAGGCTTCGAGCATTGGCGTAGAAGCACCTGTACAGTGGGCCCCGCAACAACAGCTGCTGCCTTGTTCTATTCGCCTCACAGCTTTTATTTTCAGTAGATGAACTGTCACATTCCGTTATTCTCCCGGTGCTAATACCTATACCTGCTATGTCTTCTCTATGTGATTCTCTACCCTCTCCAACCTCATTCCCCGAGGATGAGGTGTTCCGAACCGGATGCCACTCAGCTCCTGTCGGCTTTCCCCCAGTTATCAGTTTAAAAGCTGCTCTGCTGCGTTTTTGAGGTTGAGTGCCAGCAATCTGGTCCCATCATGATTCAAGTGCAACCCATCCCTCCTGAACAGGTTTGGCTTGTCCCAAATCTAAAGCCCTCCTCTTGACACCATCGCCTCATCCACGCATTGAGGCTTCTGAGTTCTGCCTGTCTGGCGGGTCCTGCACGAGGAACAGGTAGCACTTCTGAAAATGCTACCTTGGAAGCCCGGGTCTTCAATCTTCTACCTAGCAACCTGAATTTGGCTTCCAAGACTGACCGCTTGGCCTTCCCAACATCATTGGTACCGACGTGTACCATGACCACTGGCTCCTTCCCAGTTCTCTCTAACAAGCTATCTATATTTCTGGTGATGTCTGCAACCTTTGCACCCGGCAGGCAAGTGACCATACGGTTATCATGCTCCTCACAAATCCATCCCTCCGTATTTCTAAATATAGAATCCCCTAGTACAATGAGCTTCTCTCCTGCAGCCTGGTCATCAACATGTACCTGATCTTGTATCTCATCAATAGTGATGAGGGAGAGATCCTCCGGTGGAACCAATTCTTCCTCTATGTGTGCCTCATGAGGTGTGCTGAGGGAAAGAGCTTCAAACTGATTGTGCAAGATGAGACTCTCTGAGCGATGCCTTGGCCTTCTACTCCTTTGAGTCACATTCCTCCACCCATCCACCTCCTGAGTTGCGGGAGTGACTTCCTCCTCTGAAGTTTGCCCTGTCTCCTCTTCGACCTGAGTAGTCTGTTCCGCTCTGTCCAGGAACCGCTCAAGCTCCTTAATATGTTGCTGGTCGGATATGCGAGCCTCCAGCTGCTGGACCTTCTCTTCCAATAGCGCCACCAGCTTGCACTTGCAGCAGATGTAGTTCTGCACACGCTCTGTCAAGATAACAAACATGGCACAAGTACTGCAGGTAACTACAGCTGCTCCCTGCAACTCCATTTTAACGAGTGCAATAAAATGTATTGAAGGTCTCAAAAATGTAAACTTGCACTACTTTTTTTTTAATCTAGTAAGACTCTTTACTTCTTTTGTTGTTTATTGAAAATCTAACTGTGTAGGGGCTACTAAAGCACCTCTACTCCAACTGCAATCACGTCAGGAAGTTTCCAGTGCTAACTTGCTAATGTGTGTAGGACTTCCTCAGGAGTAGCTTGGCTTTAGGAACTCAATTATACCCAGAAGAAATTATAAGGTTTTTTTTTGTAGTTTGCACGCGCCGTCAGGTGCGTGCTGTTGGGAGCAAGTATTTAAAGCTAAAACTCCGCCCCTTGCTCCTGCAAGAACAGGAAGTTAGCTCTCTGCCCTTTGGCGGTGTGCTCCTCTCACAGCCTGCTTCCTCTCTGCTGCTCTGCCAGAAAAGGACTGAGGGGATGCTGGAAGCAGGTATTTAAAGCTAAAACTCCGCCCCTTGCTCCTGCAAGAACAGGAAGTTAGCTCTCTGCCCTTTGGCCGTGTGCTCCTCTCACCACCTGCTTCCTCTCTGCTGCTCTGCCAGAAAAGGACTGAGGGGCTGCTGGGAGCAGGTATTTAAAGGTCGACAGCTGTCACCACTTCTGGCAGGGAGTTCTGCAGACCAGTGATCCTCTGGGTGAAAAAGTGTGTGGGGCAGAAGGGACTCCACGGAAGAGAGTGCCGCCCACACCTGCAGAGGTTGGAGGGGAGGAGGGAGAGAAAGCAGTTAGAGGAGTCCCTGAGATTGGCTGAACAAGAAAAAGCGGGAAAAGCTAACCAACCCCCGGTTGTGGAGGTGGGGTTTGGGGAAGCGAAAAGAGAAATATCGCATGTCCTGCCCGCAGATTGGAAATGGGTCTGGGTGGAGGACCCATACACCGGGAAATGGGAACGCTTGAGGATGTCTCCGGCTGAGGCCAAAAGCTACCGACAGAGAGTCCACAAACCCGGGTGTTTGTATTGGGGGAAGATGGAAGTGAGTGAGTACAACTGTAAGTTAAAGAACATAAGGCAGGACTTGGCATTTGAGAAATGGGCAAAGAAGGTGAAGGAAGAAGAGCTGCTGACCGGGAGGTACTCCTGCGGGAGGGGTCTTGGTTCGCGGGACGACTCTCCTCTCCGGAATTGGTGTTGGGGGAGGTCTGGACCCCAAACCACCTCAGAGATGGGGCTGCTGGCGGAGATGCCCACCCAGGACTTGGAACTGCTGAAGGGGTCTGGTGGAGCCCCTCCTTTTCAGGAACAGAGGGAGGATTGGACTTTTCATTGTTTTCTCCTGCCAGAGACTCTAAAAATAACCTGTTCACTGTTGGTGTTAGTTCGGTTGAACCAGTTTTAAAAAGAAGTTCCTCCAGAAGCCTGGAAGAAGACAATAAAACTCCAGTTTGTTTTGAAAAGGAAGCCTCTTTATTGAACTCTGCAGTGCGGGCAGCTTGGCAGAATGGTCAAGCACCTCGTCTCATGGGGTGACCAAGTTCTAGTGTTGTACAATAGGGAAAAGTTTTTCCTTCTTTACTTTGTCCACGCCCTGTTTGTTTTTATAAACTTAAACCAGTTAACCGCTTAGACACCATCATTCAAGAGTGAAGAGGCCCAGACGTTGCAGCTTCAGATGGTAAGATAGGTGTATCAGTCCCTGAATCATTCTGGTTGACTTCCTCTGAACTTGAAGACTTCATGACTCATGAAGGTGTCATGCCAGGAGGAGCAAGGACAGCTTCTACCGTGCCAGGGTTTCAGTAGTAACAAAGAATAGAAAAGAGTGAGGCCTAAGAACATAAGAAGAGCTATGCTGGATCAGACCAAAGTCCAGCTTCCTGTATCTCACAGTAGCCCCACAAGATGCAACTGGGAGCACACGAGACTAGATCTCTGCCTCCTGATACCACTCCCCTGTATCTGGCCCTTGAAGTACCTCGGTTTTGAGACTGCTAATTAAATATCTCCATCTTGGTTTGTAACCTGTGATGGACTGTTCCTCCAGCAATCTGTCTAGTCTCCTTTTGAAGGCATCCAGACCAGGTGCCATCACCACATCCTGTGGCAGGGAGTTCCATAAATTAACAACATGCTGGATGTTGACAATCTTGAACGCGTTCAGAGGAGGGTGACCAAGAAGATTGAGGGTCTGGAAGAAATGTCTTATGAGGAGCGGCTTAGGGAGCTGGGAATGTTTAGCGTTACAAAAAGAAGACTGAGAGGGGATATGATAGCTACGTTTAAATATTTGAAAGGCTTTCACATTTTGGAAGGGACTGGTTTGTTTTCCATGGCTTGAGATATTAGGACATGAGGAAATGGTTTCAAACTACAGGGAAAGAGATTCAATAGAAACATTAATTTCATGACAGTTAGAGCTGTTCGGCAATAGAATATGCTGCTACGGAGGGTGGTGGAGTCTCATTCTTTGGAGGTTTTGAAGCAGAGGCTGGATGGATATCTGTCGGGAGTCCTGTGATGGGGGTTCCTGCATGGCAGAGGGTTGGACTAGATGGCCCTTGAGGTCTCTTCCAACTCTATGATTCTATCAGTAAAAAAAATTGTTTCTGTTTTCACTCTCGCCGCCCTCAATTTGAATGTTTGTTCCCTAGTTCTGGTATTTTGTGAGAGGAAGAAGAGCATCCCTCTATCCAATTTACTTATGCCCTCACACACCTTTTTTCCAGATTAAAGAGCCCCAAATGTTTTAGCATTTTCTCATAAGGGAGTTCACCCAGCCCAGTAATCATTTTAGTTGCTCTCTTCTGTACCTTCTCCAGTTCCACTCTGTCTTTTTTGAGATGTGGTGACCAGAATTGTACACATTACTCCAGGCATGGCCTTACTATAGTTTTGTACAATGGCATTATGTTGGCTGTTTTATTTTCAATCCCGTTTTTGATAATCCCTACCATGGAATTGGCCTTCTTCACTGCTGCCACACATTGGGTAGACACCTTCATGGAGCTGTCCACCAACACACCAAGATCTCTTTCCTGATCTGTCACAGATAGCTCAGAACCGTCCACTGAGCAGAAATCTAAAATTTACAGAGATGGGAATGAAGATTTAGAGAATGAGATTGTAAAAGTATAGATAACAGGAGAGGTGGAGAGGCACAAGAAATGGAGAATGAAGTAAACAGGCAAGAGATAATTGAGGAAGGGCCCAATACTTGAGAGCTTCTGGATGAGTGACAGACAGGAGGACAAATGGAATGACAGTGCAGGAGGAGGGTTGAGGTATAAGAGAGACAGAGAGGAGAAAAGAACCCAGACTAAAGTGGACATGGGGTTACCTTTGTTCACACCAGCAATTTGGGAATGGCAAGTACAGGTGATGGCCAGAAGTACTGTTTTAAGTCCCATTGAACATCAGTCAGGATGGATCCCTGGACAGGGATGGGACAGAAAGACACCTCTAGTCCGGCACCTGTGTTGTGGGACTATATATGCTGGGCCCATAGATCAGTATCGGAGAGAAAAAAGTTAAGAGAAGCACCTTTAAATGAAAACGCAATGTTAAAGAGAGAAACAAATGTTTATATGTTTGTATCAGAAGTTGTTTGAAAAATGAAACACAAGCTCAAGAAAACATAGTTAATGATGTTGTAAATAAAAGGTTTTGAATTTTGATAAATCACCGGCATCATTCAACCTTCACACCAGAACGACAGAAATTCAATCTTAAATCATGACATGCAATTGGCTCCTCTGCTGTGTGAGTCCTTTGACAGCAAGCAAGGCTTCCAGATTGAATGAACCATTTCCAACACTCCAGACATTCAAGTGGCTTCTATTCTGTGTGGGTCTTGTAATGGCTAGCAAGGTTTTCAAGTTGACTGTACCTTTCCCCACACTCCAGACATTCAAAGGGCTTCTCTCCTTTGTGGGTCCTCTGATGGCTAACAAGGTTTCCGCGTTGACTATACCTGTTCCCACACTCCAGACATTCAAAGGGCTTCTCTCCTGTGTGGGTCCTCTGATGCCTAGTAAGGCTTCCACGTTGACTGAACCTCCTTCCACACTCCAGACATTCAAAGGGCTCCTCTCCTGTGTGGGTCCTCTGATGGCTAACAAGGCTTCCACGTTGACTATACCTTTTCCCACACTCCAGACATTCAAAGGGCTTCTCTCCTGTGTGGGTCCTCTGATGATCAGCAAGGCTTCCACGTTTACTATACCTTTTTCCACACTCCAGACATTCATATGGCTTCTCTCCTGTGTGGATCCTGTAATGGCAAGCAAAGTTTCCAAGGCGACTGAACCTCCTTCCACACTCCAGACATTCAAATGGCTTCTCTCCTGTGTGGGTCCTGTGATGGCTAGCAAGGTGCCCAGCCTGACTGAATCTCTTTCCACACTCCAGACATTGAAAAGGCTTCTCTCCTGTGTGGGTCCTCTGATGGCGACCAAGTTGTTCAGAACAAGTGAAGGTTTTTCCACATTTGAGACATTCAAAGGGCTTCTCTCCTGTGTGGGTCTTGTAATGGCTAGCAAGTTTTTCAAGTTGACTGTACTTTTCCCCACAATCCGGGCATTCAAAGGGCTTCTCTCCTATGTGGCTTCTGTGATGAACAGCAAGGCTTCCAGACTGACTGAACCTCTTTCCGCACTCCAGACATTCAAATGGCTTCTCTCCTGTGTGGGTTCTCTGATGCCTAGTAAGGTGACTAGGTTTAATGAAACTTTTCCCACACTCCAGACATTCAAAGGGCTTCTCTCCTGTGTGGATCCTGTGATGGTTAGCAAGACTTCCAGAGTGACCGAATCTCTTTCCACACTCCAGACATTCAAATAGCTTCTCTCCTGTGTGGGTCCTTTGATGGCTAGCAAGACTTCCAGCCTGACTGAGTTTCTTTCCACACTCCAGACATTCAAATGCCTTCTCCCTCTTTTGGATTTTTCTACGGAGATGACGTGTTGATGTGGTAGTAAAAGATTTTCCATCCTTGGCTTGATCATTCCTTTCCTCTCCTTTGGATATTTTCAGAACCACTTGGTCTTCCTCTACACAATACATAGATTTGTCCATCTTTTCTTCTGTTTTCCTCTAAGCGTCTTTCTTCAGGTGTGATTCTCAACACTGTCTTTTGTATCTGAGCATTCAATCCCTTCCCTCTGGCGCTTGGTGTCCTCCTCTTTCCTTTTCTTCTCTACAGCATCTCACCTGCTAAAAGGAGACAAAGTATAATTGTGAGAAAGAGGGTGCGCCATCCTTCTCAAGACAATCTACTTATAAAGAAAACACCAGCACACAAAATGGGGCCAATATATCCTTATTATATCTGGAGGAAGAAGAGAAAGAAAAACGGGGAAGGAATGGAGGGAGGAGGGGCTGAGATGGCTCTGGGCTGCGGGGAAGAGAGTGATGGGGGGAAAAGGCTTGGTAAGAGGTGACCTGATTGAAGTTTATAAAATCATATACGGTGTGGACAAAGTAGATAAGGAAAAACTATTTTCCCAATTGCAAAACACCAGAACTAGGGGGCACTCCATGAAACCTTTGGGTGCTAGATCTCAAATAAATAAGAGAGAGTACTTTTTTCACCCAGAGGATCACTGGTCTGTGGAACTCCCTGCCAGAAGAAGTGGTGAAAGCTTTAAGAAAGGTTTAGATAAGTTCATGGAGAACAAGGGTATCAGTAGCTAACATTATGGATGCCTAAGGACTACCTCCAGGATGGAGAGATTGGCATGATATCTCTCATTGCCACTTGCAGGGAATAGTAACTAGGTGAAGACATCTGCTTGGGAATACCCTGAAGCAAATGGAGAGCCACTGTGTGAGACAGAAGGCTGGACTGGATGGGCTGTGGCCTGTTCCATCAAGGCTGTTCTTATGTTCTTATGGGTTGTAACCTATGATGGACTTTTCCTTCAGGAATATGTCCACTCCCCTTTTGAAGGCCTCTAGGCCAGATGCCAGATGCCATCACCACATCCTGTGGCAGGGAGTTCTACAGACCAACAACCCTCCTGGCTGCTCAGCCATTGTCGGATGCGTGTCAGAAGGGAAGGAGATGGAGTATAGGTCAACCATCATGAACTTTGTGGACTGGTGTGAAAACAACCATTTGTGCTTAAACACCAGCAAGACAAAAGAGATGGTGATTGACTTCCGGAGAGACACTACCTTTTACACCAGTGAACATCCAGGGCTTAGATATTGAGATAGTGAACAGCATCAAGTACCTGGGTGTTCAATTAAACAATAAACTGGACTGGACTTATAACACTGATGCCCTATACAAGAAGGGTCAAAGCAGATAACACTGATGCCCTTATACAAGAAGGGTCAAAGCCGCCTCCATCTGCTGAGGAGACTGAGGTCCTTTGGAGTGTGTAGGCCTCTGTTATGGATTTTCTATGACTCTGTGGTAGCCTCAGCTCGTTTCTACGCCGTAGTCTGCTGGAGTTCAGGTAGTACTGAACGGGATAAGAACAGACTGAACAAGCTGGTCAGGAGGGCTAGCTCTGTCTTGGGATGCCCTCGGGATTTTGTGGAGGAGATGGGTAAGAGGAGGATGTTGGCCAAGCTGACACCCATTATGAACAATACCTCTCACCCACTGCACCAGACAGTGGAGGCTCTGCCTAGCTCCTTCAGTGGCAGACTCAGACATCTCCCGTGTGGAAATGAGCGCTACCGCAGGTCTTTTATTCCCAATGCTGTGAGACTCTTCAACTCTACAGTTTAACATATTCACATGGGGTATACTGTAGCTTCTCTTTATATATATTTATTTTATATGCAAATTTTAGTGTAATATTTGTATATTGGGTTTCTTATTTTATTTAATCTCTATTAGCTATTTTTTCTCTCTCACACACCTTACACTTTTTGTGCACCTACCCATCTTTACTTGTTTTTTATATTGGGAGCTGTGTAACAAGTAAATTTCCCCAGATGTGGGATCAATAAAGATTTATCTTATCTTATTCAAGGCCCTGCCTATTATAGTTTTCTTAATGTACCAAAGCAATCAGAAAGAGAGAGAGATTGAAAACGCACACACACAATATGTTCCACTATTAGGCAACAAAGGAGAAACAATGAAATAGTAGTCACAGGAAAAGTAATGGTGAATTGCAACCATTTGTGTGCAAGACCAGAAGCCACGGGAGAGGAAGAGGGGAGGGCAAGAGGAGCTGGACGGGATCTCAGCCGGGAGGAGGGAGGCCTTTGCTCCGCCAAGGAGAGAGCAGGACAAGACTCGGAAGAGACGCTGCCTTTGCTTGGGACGAGGGACCCCCCCCCCACCAACCCCTCCAGTCCAGTTCCCTTCCGCCTCCCGGGGAAGTAACGCCCGTTCCTTCCAGGCCAGGCGACTGGGAGGGAAAACACGTGGCCCACAGGCTGGAGGGGCTTGCAATGGTCTTCCTTCCTTCCCTCCACTACATCACCCAGAATCCCCAGCCAGCGGGACCACAGGGTTTATATAGTCCGGTAATGGCAAACCTTTGAGAGACCCGAGTGCCCAAACTGCGATCCAAAACCCACTAATTTGTGGCAACTTTCCAAGGCATCCATTTTAACCTGAATGCAGGTGGCGCTGAAGGGGCGATGTCGGGTGCCTCCCCCCCCCCCATAATAGGTTCGCCAACACTGAGACAGGTGTCGAGAGGCTAAAGGAGGCAAAACTCTCACCTCCGCCTTGCCTGGCCTTGCCATGGGAGTTGTAGTCCAGAAGAGAAGGCGCGCTTCTTCCTTCCCCACCCCAAAGATGGAGGAAAGAGGAAGGGAGTGGGTGGGGGAGGGGGGCTGAAGGAGGAGGACCAATTTCACCCCTTCCCATTTCCTCCCTCTCTAGGAATATCACCCAGTCCTCGGCTGCTTTTAACCCTTTCCGAGCCAAGCACTGGGGAGCCTCCTTCTGCCTCGCTCCCCCCCCCCCCATTCAGCCTTTCTGACCCTCCTTTGCAAGCGGCCACTGACTCCCCTCTTTCCATTTCCCAAGTGCTTTGGGGGGGGGGTCTTTGGGGTTTGCACTTTGTGTGTGTTTTTCCTTCAGGAGAGAAACCGAATCCCTTGCAGGCTCGGAGGCGTCCGGGTGGGAGGCGGGTGCCCGGGAGAAGTCCGCCCTGCCGCCTTCCCCGCCAAATCTCCTCCTCGGGTGGGCAGGGAGACAGAAGATGGAGGCGGGCAGCGCCAGTTCTGAAGCGAAATGGAAAAGATCCAACACCCCATCATCCGAGGGGCTATGGCTGAATCGGAGTGGATCGGAACATATTAAGTGAGCCTCTTGGTGCAGGAGGTCAGTGCTTGTACCGTACTGCAGCTGAAACTGTGCTCACGACCTGGGCTTCCATCCCAGGGACCACCAGGCTCATGGTTGACTCAGCCTCCCATCCTTCCGAGGTCGGTAAAATTAGTAAACCACCCAGAGAGTCCTTGAAGGGCTATGGGGAAAGTATATAAGCAGAACATTTTGCTTTGCTTTGCAATAAAATACTCTCCTGCCTTAAAAGCTTCTTGGGATTTAGACATTTTGACCCATTAAAAAAAAGCCCGGGAAGAAAGACCATGAATTATTAGAACCATAGAACCATGTCAGGTTGGAAGGGACCCTGGAGGTCAAGAGGGATCGTTCATGAAAACAAACAAACAAAACAAGGCAAAAACAAAAACTGGCCCATCCAAGCTGCCAAGAGTTCTCCTTCTCAATCATAGGAACACAAGAAGAGTCGTGCTGGATCAGGCCAATGGCCCATCTAGTGCAACTTCCTGTATCTCAGAGTAGCCCCACCAGAAGCCTCTGGGAGCCCATGAAACTAGATATCTGTCTCCTGATTCCACCTCCCCTGCATCTGGCCCATGATGTACCCTGGTTTTAAGCCTGGAGATTAAACATCTCCATCATGGTTTGTAACCTGATGATTTCCAGAATCTCCAATCCTTGAAGATCCACCAGATGCATCCCACCCTGTGGCAGGTTCCATAACTAACATGCCTGGAAAAAATTCTTTGTCTTCTCACTCTCCACCTCAATTTGATGAGCCCCTATTCTGTATCTTATGAGGGAGAGAGCATCCCATCCACTACTATGCCCGCATTATTGTACTCTCATATTCCCCATCACACCTTTTTCAGATAAAGAGCCCCAAAAAGACAAGAAGCCATGCGGTAGCCAACTGCCCATCCTAGTCCAGCTCCTTAACACATGGCCCCCAGTAGTACCCGGGGAAAAAACAAAATATTTTCTTTTCGCTGTTCTCACTCCCCCAGCCCTCAATTTGAGTAAGTGTCCCCTAGTTCTGGTATTTTATGAGAGGGAGAAGAGCATCCCTCTATCCACTTTACTCATGCCCTGCATTATTTTGTACGTCTCAATAATATTCCCCCATCAGGCACCTTTTTTCCAGACTAAAGAGCCCCAAATAAGAACATAAGAGAGCCAGCGTCAGCCACTCCATCTAGTCACTTCCATGTATCCACAGTGCCCCACCGACTCTAGACCACGCTGCGTAAAAACAATATTCTTTCGCTGTTCCACTCCCCCTCAATCAGTAAGTGTCCCCTAGTTCTGGTATTTTGTGAGAGGGAGAAGAGCATCCCTCTCTCCACTTTACTTATGTCCTGCATTATTTTGTACATCTCAATCATATCCCCCCTCACACACCTTTTTTCCAGACTAAAGAGCCCCAGATATTTTAGCCTTTCCTCATAAGGGAGGTCCCCCAGCCCAGTATTCATTTTAGTAGCTCTCTTCTGCACCTTGTCCAGTTCCACTATGTCTTTTTTGAGATGAGGTGACCAGAATTGTACACAATACTCCAGGCCATACTGCGGCCTATTGTTTAGTACAATGGCAATACAGTAACCCCCCGCCTATCGCAGGGGTTAGGGACCCACCTCACCCCTCCCGCTGCCACCCGCCCGCCAGCGCCACCCGAGACTTGTCGAGGGCCGTCTCCATTGAAATGCATTGTCAATGCATTTCAATGGAGAAAATTTTACCCATTGGAAAACACTGGCTCAATGCTTTCCAGTGGGGAAAATATCTCCATTGAAATGTATTGATAGTGCATTTCAATGGAGATTGCCCCCCCCCGCCCCGCGGCTCCGAAGCTTCTCGGAGGGGCCCAGAGGGGTGGCGGGGAGCGATCACATTGCTCCCCGGCACCACCACCACCCCGGCGGCTCCGAGGCATCTCGGATGGGGTGGGGCGATGGTGGGGAGCGATGCGATCGCTCCCCGGCACCCCCCTGGGCCCCTCGGAGAAGCCTGGGAGGCGTGCGGGTGGGCAGGGAGCAATGCAATCGCTCCCTGCCACGGCCCCATCCGAGAAGCCCCTTTGCCATCGCGCGCAGACCTCCTGGGAGGTCCTGCCAAACAGCGTGGGATGGCCAAAGGGACTTTGGCCACGGAGCCCAGCCCTGGGGCTCCTAAGACGAAAGCCCCTTTGCCATCCTGCGCTGCTTGTCTGGACCTCCTGGGAGGCGTGGGTGGGCGGCGCACGATCCCCCCCTCAAGCCCTTTCCGATTACTGCTGTCCCGCGATATAGCGGGACTGCGGTATGTGAACCGCGAAAGGGCAGGGGACCACTGTATAATGTTAGCTGTTTTATTTTCAATCTCCTTTTTGATCATCCCTAGCATGGAATTGGCCTCTTCACTGCTACCACATATTAGGTAGGCACCTTCATTGAGCTGTCCACCAACACACCAAGATCTCTTTCTTGATCCGTTGCACAATGTCTTTTTTGAGATGAATTGTACAGAATACTCTAGGTGCGGCCTTTCGTTTTGTACAATGGCATAATACTGTTGGCTGTTTTAGTTTCAATCCCTTTTTGATAATCCCTAGGATTCAATTGGACTTCATCACCACTGTCACACACTGGGTAGACACCTTCATTGAGCTATCCACCAACACACCAAGATCTCTTTCCTGATCTGTCACGGATAGCTCAGAGCCGTCCACTGAGCAGAAATCTAAAATGGACAGAGACGAGATTAAAGATTTAGAGAATGAGATAGTAAAAGTATTAGGTAACAGGAGAAGCGGAGAGGGCCAAGAAATGGAGAATGAAGTAAACAGGCAAGAGATAATTGAGGAAGGGCCCAATACTTGAGAGCTTCTGGGTGAGTGACAGGCAGGAGGACAAATGGAATGACAGTGCAGGAGGAGGGTTGAGATACAAGAGAGATAGAGTGGAAAAAGGAACCCAGACTGAAGTGAACATGGGGTTATCTTTGCTCACACCAGAAATTTGGGAATGGCAAGTACAGGTGATGCCCAGAAGTATTAAGTCCCATTGCACATCCGCCAGGATGGATCCCTAGACAGGGATGGGAGAGAAAGACACCTCTAGTCCAGTATCAGTGATGTGGGATCATATATGCTGGACCCACAGATCAGTACCGGAGAGGAAACAGATAAGAGAAGCACATTTAAATAAAAATGCAATGTTAAAGAGAGAAATAAACCTTTATATGTTTGTATCAGAAGTTAATTGTTTCGAGAATGAAACACAAGCTCAAGAAAACATAGTTAATGACATTGTAAATAAAAGGTTTTGAATTTTGATAAATCTCCAGCGTAATTCAACCTTCACACCAGAACTACAGAAATTCAATCCTGAGACATGACATGCAATTGGCTTCTCTCTTGTGTGGGTCCTTTGATGGCTAGCAAGGCTTCCAGATTGAATGAACCTTTCCCAACATACCAGACATTCAAAGGGCTTCTCTCCTGTGTGGGTCCTGTGAGGCCAAGAGAGAGTCAGAGAATGAGTGAACCTCTTTCCACACTCTAGACCAGGCTTGTCCAAACTTTTTGCACGGAGGGCCAGATTTGGTGAGGTGAAAATGTGTGGGGGCCGACCATTCAGCCTGAAGGGAGGAGAAACTGTGTGGTTTGTGCTCATCTGCAACAGCCGGAAATGCTCCAGTTTCAAGGTGCCCAAGGACCCAGCGGCTGTTACAGGGCCCAGGAATCGGCCCACACACACCCAAGATGCACCACTGGTCGCATATGCTGCCCTCCCTCACAAGGAGGTGGGGAAGACACTGCAGCAACAAAGCCAGGAGCGGGTAAGCAGGGCTGTGGCTGAGGGAATTGACAGAGGTAGGGAGGACAGGCAACCCATAAAACTGCAACCAGATGTCTATAGACAACACAGGGAAGGGCCAGTCAGTAGGGATGAACCAGCAGGAGAACACTCTGAGGGCCACTCAAAATTTTACATTGGGCCACATTTGGCCCCCGGGCTGGACTTTGGACATGGCTACTCCATACATTCAAATGACTTATCTCCTGTGTGGGTCCTGTGATGGCTAACAAGATGTCCAGGTTGACTGAACCTCCTTCCACACTCCAGACATTCAAAGGGCTTCTCTCCTGTGTGGGTCCTGTGATGGCTAGCAAGGCTTACTGAATGTCTGAATTTCTTCCCACACTCCAGACATTCAAAGGGCTTCTCTCCTGTGTGGGTCCTGTGATGGCTAGCAAGGTGTACAAGTTGACTGAACCTCTTTCCACACTCCAGACATTCAAAGGGTTTCTCTCTTGTGTGGGTCCTGTGATGGCAAGCAAGGTTTACAGAATGTCTGAACTTCTTCCCACACTCCAGACATTCAAAGGGTTTCTCTCCTGTGTGGATCCTGTGAGGGCTAGCAAGGTTTCCAGATTCACTGAACCTTTTCCCACACTCCAGACATTCAAAGGGCTTCTCTCCTGTGTGGGTCCTGTGATGGCTAGCAAGGTGTCCAGGTCGACTGAACCTCCTTCCACACTCCAGACATTCAAAGGGCTTCTCTCCTGTGTGGGTTCTCTGATGGGTAGCAAGGCTTACAGAATATCTGAACCTCTTCCCGCACTCCAGACATTCAAATGCCTTCTCTCCTGTGTGGGTCTTGTGATGCCTAGCAAGATTTCCAGGTTCACTGAACCTTTTCCCACACTCCAGACATTCAAAGGGCTTCTCTCCTGTGTGGGTCTTGTGATGGCCAGCAAGGTGTCCAGGTTGACAGAACCTTTTCCCACACTCCAGACATTCAAAGGGCTTCTCTCCTGTGTGGGTCCTGTGATGGCTACCGAGGTGTCCACGTTGACTGAACCTTTTCCAACACTCCAGGCATTCAAAGGGCTTCTCTCCTGTATGGGTCCTCTGATGGCTAGCAAGGCTTCCAAGTTGACTGAACCTCTTTCCACATTCCACACATTCAAATGCCTTTTCCCTCTGTTGAATTTTCCTACGGAAATGACACGTTGATGTGGTAGTAATTTTTTCCCCATACTTGGCTTGATCATTCCTTTCCTCTCCTCTGGATATTTTCAGAACCACTTGGTCTTCCTCCGCAGAATACATAGATTTGTCCATCTTTTCTTCTGTTTTCCTCTAAGTGTCTTTCTTCAGATGTGATTCTCAACACTGTCTTTAGCATCTGAACATTCAATCCCTTCCCTCTGGCGCTTGGTGTCCTCCTCTTTTCATTTCTTCTCTGCAGCCTCTTACCTGCTAAAAGGAGGCAAAGTATAATTGTGAGAAAGAGGGTGCACCATCCTTTTCAAGAGAGTCAACTTATGAAGAAGACACCATCCTGGCCTTGAGCTCTTGCCCCTTCTCTGCTTGGAAATCTTCCTGTTTCCTGGTTGTTTAGTTTCTACAATGCAGAGCTCTGAGGACTCATCCAAAATGATCTTGACAGATTAAGAGTGCTTGTCCAAAGCTGACGGAATGGGATTCAACAGAGAGAAATGTAGGGTGCTGCGTCTAGGTAAAAAGAATGAATTGCACGGTATAGGATGGGGGACACCTGGCTGGAGAATAGTACCGGTGAAAGGGATCTGGGAGTCTTGGTGGACCTCAAATTGAACATGAGTCAGCAGTGTGATGTGGCGGCCAAGAAAGCCAATGCGATTCTTGGTTGCATCTACAGAAGCATCGTGTCTAGATCAGTGATGGCAAACCTTTTAGAGACTGAATGCATGAACTGCGATTCAAAACCCACTAATTTTTCACAAACTGCCAATACAGGAATTTAACCTGAATACAGGTGGTTGTGAAGGTGCGATGGTGGTTGCCAACAGAAAGGGCTTCAAGTGCCAGCTTTGACACCTGTGCCATAGGTTCGCCGACACTGGTCTAGATACGCTTGTTCTAGGTACACTTGGGACCGACGGGTCGATCGGATAAGGAGAACTCAGGACAGGCATTTGCGGCCTGTCCCACGTTCTGACCCGCTGGTTCACTACCATGTGGCAGGGATCCATTCCGTCCACACCTCCGGTCTGTCCTGTCTGCTGATTAATGCCAGGTCGGTGCATAACAAGATCCCCGTCATCCATGACCTGATTGTGGATGAGCGGGCCGACCTGGCTCTCCTCACAGAGATCTGGGTAGGCGAGGGGGGGTGAGCTTCCCTCATGCTGCTTCGCCCCCAGGGTTACTGTGTTCAGCATTTGGGCAGGTCGGAGGGTCGGGGGGGCATTGTGTACAAGGAATCCCTTCATGTCAGCAGATCCACGATGCTGGTGAGTCCGGGGTTAGAATGTCTTCACCTTGTAGTGGGAAAGAGGGACAGGTTTGGGATAGTGCTTGTGTACCGTGCTCCCCGCGACCCTGCACTCTCCCTCCCAGAGCTCTCCGAGTTCATCTCGGTGGCACTTGTGAGGTCCCCCCCCGCCTATTGGTGGCTGGGGACTTCAATGTGCATGCCGAGTTTCGGCTGTCGGGAGTAGATCTGGAGTTCATGGAGTCCATGGCCTCCATGAACCTGTCTCAATTTGTCATCGGTCCCACTCACAAGGGAGGACATACCTTGGACCTGGTTTTTGCCTCCACGGCGGGCTCTGATCTGGGGGTCGGGAGGCTGTGTGCCCGACCCGTGTCATGGTCAGATCACTATCTGCTGACTTTTTCCCTCTCAATCACCACCCCGCCCCGCGGGGAGCAGGGCCCTTCCATCTGGGCCCGCCCTCAGGGGCTCCTGGACCCTGTGTGCTTTTCGGAGACCTTCGGGGTGTACCGGACGGTCTGGTTGACGATCCGGTCGACTCCCTGGTTGAAAGGTGGTACGAGGATGTGGCCGGGGTAGTGGACCCGATCGCCCCCAAGCGCCTTATCCGATGCCGAGCCCGCTCTTCTCTGTGGTTCACCATGGAGTGGCGGGCAATGAAGTAAGAGCGGAGGAGGCTAGAGAGCAGATGGCGGAAGGCCCGGACGGCTTTGAATTGGGCTGTGGTTGGCATTGACCGGTCGCTATTCCCGAGCGATCAGGGACGCAAGGAGATCTTATGTCTCCCTGAGAATTGGTGAGGCCTCTAATTGTCAGGCGGAACTGTTCCGCGTGGTTGGAGACCTCACCAATCCTGGTCCGCCAGGGCCTCCTCCTAGTGATTTCACCAGTGAGTCATTCGCAGCCTTTATAAAATCTAAGATAGAGGCCATCCGTTCCGAGCTGGACGCCAGTTGCTTGGATCCACCCTCTGCTCTGGCCGGTGCCTCACCACCTTGGTTGCCCCAGTTCGTTGAGTTTGGGCCTGTTACACCAGTGGATGCCTCCAGGGCCCTGGGACATTGCAGGCCTGTGGCTTCTCCGTTCGACCCTTGCCCTTCCTGGCTGATTAAGACCGCCGGAGGGAGTATGCCGGAATGGGCTTCACTAATTGCCTCTGCTCCCTTCAGAGACGAGATTTTTCCCGGTCGTCTGAAGGAGACGGTGGTGAAGCCCATTATCAAAAGACCTGGCTTGGCTGTAGACATGTCCAATTATCATTCTATAGCCAATGTTCCCTTTATGGGCAAGGTGATCGAGCGGGTCGCCGCCCTGAGTCTCCAGTCGTTCCTGGAGGAGAACCATGTCCTGGATCCTTTCCAATCTGGGTTTAGGCCGCGTTATGGGACTGAGACGGCTCTGGTCGCTCTGCACGATGATCTGTTGAGGAGGGCTGACAGAGGTTGCTCTAGCCTGCTGGTCCTTCTCGACTTGTCAGCGGCTTTTGATACCGTCGACCATGGTATCCTCCTCGGGCGGCTCTCGGAGGTGGGGATTGGGGGTTTGGCCTTTGGCTGGCTCAGCTCCTTCCTTGAGGGCCGCACCCAGCAAGTGAGCTTGGGGGGGTGAACTGCTGGCTCCCTAGACACTCTCTTCTTTGGTGCCTCAGGGGTCGGCCCTCTCTCCAATGCTCTTTAACATCTACATGAAGCCGCTGGCTGAGATCATCCGGAGTCTTGGAGCTTGCTGTCATCAGTACGCTGATGACACGCAGCTCTATCTCTCCTTTTCCACCTGTGCAGTGGAGGCCGTCCAGACCCTTGATCGTTGCCTGGCTGCAGTTCTGGATTGGACCAGGGCCCACAGACTCAGGCTCAACCCTGGAAAGACCGAGGTTTTGTTCTTCGGGGGTGGCCCGGATGGG
Organism: Phrynocephalus vlangalii; assembly: GCA_037367305.1. Taxonomy (NCBI): domain Eukaryota; kingdom Metazoa; phylum Chordata; class Lepidosauria; order Squamata; family Agamidae; genus Phrynocephalus; species Phrynocephalus vlangalii. The sequence goes on along the minus strand of JAWVWN010004570.1, from coordinate 303,511 downwards.
TTCAGTGGCCCTCTTCCCAGTCTGGGTGGGTCCGCCCTCCAGCTGGCGCAAAGAGTGAGGAGTCTGGGCATCGTCCTGGATCCGGACCTGTCCCTGGAGTCCCAGGTGGCAGCCGTGACCAGGTCGGCCTTTTATCATCTTAGGCTCATCGCCCAGATTCTCCCGTACTTGATGGGGACTCCCTGAGGACAGTGGTACAGACGCTGGTCATATTGAGGTTGGATTACTGCAACGCTCTCTACATGGGGCTTCCCTTGAACCTTGTTCGGCGACTGCAGCGGGTCCAGAATGTGGCGGCCAGGTTGGTGCTTGGTGCGCTTAGGTATGACTGCATCACCCCCATCCTGGCCTGCCTGCACTGGTTGCCCGTTGCCTCCCGAATAAGGTTCAAGGTGTTGGTTTTGGTTTACAAAACCCTCCATGGCTTGGCCCCTGTCTATCTGGCAGAGCGTATTTCCCGACAATTAGACCTGGCCCGACCCACCCGATCTTCCTTGGCCCTCTCGCTTCGGACCGTCACTCCGATAGAGGCCCGTAAAGCGAGTACTCGCAAACGGGCCTTCTCGGTTGATGGTCCTGCCATCTGGAACTCCTTGCCGAGCGAGTTACGGGAGGCTCCTTCGCTGGCGTCGTTTAAGAAAGCTCTGAAGACCTGGCTATTTAGCTACGCCTTCGGTAACGGCTAGGGATGCACTTTTTTTTTTAAATTCCCATCTGCCCCTCGCCAAGACTGATTGCCTTCTTCGGATGTTACTGTTATTGTTATTGTTTTTAACTTTTTAAAACATTTTTTATGTAAACCGCCCTGAGTTCTCGTTCGGGAAATAGGTACGGTATACAAATTTGAAAAATAAATAAATAAATAAATAAATAAATAAATAAATAAATAAATAAATAAATCAAAGGAAGTGATAGTACCAGTCTTAGAGATGTTTTGAAGCTTGGAAAAAATGGATTTTTTTGGAAAAGTTGAAATAAATACTACATTAGCACTACCAACCCCTTTTACAGCTTGAAAGTCATTCTGTTACTTTAGGAACATAAAATATGACTATGGACTATTAGAGTTGTCATAAAATTTATTTATTTATTTATTTATTTAAAAGCTTATATCCCGCCCATCTTCCCTGGCGGGAACTCTGGGTGGCTAACAATATCAAAACAAAACAAAACCCACACATAAGATAAGTAAAAGAACCACCGGGCAAGAAGCAACGGAGGACAAGATGGCGGCAGAAAGTAGGGACGGGGAAGGGAAGAAAAAAAAACTAACTGATAAGGTCACCGTAAGCCTCTTTAAAGAGGAAGGTCTTCAAGGCCCTCTTAAAGGCAGGCAGGGACTCCAGCAGGCGCAGCTCAGAGGGGAGATGATTCCAGAGTGAAGGCCCCACCACAGAGAAGGCGCGGTTTCGCGTGAGCGTTTTCCGCGCCTCTCTGGGTGTGGCCACTCTCAATGAGCGCACCTGCGACGATCTCGTGGGTCTGGAACTGGATGCTCTCTGGGAGATACGCTCTGCCAGGTACCCTGGTCCCAAGCCGTGGAGGGCTTTGAAAGTCAAAACCAGGACCTTGAACCTGATCCGGAAGACAACGGGGAGCCAATGCAAGTGGACCAGGACTGAGGTGATGTGCTCGTATCTACGAGCACCCACCACCAGCCTGGCCGCCGCATTTTGCACCCGCTGTAACCTCCGGACCAGGGTCAAGGGCAACCCCACGTAGAGAGCATTGCAATAGTCGATCCTAGAGATCACCAGGGCCTGCACGACTGTTCTCAGGGAAGACTCGTCAAGGTACTGGCGGATCTGGGCTATCCGGCGGAGATGGAAAAAAGCGGCCCTGGAAACGGCCGTCACCTGGGCTTCCAGGGAGAGGGCCGAGTCCAGGACCACGCCCAGATTCCTGGCCCTGTCTGTAGGCTGGAGGGAAATACCCCCCAGACTAGGGAGGGGGCCATTGTACCGAGACGAGGGCGCCCCAAAGAACAGAACCTCCGTCTTCTCCGGATTGAGCTTGAGCCGGTTATCTCTGGTCCATTCCAGAACGGCCTCCAGGCACAGATCGAGGGAGCAAACCGCCTCCTCTACAGATGAAGAAAAGGAGATATAGAGCTGCGTGTCATCAGCGTACTGATGACAGCGAACTCCAAATCTCCTGATGACCTCCCCCAGCGGCCTCATATAAACATTGAACAGCACGGGGGAGATTGCCGACCCCTGGGGCACCCCACAAGGGAGAGTCCAAGGAGCCGACAAGACATCCCCCAGCTGTACCCGCTGAGTCCGGCTGCCAAGGAAGGAACGGAGCCAGGCCAAGGCCTGACCACCAATTCCCGCCTCAATCGTCACAACTAGCATATTAAAATATAGTGTATCCAAACAATTATTACAAAGATAATTTATTTTTAAAATAATATTTATTTGTAATTGTAAGTAACAAATGGAGTTAGTCCTCATTCTCAGGAAAGGAAATGAAGAGGAGGGAAATGTATAGAACGGAGTTGGACTAAGTTTCAGTGATATTTTTTAGAAATGATTGGAAAATATTTGATCACTCTGCCTTAAAATATTTTATTCATTATGTTAAAATAAAACATTCCATAATCATTTTTTCAGTTTTTTTCAATTTTTCCATTTTTGGGTGAAAAAAACAAAAGAAAAAAGCTTCAGGAAAAAAAATGGGGAAAAACGTTTTTTTTCCTGGACTTCACAGCTCTAAGCACTCTGCTCTGGTCAGACCCCACCTGGAGTACTGAGTACAGTTCTGCTCACCTCAGTTTAAAAAGGATCTTGACAACCTTGAGTGCGTCCAGAGGAAGGCGACCAGGATGGTTGAGGGTCTGGAGGAAATGTCTTACGAGGAGTGGCTTAGGGAGCTGGGAATGTTTAGCCTTTCAAAAAGAAGGCTGAGAGGGGATATGATGGCTATGTTTGAATATTTGAAAGGCTGTCATATTGAAGAGGGAACAGGTTTGTTTTCCATGGCTTCAGAGACTAGGACTCGGGGCAATGGTTTCAAACTACAGGAAAAGAGATTCCATTTGAACATTCGGAAGAACTTCGAGAAAGTTTAGAGCTGTCTGGAGTGGAATATGCTGCCACTGAGGGTGGTGGAGTCTCCTATTTTGGAGATTTTTAAGCAGAACCTGGATGGGCATCTGTCGGGAGTCCTGGGATGGGGGTTCCTGCATGGCAGGGGGTTGGACTGGATCACCCTTGAGGTTTCTTCCAACTCTCTGACTCCTCACTGCATTGGAACCCATATAATCTATTGCCCTCTTGTGTTTTGGTGTCGGGTCTTTTGAGTGGACGAGTCTCTGCCATAATGCTTATAGGTTTACAGTGAGTAGTAGTAGTAGTAGTAGTAGTAGTAGTAGTAGTAGTAGTAGTAGTAGTAGTAGTAGTAGTAGTAGTAGTACAGTGGAACCTTGACTTACGTCATTAATCCGTTCCAGAGGTCTAGACTTAAGTCAAACATGACTTAAGTCAAACAAACTTTTCCCATTGAAAGTAATGGGAAAGTGGATTAATCCAGTGTTTTTCAACCTTTTTTGGGCAAAGGCATACTTGTTTCATGAAAAAAATCACGAGGCACACCACCATTAGAAAATGTTAAAAAATTTAACTCTGTGCCTATATCAGTCTCTAAAAGGTTCGCCATTGCTGGTGTAGGGAGAAGCAGGACAGAGGGGCCACAGATTGAGGCAGCCTGCTCTCTAGCACCCAGTTCCCACTTATTACCTGTGTTGTTTTTTTAATTTAAAGACATTTTGCCCTGCATGGACTTCTGTTTCCAGTGGAGATCTGAGAAGGGGCACTGACTCTCTAGGAACACAAATAAGACCCAAAAGCCCATCTTGCTCTCCACACTGTGGCCAAGGCAGATGCCTTCAGCAAGTCCAGCGACAGGAGGGGAGGAGGATGAAGGAAGGGAGGAAGGAAAGAAGGCAGAAAGTGTTCTTCTTGTATACCGCCCCATACCACTTCAAGGAGTCTCTGGGCGGTTTACAGTTTTAATTACAGTAGGCAGGCTGCTAGACATACACATATGCAGGCTAGACATGAGCACGTTTCTATGAAGAGGGGAAAGGGTACGAATGGAAAGAGAGAGGTGGGGGGAAAAGAAAGAAAAGACAAAGAGAGAGAAGAGGGCGACCCAAGACAGAAAGAAAGGGGCAAGACTTCAAGGAAACCATCGCGGGCCCCCTCAGAGACGGCTCTTCCCCTTCTGGACCCTAAAGGCCGGCCGGCCGGCCGGCCAGCCGTGCCAGTACCCCCCCTGCCCGCCCACCTCCTCAGCCCAGGCCCGGCGGAGGCCTCCTCCATCCCCTCCTCCTCGCAGCCCTGCCGCGGTGCTCGTGGGGCAGCCGGGCGCCCCTCCTCCCCTTCCCCTCACCTGGTGGTTTGTTCTGGGCTGGGGCTCCCGGGCTGGCTCGTGTTGGCGGGCGGGCTGTCAGGAGGCTCAGTCCATTGGTAGCTCCCAGGAAAGGGGTGGTGGTGGTCCAGGGTAAAAAAAGGAGGGGGGAGAGGGAAGCGAGCGAGTCGCGGCGGCGGCGGCAGGCACAGGGCAAACACTAAGAGAATGAGCGGGGCCAGGTCCGGCCGGGGAGGAAGTGACGCCAGCGCCGCGGGCCTCGGGGGGAGGAGCCAAGCTGGCCCTTGGACGCTATTTATAGCGCCTCCCAGCTGTGGGCCGCCCGCCGGCCCTGGGTTGAATTTCTTTAGAATTTTTCAATTTTTCCCACGGCACACCAGGCAACATCTCACGGCACACTAGTGTGCCGCGGAACAGTGGTTGAAAAACGCTGGATTAATCCATTCCAGATGATGAAAAAGACCCCCGAAAACAGCAATTTAACACAAATTTGACTGGGATAGGAGATTCCTTCAAGGGATGTAAATGTCTCTTCAAAGAGAGGAGGAGGCAGTGGAATTATAGTCCACAAGTTATACGCCTCCACTTTTTAATGTTCATAGCAACAATGTCTAACATTTAAGTTTTACTGATTTTTAACCTGACGTTCCAAGTTCTGAACAACTCTATGCTTACCATTAGAGTCCCACAACTTTACAGCTCCTCAACTAAAATGCTTCCATTGTGCACCAGACTTCTGCAGCCAGATTTTTTACAAGACTGAGCCAACTGTCTAACCAGCGAGGCCAGCCCCGAGCTCCCGGCCCTTCTTCTCCTCCGGCAGCAGCGGCGGCTTCAGCGAGGCCGAGGACCAGCTCCAGGTGCTCGGAGCTAGCCTCGCCGAAGCCGCCGCTGTCACTGCCGGAGGAGGGGAAGAAGGCAGGAGCAGTTTGGAGGCGGCAGCCGCGATGCTGGGTCGTGGCTGCCGCCTGATTCCAGTGCCTTGCGCCGGGGCTCCGAGATGTAAGTCACAGCCTGCGACTCAAGTCAAACAGGCCCCTTCTTGATGCAAGTCAAATATGATGCAAGTCAAGCAGTATGTAAGTCAAGGTTCCACTGTAGTGATGATAATAATAATAATAATAATAATAATAATAATAATAATAATAATAATAATAATAATAATAATAATAATAATAATAAATCTTAGAACTCCAATGCTAGAAGCGTCTGCTGACAAGGAGGCTTAGTGGGGAATTCAGCTCCAAACCTCTGGCTGAGTTTGCTGCCAGCCACTTCTGTGTATTCTCTATCTGGAAATCTCCAAAAGGGTTACCACAAGCCAGGACTGAACTGATGGCACATGATTAGTATTTGTAGTATGGGATTATTGCAGTTTGCTTTAAGCCTGGACCCTCGCATCTTAAGCCTGGATCACCTCCCTCGTTCACATTTACAAAACCAGAATGAGAAGAAACTGGATCACCCTTGAGGTCTCTTCCAACTCTCTGACTCCATTGGAACCCATATAATCTATTGCCCTCTTGTGTTTTGGTGTCGGGTCTTTTGAGTGGACGAGTCTCTGCCATAATGCTTATAGGTTTACAGTGAGGAGTAGTAGTAGTAGTAGTAGTAGTAGTAGTAATAATAATAATAATAATAATAATAATAATAATAATAATAATAATAATAATAATAATAATAATAATAATAATAATAATAATAAACTTCAGAGACTCTGGCATAAACCAGTACAGATTGTCTCAGTGGTAATTGTCACACTGTGTGCGGTGCCTAAAGAGCTAAACAAGTACAGTATTTAGAAGAAATTGGAGTTGACAAAGGGCACTTTTACACGACCCCTAAAATCCGAGGCAAAGGGCTCCCAGATCTGGAGCTTAAAAATCTTTTCCCACCAGCTACAGACTTTTTAAAAAAAATAAGTATGACCACGCTCACTTAAGCGCGTCCCAGCACACTTTTCAAGTACCTGGCCTCCAGAAGGTAAAAAATCTTCCAATGTGGATTGTAAAACTGTGAATGCCAGGCTCCCTCGCCTTCTGTTTGTTTTTTTGTCCACGCCGCCCCTTTAAGAGACAGGAATCACTAAAAGAGGCAGACAGAGGTGAGCCTGCATTTTTTTCTCCCTTTTCTCATGCAGACAGGAAAAATGGAGTGTGGAGGAGTGGGAACACAAGAAGAGCGACAAACCCCCACTGCCAGATCCTGCCTGTCATGGAACCCGAATGTGAAGGGTTAAATGCTGGAGAGCAGCAGGAAGAGCCTTGTAGTTCAACTCAGCAGGCAGCTGAGTCTGAGGACGCAGCTGAGGGCACATCTCCTCCTCATACAAGGGCTAGGAGCAGGATCCTGCAAAGGAGAACTAACAGGAGAGCTAGGGAAAGGATCTTTAATGATAGGTGTAAAATTAGATCTGAAAGCCCTGAGTTCTAGCAGGAGCCTTGCCAGAGATATGAGTGTGCTCCCTGTTTTAGGATAAAGCTAGCAAGTTTACCCTGAACCCTCTGTGGGAGCAACGCGTCACTTATCTTGCCACCACGTTCCTGTGTGTTATCCTGACTTTGTTTCCTGACCTTTGACCGGCTTTCTGATTACGGCGTTCTCTGTTTCCTGACCTTGGACCGACTTCCTGACTACGACGTTTCTCTGTTTCCCTTGAACTTGGCATTTGGCTCTGTAAGTTATTCTGGATTGACTTGGACTGTACTTTGTACTTTATCTGGATTACAACTAAAGTTCCTGGCAAAGAACTGAACTTGGCTTGCTGTGTGTTCTGTGTGCGGGGCTTGACAGCGCAGGCGGCAGGGCGCACGAAGGGAGGCCCGGCTTCCTGGCGCTGGAGAGCTCGGCGGAGTGCAGCAGGACCGGCACTGGCCGAGGAGGGGAAGGGCTCACCCACTTTTGCCCCCAAACCTTGTTGGAAGAGCTCGGGTGGCTGGGCGGTCGGGAGGAGGAGGTGGAGAAGTAGGTGAGAGGGCGAACCCCCGCACGCTTTGCTGCCTGGTCAGGCGAAGGCCCTCCGCTCAGAGCCTTCCTCTGGCCGGACGGAGCCACTGACCTCCCGCAGGTCGCCGGACAGCCGGGCCTGGAGGGCGGGATGGGTGGGGTGGGCTGGTCGCCAGCGAGGAGGCACGGCGCCAACGGGGATGCCCGTGCCGTGAACTCTCAGGTCTCTTGGCTCCTTCTGCCTTGGGGGATCCCGAGGGAGAGAGAGAGGGGGGGCGGGCTGCGAGCCCTGGGCCCCCCTTGGGCAAATGTTTTTTTTTAAATTAAAAAAAATCAGAAAGCGCGGATTTCGGCCCGTCTTCCTTCTCCCGCCGCTCCCCCCCGCTGCCACTGTTCCTCTTTTTCCGCATCTCTCTCGTGGTGTCCTCCAGCCGCATGACCCAGAGGAGTGGGACGCCGCGAAATCCCGAGCCCGCCCGCTTGGCGGGGGCGCTCCTGCCCGAGATGCCAGCGTCGCAGCGGGGGCGGCTTCGGGTCCTTCCCGGCGGGTCCGGAGCGCAGCCTTCGGGGCGGGGGCGGCACACGCGCGGCCGATCAGCTGCTCGCCTGGGCGCTTCGGGCGGCGGTGTGTGTGGGCTGGGGGGGCAGGAGAAGCGAGGAGGAGGAGGAGGGATCCCCCCACGGGGCTGATGCGGCGCAGGGCTGGGTGTTCCCTCCCTCGCGCGCTCTCCTGCTCCCTCGCTTCGCCTCGCAGGAGCTGCATGGAGAAGGTTGGCCGCCGCCACCGCCGCTGCTCCTCCGGGCTCTTCCTTTGCTTCTCCTGGAGTCAGCGGGGGGTCTCTTCGGAGGCGAGGAGAGGCGAGGGCGAGGCGTCCTCACGCGCCCAAAACTCCGCCGAGACCTGGGGAGGGCGGCAGGGGGGCGGGTTAGAAAGACGGGGCTGGAGGTGGCGGAGAGAGCCGCCTGAGCGGGGAGAGAGATTAGTCACGCCGCGGAAAAGAAAAAATCCCTTCTTTCCAAGCATCCTGCCCGCCAAACGAGCTGGAGGGAGGACAGCGCCTGGGTGACGGTGGCGTGTCGAATGAGGGAGAGAGAGAGAGAGAGAGAGAGAGAGAGGGGGGGGGCACACCAAAAGCGAAACAAAGCCTGCAACGGCAGATCCCCCCCCCCAGTTCATTCTCCTTCTCTTGCCCGAGATCCAGTGCGATGGAAAGAAAAAACACCCAAGAGGGTGTGGGCCGAGAGGAGAGGCTAAAATACTCCTGGGTCCGTCATCGCTGGAGTCTGAAGGAGCAGGTGGGGGTGGGGGGGAAGCGGGTTATCTTTCTGTCTCTTCCACCCCCTACCCAACTCTTTTTTGTTCCGCCTCAGCGGGAAGGAGCATTCCACATAGGTATTTCTTCATATATTTTTCAAAATCTAGTCCAGCCCCCGACAGTGTCTGAGGGACAGTGAAGTGGCCCCCTGTTTAAAAAGGATGAGGACACCTGATTTAATATAATAATAATAATAATAATAATAATAATAATAATAATAATAATAATAATAATAATAATAATAAAACCTTTATTGTCATTGTACAACCAGTGTACAATGAAATTGGCTGAGCTCCCTCCATCCCCCCCAACACCATCCAACTAAAAAGCCATTCAATCAGCTATCACACTGTGATAGCAGATGGCGGCGCGTTCACACGCTGCGGCTCTGAGCTCCCGGAAGGGTTGTGTGTTGCTTGCAATTTATGTATCATATATGATATTCAACACTCTTCTAGTTAAGTTAGACATTTGTCTTCCCTTTACAAACCCGTTTTGATCTTCCTTGATATATTTTGTAATAAACCCATTCATTCTATTCGCTAATATTGCAGTAAAAATCTTAGCATCTTGATTTATTAATGAAATAGGTCTGTCCTAATAACCAGGAACGACACATCGGGGATGGTGTAAGGGTTCGGGCTGTATTATCCTTGGTTCCGGCCCATAAATAAAGTGAGAGTGTGGTTTATCTGAAAAATTGAAGGGATTTTTATTTCTTACAGTTTGACAGTCACTGTAGGTTCTTTCTCTTACAACAGGTGATAATGGTGTCAACAATGACTTAACATCTTCAACTAACACAGGTTCTTCATAAATAATATTAACAGAATTAAACTCTAACTTCGCACGCTCTAGAAGGCTGGCGGCATCCTCGACCCCCGACCCCAGCATTGGGTCCCGCAGCAGGGGTGCCTGGCCCATTGGGCTACGGGGTCAATTCCCTTCTCTCTCTTCCATTCTCTCTGATACCGTTCAGAGGTCTTGGGCCATTTCAGCGGCTTCACGCTGACCGACCATACAAATTCCTCCTCTCTCAGCGGTCTGGTCTTTTCTGCCCCTTTGCTGCCTACCTCCTCCTCTGTCTGCGTGCCAACTGTAACTAACTGCCGCTCCACTTCCAACCCCTTCTCCTCTCTCTCTTGTATTGTCACGCGCCTGATCTGTCACCCGCTCCAACCACTCATCTTCTATCTCGTCTAATGCCCAACATATTTCCTCCGTTCTAAGCTCTTCGTCCCTTTCCTCTCTCTCCGTTACTCCAGACCCCTTTGCATCATCTCTCCCTTTATTCTCATCTTCTTCTTTATCCTGTTTCTTTTCTCCAGACGGCTCACTGGTCCTCAATGAAGTAGCTCTGTTCTCATCCTCACAGAACACCCCCCCAAGTGGGCCGTCTGGGGTTCAGGTTCCATTGCCCATGGCCCCTGTCGAGAGAAATAATCTGCATTAACACGATCTTTCCCTTTTTTATATTTAACCTCGAACGAAAACGGTTGCATACTCAAATACCACCGAGTCAACCGGGGGCTCACATCTTTCATCCTATGTAGCCATAGCAGAGGAGCGTGATGGGTGATTAATATGAATGGAGAACCCAATAAATAATATCTTAATGACTGAAAAGCCCATTTAACTGCTAACACTTCTTTCTCTATTGTTGAATATTTTTGCTCACGCCTATTGAGTTTTCTACTTAAGAACAATATAGGGTGCTCTTCCCCGTCCTTCTCCTGAGCTAGTACAGCTCCTAAACCCCTATCGGACGCATCCGTTTGCACGATAAAAGGGATCGAGAAATCAGGGACAGCTCTGACAGGACATGAGCATAGTTTCTTCCTGAGTTCATCAAATGAATCCTGCTCTTTCTTTCCCCATTTAACCCACTTGGGTAGCTTCTTTCGAGTTAAGTCAGTCAAAGGGGCAGCGATCTCAGCAAAGTGGGGAATAAATTGCCTATAATACCCAGCTAACCCCAGGAATTGTTGGACCTCATGCTTTGTCCGCGGCCTATACCAGTCTGACACTTTTTCCACCTTGTCTTCCAAAGGATAGATCTTACCTTGTCCCACTTTAAACCCTAAAAATTTGACTTTCAATTGAGCTATCTTACATTTAGATGGATTCACTTTTAAATTCGCCCTTCTCAAATCATTTAGCACAGCTCTCAGGTGCTTCAAGTGTTCGTCCCAAGAATTACTATATATAATCACATTGTCAATGTACGCCACCGCAAAATCTTTAACCGGTTCCAAAACTTTATCCATTAACCTCTAAAACGTGGCAGACACCCCATGGAGGCCGAAAGGCATTTTTGTAAATTGATAGAGACCAATCGGGGTTCCAAAAGCGGTTTTTTCCTTATCCTCCTTCCTTAACGGGATCTGCCAATAACCCTTAGTTAAATCTAACGAACTAAGGAAAGTGGCTTCTCCCAATCTGTCTTAACAGATCATCAATCCACGGCATTGGATAAGCATCAAATTTAGATACTGGGTTTAGCTGTCTAAAATCAATGCAGAACCTAACTGTCCCGTCAGATTTCGGGACAACGACAGGATAACTCCTCCACGGACTATTCGAAGGCTCAGTCACTCCTAACTCTAACACTTTCTTGACCTCCTCTTCGATCACCGGAATTAAATGCCTAGGCCATTTACGACCTTGGTCCCTCATGACTTGATCTCCTATTATGTGAATTTGGTGTTCGCAAAGATTGGTAGACCCGGGCTTGTTCGAAAAGGTATCACTATACTCCTTTTCTAACAGTATAACCTGTCCCTTTTGTTGTTCAGATAACTCTTGGCAAATCCTTACATGATTCTCCCCCATCTTATCATTGTTCCATTCTGGCCCCAAATCATCCCTATCAATATCCGCTATAAATGCTTCCCGTTCCTTCCATTCTTTCAGAAGATTAACATTTCCTTTCCCTTTGACTTTGTCTGGTAATTCCAGCTCATAATCTACCTCATTTACTCTTCTACTTATAACATAGGGACCCTGCCATCTTGCCAATAGCTTACTTCCTTCAAAAGGTAAAAGTAATAACACTTTCTGTCCTTCTTTAAAACTTCTCCTTTTGACCTTCTGATCGTATCTCCTTTTTTGGCCACCTTGGATCTTGTTCAAATTCCTTTTCACCAAACCCTGTATGTTCTTCAAATGCTCCCTCATCTCTATCAAATATTGAATAGATGTTCCGACCCTGTCCTCACCTTCCTTCCATTTCTCTTTAATTAAATCTAATACTCCTCTTGGTGTCCTACCATACAATAATTCGAACGGCGAAAACCCTGTGGAGGACTGTGGTACTTCCCGAATGGCGAACATCAAAGGATCAATTAATAAATGCCATTTCTTCGGGTTGTCCATGACAACTTTCCTTAACATCCTTTTCAAAGTCTTGTTGAATCTCTCAACAAGACCCTTGGTCTGTGGATGGTAAATGGTTGTCCTCAAGGGTTTTACATCTAATATCTTCCACATGTGTTTAAATATAACGCTCATAAAATTACTTCCTTGGTCTGTCAAGACCTCACGGGGGAAACCAAGTCTAGAAAATACCTTTAACAATTCTTGAGCCAATATTCTGGCAGAGGTAGTTCTAAGGGGAATAGCCTCAGGATAACGTGTAGCGTAATCATTGATTACCGAGACATACAGATGTCCCCCTGATGACTTAGGAAGAGGGCCGATGATATCTAAAGCGATCCTGTCGAAAGGCTGATCAATAATGGGCATGGGTATCAATTCTGCACCTGGAGGGGGTTTCTTCTGAGTTAATTGACATTGTCTACATGACTGACAGAATTTTTCCACGTCAGACCTCATGCCTGGCCACCAGAATCTAAGGCTAATCCGTTGTATCATTTTTTCTATAGCTAAATGCCCTGACATTGGGCTATCATGAGCAATCCGCATTATTTCCCCTCTCCATTTAAGAGGTACAATTATCCTGTCATTACCATTTTTATCTACGTGATATAACAATCCATCCCTCATGGTATAACCATCACTTCCATTTTCTAAGAACCTAAAGTCAGTCACCCTCCGTCTAATATTTTCTAAACTTGGGTCGTTTTGTTGTAAAAATCTCACCCTTTCTCTCAATGCTTGAGCCATCTCTTCCCGTGTTGTCTGATCCTTGGCATGCACCTCGCCTTGCATCCCCTCCTGTATTCGTACGAGATCATTAATAGCTTGCCAATCCCGTCCTACAAGCATTTCCCGAGCCAATGTAGGGACAATCCCTACATGCATCCTTTGCTGAAGGCCATTAATTTTTACATCCGCCCAAGCAGTTTCATAAGCCTTAGAGTCACCATGTATACATTTAACACATACATTGCCATCACATCTTACCCCTTTCAAAGATCTTACTAGTGTCTTAGCACAACCCGTGTCTACAAAAGCATTTTTACGTTCCCTGTTAACACAGGCTGTAATCTCCCATTGTTTAAAAACCTCCCTCCAGTTCTTCGGCTTCTCCGCCACTTCACCCCCCCCCCCCCATGAACAGTCAGTTTTCGGGCAATCCCATTTGAAATGTTGGGAGGATCCGCAATTGAAACATACAGGTTTGTTGCCCTCGTTTCGGGCTTGAAAGTTTATCCTCTGTAGCCCCCGACCACTGCGCGTAAACATTTTTCCTTCCCAGTTTACTACTCCGCGTGGTGAACTTGCTCCGCCGGTCGCCATCTTCTGATTGTGTCTCGCGTTACTTGGCGTCTTCTCATTCGTGGAACTCTCGCGTGACAATATCTTCTCCTCCACGATCTCTAGGCCTTCTAATATATGCACAACGTCCTGCAATGACGATGGTCGATTTCTTTTCACCCACGCAGCCGTAGAACTGGACATAGAGCTAAGAAGTTGTTCTATCACTATAGTTTCTATGATCTGTTCTTTAGAATTGTCTGCAGGACGCAGCCATTTAGTAGCCGTTGCTTTCAGCCGTTGGGCTAACGACCTGAGGTGCACGTTATTCCTGAACACTAAAGCTCTAAATTTCTTCCGATACGCTTCAGGCGTTAAATTGAGAGTCAATAAAATGGCATTCTTTACTTTACTGTAGTCTGTAGCCTCTTCCGGTTCTAAAGCGTCTATTATTTCTTGTAACGTCCCAGTTAAGCATGGGGTTAAGATCAATGCCCACTGATCCTCCGGCCACCGAGCTGCTTTGGCTACCCGCTTGAACGTGTTCAGATACGCCTCCACATCATCCTCTTTCGACATTTTTTGCAGACGTACCGGAGCAGGGTTCGAGACCCACACATTCTTTCCGTTGCTATCCGGAGATGAATTGACCGTTTCGTGAGGATAATTATTTCTGAGGACTTGTGTCATTAATAGCCGGTTTTGTTCTGCTATCATTTCCAAAAGCTTGTCTTGTGGGTTAACACATTCACTATGGTAATCATGCTCTCTCGAAACTGGACTCGGAACCGCCCCACATTGGGCGCCATTTTGTAAGGGTTCGGTATGTATTATCCGCGGTTCCGGCCCATAAATAAAGTGAGAGTGTTGTTTATCTGAAAAATTGAAGGGATTTTTATTTCTTACAGTTTGACAGTCACTGTAGGTTCTTTCTCTTACAACAGGTGATAATGGTGTCAACAATGACTTAACATCTTCAACTAACACAGGTTCTTCATAAATAATATTAACGGAATTAAACTCTAACTTTGCACGCTCTAGAAGGCTGGCGGCATCCTTGACCCCTGACCCCAGCATTGGGTCCCGCAGCAGGGGTGCCTGGCCCATTGGGCTACGGGGTCAACTCCCTTCTCTCTCTTCCATTCTCTCTGATACCGTTCAGAGGTCTCGGGCCATTTCAGCGGCTTCACGCTGACCGACCATACAAATTCCTCCTCTCTCAGCGGTCTGGTCTTTTCTGCCCCTTTGCTGCCTACCTCCTCCTCTGTCTGCGTGCCAACTGTAACTAACTGCTGCTCCACTTCCAACCCCTTCTCCTCTCTCTCTCGCGCCCCCAGTCTTGTATTGTTACGCACCTGATCTGTCACCCGCTCCAACCACTCATCTTCTATCTCGTCTAATGCCCAACATATTTCCTCCGTTCTAAGCTCTTCGTCCCTTTCCTCTCTCTCCATTAATCGAGACCCCTTTGCTTCATCTCTTCCTTTATTCTCATCTTCCTCTTTATCCTGTTTCTTTTCTCCAGATGGCTCACTGGTCCTCAATGAAGTAGCTCTGTTCTCATCCTCACAGATGGCCTTCTCCCTTTGCTTTTCTGGTACTGGTTCAATTATGTTGCCAAAGGCTCACCCAATTATCGTCATGACAACAAAACACGATTTAATACAATTTCAACACATCTGCAATATCACACAGTCCTATATTCCAGAGACCAGTACTGTATTTCCAACACACTGCATACCCCAATCATAACACAATTCTGAGGCTGCCTCTACCAAGCTTTGTTAGGGAAATCTGTCCCATTGCTTGGGGATTGTCATCCTAAACTGCAGGCACACACAGGCACTTTCAAACACTCAGGTTGCCAGACAGAAATCAGACAGAACGGAACACAGGCTGAAAAACTCACGTGCTGTTATCAGAAGCAGACTGTTATAAACCACAGGGTCAGATTTCTG
The DNA here is from genome assembly GCA_037367305.1 of Phrynocephalus vlangalii. Lineage (NCBI taxonomy): Eukaryota > Metazoa > Chordata > Lepidosauria > Squamata > Agamidae > Phrynocephalus > Phrynocephalus vlangalii. The sequence continues at coordinate 288,258 of JAWVWN010004570.1, read as the reverse complement.
CTGCCAACAGCTCTGGCACTCAACGGGCCAAGGAGCAGTGTGTATTGCCGGCTTCTCTGACCTCTCCCTGCCTCCGTCCACTCTTGGGCTGCGAGCAGCTAGAAATCTGATCCCCATCTTCGATATGCAAATGGAGCTTTTAAATCACCATTCGCCGTGCGAGGGAGATTCCCAGGTTTCAGCACCAAATTGTTACCTCAAAGGAGAGGTAAGTACCTCCAAAATAGGAGTACAGAACAGATTGAAGATGTTTCTTGTGGAATAACGTACTTTTATTTAGAGTGCATGGGCCCATGGGTATCACAGAAGTGAGACAAAAGGAATAGCAACTAATTGCTTGCCTTTATAGTGGCAAAGGATTAATGAAAGCTAAGGAAGCAGCAACTTACAGGAATTGAAACTCATGTGAAATGAAACTTATTGTTAATATTTCATTGGTTAGACCATATAAGCTTATCAGTATAGCATAGCACCGCCCAGTTACCTCACCAGCAAAGTATTTCTTAGGGGCCAGTGTAAGGGGGGGCATAGAGCAAGACATCTCATAACAAAAACTGAGGCCACCTTGGGGGGGGGTGAATTGAGCATAGCTGCATCAGCAAAATGGCACTTTTCCAGTCCCACTTCTTAGCAAGAATACCATGGGGAACCTTATTGAAGGCCTTACTAAAGTCCAGATAAGCGATATCCACAGCATTCACCTCATCCATCAGGCCTGTAATTCTATCAAAGAAAGAAATCAAATTGGTCTGGCATGACTTGCTTTTAAGCAATCCGTGTTGACTTCTCGCAATGATAGCATTGCTAGTTAAATAATTACAGACTGTCTGCTTAATAATGTGTTTTATGATCTTTCCAGGAATTGAAGTCAAGCTGACTGGGCGGTAATTATTTGGGTCCTCCCCCCCTTTTTTTTTTGAAGATGGGGATAACAATAGCCCTCCTCCAATCAATGGGGATTTCCCCTTTTCTCCAGGACTTCTCAAAGATTATTGCCAATGGTTCTGAAATTACTTCTGCCAGTTCTTTTAATATTCTTGGGTGTAATTCATCTGGCCCAGAAGACTTAAATTCATTTAATGTTTCCAGGTATTCCTGTACTAGCTCTCTACGTATTCTATGTTGCAATTCCCATCCTACCTAATCTACACTTTGTCCCAGCGGATCTCTTTCTTCCTTCTTGGAGAAAATGGAGGCAAAAAAAGTGTTGAGTAATTCTGCCTTTTCCTTGTCTCCTGTTAGTAACTGATTATTATCGCCACGCAGAGAGCCTATCATTTCCTTATTTTTCTTTTTGCTGCGGACATAACTAAAGAAACCCTTTTACTGTCTTTAATCTCTCTGGCAAGTCTAAGTTCATTTTGCACTTTAGCATTTTTTACCACCCCCCTGCATATACTATCTGTTTGCTTATATTTCTCTTTGGTGCATGTTCCATTTCTTGTATTTGTTTTTCTTTATAGTTAGCTGAGTTGAAAGTTCTTTAGTAAACAATTGCGGTTTCTTTAGACCGCTCCCATTTTCTCTTCTTGTTGGAACAGTTTTAAATTGTGCCTTTAATATCTCGCTTTTGAGGAACTCCCATCCATCTTGGACTCTCTTCTCTTTCAGTGTTTCGGTCCATGGAATCACAGCCAATAATTCCCTAAGTTTACAAAAATTGGCTTTCTTAAAGTCCAGGATTCTTGTCTATGCTTAGCTTCACCTTCCAACTGTATAACAAATTCCAAGACGGCACGGTCACTTTTACCTAAAGGTCCCACCACTTCAACCCCCATTTAAAAGATCCTCCTTATTGGTTAAGACCAGATCTAAAATGGTTGTGCCTCTTGTTGCCTCCTCTACCTTCTGGGCCATGAAATTGTCTGCAAGGGCAGTAAGTAGTTTGTTAGACCTTGCATTCTTAGCAAAGTTGGACTGCCAGCACAAGCTTCTGTCCTTTGTGGGTCCTTTGATGGCTAGCAAGGCTTCCAGGTTGACTGAACCTTTTTCTGCACTCCAGACATTCAAATGGCTTTTTTCCTGTGTGGGTCCTGTGATGGCTAGCAAGGCTTACAGAATGTTTGAACTTCTTCCCACACTCCAAACATTTAAAGGGCTTCTCTCCTGTGTGGGTCTTACGATGGCAAGCAAGGTGTGCAGGTTGACTAAACCTTTTCCCACAATCCAGGCATTCAAAGGGCTTCTCTCCTGTGTGGTTCCTGTGATGGCTAGCAAGGCTTACAGAATGTCTGAACTTCTTCCCACACTCCAGACATTCAAAGGGTTTCTCTCCTGTGTGGATCCTGTGATGGGTAGCAAGGTCATGAGAATGACTGAACTTCTTCCCACACTCCATACATTCAAATGGCTTCTCTCCTGTGTGGGTCCTGTGATGACTAGCAAGGTTTCCAGTTTGACTGAACCTTTTCCCACACTCCAGACATTCAAAGGGCTTCTCTCCTGTGTGGGTCTTGCCATGGCGAGCAAGGTGTGCAGGTTGACTAAACCTTTTCCCACACTCAAGGCATTCAAACGGCTTCTCTCCTGTGTGGGTCCTCTGATGGGTAGCAAGGTTTACAAAATGTCTGAACTTCTTTTTGCACTCCAGACATTCAAATGGCTTCTCTCCTGTGTGGATCCTGTGATGGCGAGCAAGGTTTCCAGGTTGACTGAACCTTTTCCCACACTCCAGACATACAAAGGGCATCTCTCCTGTGTGGGTCCTCTGATGGCTAGCAAGGTCTTTAGAATGAATAAACCTCCTTCCACACTCCAGGCACTCAAAGGTCTTCTCTCCTGTGTGGGTCCTGTGATGGCTAGCAAGATTTCCAGGTTGAGTGAACCTCTTTCCACACTCCAGACATTCAAAGGGCTTCTCTTCTGTGTGGGTCCTGTGATGGCTAGCAAGGCTTACAGAATGTCTGAACTTCTTCCCACACTCGACATTCAAAGGGCTTTTCTCCTGTGTGGATCCTGTGATGGCGAGCAAGGTTTCCAGGTTGATTGAATCTCTTTCCACACTCCAGACATCCAAAGGGCTTCTCTCCTGTGTGGGTCCTGTGATGGTGAGCAATGCTTCCAGCCTGACTGAACCTCTTTCCACACTCCAGACATTCAAATGGCTTCTCCCTCTTTTGAATCTTCCTACGGAGATGACAGGTTGATGTGGTAGTAAAAATTTTTCCATCCTTGGCTTGATCAGTCCTTTCCTCTCCTTTGGATATTTTCTGAACCACTTGGTCTTCCTCCGCACAATACATAGATTTGTCCATTTTGTCTTCTGTTTTCCTCTAAACGTCTTTCTTCAGCTGTGATTCTCAACACTGTCTTTAGCATCTCAGCATTCAATCCCTTCCCTCTGGCGCTTCGTGTCCTCCTCTTTTCATTTCTTCTCTACAGCCTCTTACCTGTTGAAAGGAGGCAAAGTATAATTGTGAGAAAGAGGGTGCACCATCCTTCTCGAGAGGATCAACTTAGAAAGAGGACAGCAGCACTCAAAATAGGGTGAAAAAATCCTTATTATGTCTGGAGGATGAAGAGAAAGAAAAACGGGGAAGGAATGGAGGGAGGAGGGGCTGAGATGACTCTGAGCGGCGGGAAAGACAGTGATGGGGGGAAAGGCTTGGCAGAGGTGGTGAAGGAAGACCCTTGGAGGGGGTGCGGTATTTAAGCTCGTGCGAGAGGAGGCGGGACAGGAATGGGCAAGAAAAAAGTGGTGAGAAGCACCCATCCTGTGAGGAGACGAAGGATAGAGGGAGTGTGTGTGTTGGGGGGGACATAAGTGGACGCAGGTGTTCTTTGAAAGACAGAGTGAAGAGAGGAAACCGAGAGAAGCCCTTGGGAAAGGTGGGAGGTAAATAAATAAATAAATAAATAAATAAATAAATAAATAAATAAATAAATAAATACAGGGGGGACGTGGGCTCTGTCAATCTACCTGTGGGGGCAGTTGGGTGAGGAGGCCTTTTCCGACACCCATCCGGAGAGAACCGCGATGGTGGGTTTGGGAACGAGGGATAGGGTGGGTTTTCCCGTAAGGAGAGACAAGGCCAGATCCCTGAGAAGCCCGGGCTATGAGGCAGAGAGTTCCTTACCAGTTTCACGTTTGTTAGTTGAACCGGAGGCAACTGTGAGGCAAGTTGTGGACTTTTGGTGGAGGCAGAACCACTCCTTAAAGGGGGAGACACGTCAGTTAATGATACCTCCAGTTCCAGCGTTACTGTTCATACAGCATTGAGAAAGGATCCCTGGTTCGAGTCTTCTCTGCCCACGTCTCCTGAGGTGAAGGAGGAGGGAGGGAGTTGGTGTGGTCTTCACAATACGTGACCATGGAAAATATACATTGAACCCAGTTCTTCTGGCGTCTGGGGTCCTCCTCTTTTATTTCTTATCCACAGCATCTTTCCTGCTTAAAAAAAGACAAACTATAAGTGACCAGAAAAAACGAAGTTTTAAATCAGGGAATACCCAATTAACTGCCAAGAGCCTAGTGAGGTCCATGGTAAGAAATGGATGCAATTTTTTCCACACACTTCAAATGATGTTTTTATATCATTTTGGATCTAACTCACAGAAAGTTGCACTGGGTTGCTCTTTTTTTAAATAATTTTTAATTAAAAATTTAAACACATAAATCCCCCACAACACATTGTGCTTAATCATCCACCACCCCCAGGATTATATAACTATATACTCTATAACATTATATAACACTTCATCCATTACAAACACATGTTTTATCTTAAACAACCTTTCTCCTTCCAAAACTGAATTGATTCATTAGATCAGTGTTTTTCAACCTTTTTTGGGCAAAGGCACACTTGTTTCATGAAAAAAATCACGAGGCACACCACCATTAGAAAATGTTAAAAAATTTAACTCTGTGCCTATCAGACACACACAAACACACTTCTCACCCCCCCCCCAAAAAAACAACAAATCCATCTTCCAGCCCAGGCCCTCCCAAGGCATCCCTATCAAAATGTCCGCCTGCCCTCACCTTCCCCCTCCCTCCTCCTGGCACTTTTTTTCAGAGGAACTTGCAAACCCAGGAAGGTGGGGCTGGGGGAGGCTCTTCATATACGACCCCCCAACCCCCATCTTTTACCCCTTCCAGTATAAGCTTCCCTTCTCTCCCCCCCCCCGCCTCCTTCCAGCCAGGCAGCCACAGGGCCCGGAAGGGACCCCCCATCCCCGTCTCCTCCGGTCCTAGGAATCCCCTCCTCAGCCTCCCACATCCTCCCCTTTATTTACACCCCCCCACAAAAATGACCATTGTCAACAGCCGCCCGCTCCCCACCCTTAAAAGAGGGGTGCGCACGCGCGCTCCTACCTGGCTCAGCAGGGGCGCGCGCCCACCCTCGGGAGGCAAACAGCGAGTGCGCGAGGCGGGGGAGGGAGGGAGGGGGTTCGGTGAGCGAGGAGGGGGAACCAACCCCAAGAACCTTTAAGTGCGGCTTCTGGAGCGCCCTTCGCCGCAATGCGCCTGCGCAGGTCTCCCGGCTCTCTCTCACTCTCTCGCTCTCCAGTCTCCTCCTCCTCCTCCTCCTCCCTTATTTCTTCTCCTTCCCCGCCCACGGCCAGCCTTTCCTCGCCGGCGTGCAAAGCACGCCGGGAAAGGTAGTCCGCTCTCCTCCCCAGGACCACGTCTCAGACCTGCGGGAGGAACTACATCTCCTAAGGAAGCCTTGCGGCAGCTGGCTTCTTTCTAAACACCCCACCTTCCTCCGGTTCGCCGGCGCCGCACCACTGCCTTGGTCGCGAGCGGGATGCGGGGGGGGGCATTGCTGGTGTAGGGAGAATTTTTCCCATGGCACACCAGGCAACATCTCGCGGCACACTACTGTGCCGCGGAACAGTGGTTGAAAAACACTGCATTAGATGGAATATAACCTTTTTGCTTTAGAAATACGTGATCAAAAACTATTATCCATTCCTTTTGTTTTTCCTCACAGGACCACCACATATGATAAGAGGTTCCTTTTTCCTTCTTACACCTCCAACACAAGGGTGATACCTCCTTATTTATTGTGTGCATTTTTACTGGTGTTAAATACCACATCCAAATAACTTTGTAACAATCTTCTTTAATTCTTACTGACATATTTTTCATTATTCTTTCCCTCCATATCGCATTCCAAATTTCTTCCTTTATCTCTTCATTTAAATCTCCTGCCAAACCAGTTTTAGTGCTGTTGTTTTATATTCCTCAACTATCCTATATATTACACTTATTATGCCTTTTCTTTGATACTGATCTTCAAACATTTCCCTTTTTTCAATAATTTCTTCAAACTCAGTCATTGCCCTACATTTCCTTTTTTTATTCACACCTTATCTAACTGCCCTATGCTTAGCCAATTAAGATTTTCTTTCCTAAATACTTCTTTTATTCTCACTGTATCAAAGGCATTTATCCAATCTTTAATTTTAATTACCCTCTGTTCTATCAAAATCTTACTTATTTTTATCTTTAAATTTTCTGGGAAATTTGGTAAGTCCACTATTCGAGTCAATGGGGAAATCTTTGGGCTTAGTATTCTTTTATACTTGGTCCAAAACTCTAACATATTATTTAAATAGGGATTATCAATAATTTTTAACATTTCTTTTAAATTTTAAATTTACACTAAAGAACATATTTAATACATTATCAATGTCTCAATTGATTAGCTATAAAATATAGCTTAACATCAGGAATACCCAATCCTCCCCTCTTTTGTGGGAGATACCACATTTTTAAATTTATTCTTGCCCTTTTGTTTTCATTACACTATCTATTAATCAAATTCTGTAGTTCTTTTAATTCTTTGTCATCTATCCTTAAGGGTAACATCCAAAAAAATTAATTTACGGATAATCTTCATTTTTACAATTGCCACTCTTCCAAACCATGATATTTTCAATTTGTTTTTTCACATCATCTAGATTAATTTTGACAATTTCTTACATTTCCCAAGTATTTATTTATTTATTTATTTATTTATTTATTTATTTATTTGGAGCATTTATATACCACAAATACCTTTTTCCAAAGAGGAACTCAGGGCGGTTCACAATAAAAGTAATATTTATTCCCAAATATTTAATACTACTTTAATCTTCCCTTCAAATTTTTGCTTCATATTACTTCTATCAGTGTTACTATAATTTTTAACATACATTCTGATTTATTCCAATTTACTGGGTTGCTCTTCTAAAGGTATTTATGGTGTGTACGACTGCCTTCAAAGCAACCCCTCAGGTGTCTTGGTTATTTTGCAGGTTCACTGCTCCATATTGGCAGGGAATCCCAGATGCACCTATAGAGTTGGAGATACAGAGAGCTTCACAGTAACATCCGGGAAGAGTCTTGGGCTCATACCCTGTTTCCTTGAAAATAAGACCTCCCAAAAAAATAAGCCCTAGCAGGATTTTAATGCATTTGTTGCTCGCCCCTCCAACCCCTCAAACGTTGCCTGCCTTGCTGCCTCTCTCTCTCTCTCTCTCTCTCTCTCTCTCTCTTTTGCCGTCCTCCGATCTCCATCGGGCGCTGAGTGGGGGGTGCGGGTGTGTTGCCTCCCAGCCAGCGCCACCCTGGAGGGAACCGAGCCGCTGCCGTCCCCTGCACCCACCTCACCCCCCACCCACCTGAGGCAGCGCATCCACCGCCTGGGCCCTTCGCAAAATAAATTTAAAACATTGCCGGCAACAGCTGCTGCTGAGGAGAGTGGCTGGGCAGTGATCCCAGCTGGATGCTGGGAGTGGGAGTGGAAAAAGGTGGGCGTGCACTTGCATGCTTGGCTCTGTTTTGTGCATGCATGCGGTAGCGCATGTGTGCTAGCATGCACATGCATGTTGCACCTCAGGTACCCACAGGAAGGGCTCCGAGCGCCACCTCTGGCCCCTGTGCCATAATAGGTTCGCCAACACTGAGACAGGTGTCGAGAGCCTAAAGGAGGCAAAACTCTCACCGCTGCCTGGCCTTGCCTTGCCATGGGAGTTGTAGTCCAGAAGAGAAGGCACACTTCTTCCTTCCCCACCCCAAAGATGGAGGAAAGAGGAAGGAGAGGGTGGGGAAGGGGGGGCGAAGGAGGAGGAGGAGGACGACGACCCGTTTCACCTCTTCCTCTTTCTTTCTTCCCAGCTCAGCTGCTTTTATCTGCCTCAGAGCCAAGCAGGGGGAACTTCCCTCTGCCTCCCACCCTGGAGCCCCCCCCCCAAATTCAACCTTTCTGACCCTCCTTTGCAAGGGGCCACCGACTCCCCTCCTTGCATTTCCCACAGGATTCAGGTTTCTTTGGGGTTTGCCAGAGGCCAAGGAGGGGGCGGTGAATGGGCGGGAGGCAGTGTGTGTGTGTGGGGGGGGTTGTGTTCCTGGGAGAAACCAGTCCTGGTGTCAGAGCCTATAAGGCAACCCAGGGGCCAAGGGGGGCCACCCTCGCAGGGCGATCAGAGGATGGGGGTGGGCAGCAGACGTTCTGAAGTGAAAAAAAATGGAAACGATCTGGTGGCCCATCATCCACTTGGCTGGCTGATTCGGAACACTGAGCTGTTCCCCAGACCAAAGGGTGCAGAAGAGACTCAGGACATGGTCAGCTCGTAATGGAGGGCCCCCCATATCTGTGGAGGGTCAATTCCAAGCCTGCACAGAGGCTGAAAACAGCAAGTTACAGCAAATGCTGTTTTAAAAGGAAATGCTATACTGTACACAGGACGGTCTTTGGCTCCCTGGCTCTGGCGTCTGCTCCTTGCCTTGATGCTTTAGGGTCCTTTGTGCATTGTATGACAAACATGTCTTTCTGAAAGTGTTTTCCACCCTAGGGGGTCTGGGAAAGCTTCTACCAAATTAAACCAGCCTGAAAGCTTTCAGGAAATGTCTTATGAGGAACAGCTTAGGGAACTGGGAATGTTTAGCCTCTCTAAAAGAAGGCTGAGAGGGAATATGATAGCTATGTTTAAATATTTGAAAGGATGTCATATTGAAGAGGGAACAGGTTTGTTTTCCATGGCTTCAGAGACGAGGGACGTTTATACACGACCCCTAAGCTCCGCTGCAAATGGCTCCCAGCTCCGGAGCTTAAAAATGTTTCCCCACCAGCTCCGGAGCTAACAGAAAATTAAGTGCGACCCCACCCACCTAAGCACGACCCAGCGCACTTTTCAGGTACCTGCTCTGGGAGAGTGAAAAATTTTGATGCGGAGAGTGCCGGGCTCTCCTCGCTTCTTTTTGTTGTTGTTTTTGTTTTTTTGCCTCCTGCCCCTTTAAGAGGAACCAGGAAGTGATGGGGGTCGGAGCAACTTCCAGAGGTAAGAGTGCATTCTTTTCTCCCTTTTTTTCTCCCTCCCCTCACGCAGACAGAACAAGGAAGTGCAGAGGGGGTGGGGACGCAGGGAGAGCGACAAAGCCTCAAGATCTCTGGTCTGAATTTAAGGGACCATCGGATCTTAGGGGTCGTGTAAAAAGGCCCTAGGACTCGGGGCAATGGATTAAACTACAGGAAAAGAGATTCCATTTGAACATTAGGAAGAACTTCACGATGGTTAGAGCTGTTCGGCAGTGGAATATGCTGCCACAAAGGAGGGTGGTGGAGTCTCCTACTTTGGAGGTTTTTAAGCAGAGGCTGGATGGCCATCTGTCAGAAATATTGTGATGGGGGTTCCTGCATGGCAGGGGGTTGGACTAGATGCCCCTGAGGTCTCTTCCAACTCTATGATTCTATGACTCTATGATTCTATGGTGAAAAGAACACCCAATATTATTAGCCCCGTACTGTGGGAGAACAGGAGTTAATGGGTTAATGAAGCTAGCTTGTACCAGCTTATCAGCAAGGCTTGCCATGCCTTAGTGGCATGCCAAAGAAGCTTAGGTCATGATGTACTCTGCGCATGCTCTAGGAATACAAGTGCTATTGTCTTAGTTATCTCTGGCTTGGCCAATGGTATCAGCTAGATGTGGCTCTATGCATACGTATTGTGACCTAGTTTTGTTCCTAATAAAACAATTGCCGTGGGGGGCACACGGAAGAGAAAGAACGTTCTCCATCTTGCCCAGATATCAGTCTGCAGACTCCAGTTATTTCTAAACCGCACCACAGTTTAAGGGGGGCTGGCTTTCCCCCCACAAGTGGTGCCCCGTGTGAGGCCATCCATCCGTTCGTGAGGCTCTCGGTGTTCGTGAGGATCGGACGCGATCTCACTGCTGATATTTTCGTCCACTCATCTCGACCTGCGAGGTCCAAGCACGCTATCATCTTGTAAGAGATATCATCATCTTCAAGATCCCGGTGAGTTGGACTTTGTGAAGATAAAACACTTAGAAACATGGGCGGGAATGCTGTTTCCTCCCCGCAACAAAAGTTCTGCCAGGAACTGCATTATCTGCTCACTAAGAATAGCTACGCAACTCCTCTAAAGGAGGTTGAAGATCTTGCCAAGAAAATTGCTGAAATATGTCCTTGGTTCCCACTACATGGCAAGTTAGATCTTCAAAAATGGGACAAAATTGGCTACTGCCTTCGGGATCATCCCAAAGTTAATTTTAAGGTCCAGCACACGTGATTTCAGGTCCGTGCATGCCTTTGAGGACCCACTCCAGGCAATCTTTTATTGGCACAACAGTCTCTGCCACCTTTGCCAATCATCCTGCCTCCCAAACCAGCCTTTTGGCTAATTCTGGCTCCCAAAAACCCAGCCCCACCGCCTGTAGGCACAGCTCTGCCTGCACTCCCGTCAGCTCCTCCACCAGCGTACCCAGCCCTTGAACTCCCCAACCAGCCGCCGGAACCACTGCCTAACCCGTCTCCAGCCTTATCCACTATACATGATGGGAAATTAAAGAGTGCTGCTTTTGTTGACGCTGTTCCAGCACCAGCCTTGGACATGGAGTCAGCGCATCCTGCTTCTCCAGTCCTGAGGGCTACCGCCCCTGGCTCAGGCTGAAATATATGCCTCAATTCCCTCTGAAGTGCTGAAATAGTTACGTCGTAGCATTCACGACAATGGGCTGCAAGCTCCCTACACCCATCGCCTGCTGGAAGGTCTCGCCCTTCAAAAGCTGCTTCCCACAGATTGGCAGACAATTATCAGGGACTGTCTAACCCCACCGAGGCCATGCTTTGCCTTCAAGAGTGGCGGGAATTGGCAACAGCAAAGGTTGCTGAAAATCAGGCTCATCGACCTCCCGTTGCCTTTACTCTGCCAGTGTTAATGGGTGAGGATGCTTATGCAACGCTTGCCCAGCAGATGCTTCTGCCAGACACTGCACTCTCCAGTGTGGCTGAAATTGTTCTTAAGGCATGGCGCCGTATACCTGACAAATCTGACTCTAATGTTGCTGGGCTTGCTGCCATTCGCCAGGGTGCTACGGAGGCATTTGCTGAATTTGTGAATCGCTTGATTGTGGCAATTGAGGGGCAGGTGAAAAATAAAGTCACTCAAAAACTCCCGATTAAACAATTGGCCTTTGAGAACTCTAATGTTGACTGCAAGCCAGCAATCGCTGCTCTCTACTGCAGTCCTGTTATCTCCCTGACTGAAAGAGATATCATCATCTTCAAGATCCCGGTGAGTTGGACTTTGTGAAGATAAAACACTTAGAAACATGGGCGGGAATGCTGTTTCCTCCCCGCAACAAAAGTTCTGCCAGGAACTGCATTATCTGCTCACTAAGAATAGCTACGCAACTCCTCTAAAGGAGGTTGAAGATCTTGCCAAGAAAATTGCTGAAATATGTCCTTGGTTCCCACTAGATGGCAAGTTAGATCTTCAAAAATGGGACAACATTGGCTACTGCCTTCAGGATCATCCCAAAGTTAATTTTAAGGTCCGGCACACGTGGTTTCAGGTCCGTGCATGCATTTGAGGACCCACTCCAGGCAATCTTTTATAGGCACAACAGTCTCTGCCACCTTTGCCAATCATCCTGCCTCCCAAACCAGCCTCTTGGCTAATTCTGGCTCCCAAAAACCCAGCCCCACCGCCTGTAGGCACAGCTCTGGCTGCACTCCCGTCAGCTCCTCCACCAGCGTACCCAGCCCTTGAACTCCCCAACCAGCCGCCGGAACCACTGCCTGACCCCTCTGCAGCCTTATCCACTATACATGATGGGAAATTAAAGAGTGCTGCTTTTGTTGACACTGTTCCAGCACCAGCCTTGGACATGGAGTCTGCGCATCCTGCTTCTACAGTCCTGAGGTCTACCGCCCCTGCTCAGGCTAAAATATATGCCTCAATTCCCTCTGAAGCACTGAAAGAGTTACGTCGTAGCATTCATGACAATGGGCTGCAAGCTCCCTACACCCATTGCCTGCTGGAAGGTCTCGCCCTTCAAAAGCTGCTTCCCACATATTGGCAGACGATTATCAGGGACTGTCTAACCCCCACCGAGGCAAGAGTGGCGGGAATTGGCAACAGCAAAGGTTGCTGAAAATCAGGCTCATCGACCTCCCGTTGCCTTTACTCTGCCAGTGTTAATGGGTGAGGATGCTTATGCAACGCTTGCCCAGCAGATGCTTCTGCCAGACACTGCACTCTCCAGTGTGGCTGAAATTGTTCTTAAGGCATGGCGCCGTATACCTGACAAATCTGACTCTAATGTTGCTGGGCTTGCTGCCATTCGCCAGGGTGCTACGGAGGCATTTGCGGAATTTGTGAATCGCTTGATTGTGGCAATTGAGGGGCAGGTGAAAAATAAAGTCACTCAAAAACTCCCGATTAAACAATTGGCCTTTGAGAACTCTAATGTTGACTGCAAGCCAGCAATCGCTGCTCTCTACCGCAGTCCTGTTATCTCCCTGACTGAAATGCTGCGAGCTTGCCAGCTTCTCGCCGCCGCAGTACAACATCCTAATTCTAATCCTGGGAAAACAACAGGGCACCATCTGCGGCAGCCTTTGGGGGATGAAGATGAGGATGATGGTGATGATGGTGGTAGTGGTGGAGGAGTGGAAGAGGTTAATGAGACGTGGAACAGTAATCATGATGAGGGGGAGGAATCCAGGCTTCAACAAGACCCCATGGGTGTCTCCATTTCCCTTGCTGAGGATTTCTCTCTGCACACCCCGTGGGAAACGGCCCCCCTCCTTTCGTCCTGGAAAAGGCTCATCTCAGCTGATACAGTCGCCATGGTGCTTGACTCCTCTCCTTGTTCCCACCCACTGTCTGCCGTGCTGGCCTGATTACTGCGTCACATGGATGATGTTCTTGGATCAGCTCCAGAGCTCACCGGTACAGACCTGGAAGCACTTTGTTCTATCCTTAACAGCTGTGAACTGTGCCTATTAGCCCTGAAAAATCCTGAAAAGGTGCAATGTGTTCCTTTCTACAAGTATTCCTGTGCTGCTTACTACAAAAATTCCTGACTGCTGCACTCTGGTGGAATTCTCAGAAACATCAGCTTCTTGGAGACATCAACTGAGCATGCTTGCCTTCACCAGAAAAGAAATCAGCTTTGGTCTTCATCGACCAGCAGTGCTCCTGCCTTCAGCTAAACAGAACCATCTAAACAGCCATCCTGCCTTCACATTTATGCCCTTGTCAATGACTGGGGAATAGCCTTGTGGAGTGGCTGTATCTCCCCCACACCCCCTCTAAGAATGTTTATACCTTACCAGAGGTTGTCTCAGATTTTTTCATAAACTGCAAGGGAAGGGCAAAACAACTGGCTGCTTATAACGATTGACTTTGCTTATTTTGCTTTTTCACAGGCTGTTCCGGGTTGCAACAGATTGCTCTAAGATCTCATCTTTTGCATTTTATTTAACTTTCTATGGTTTAACAATTTTTTCTTTTTCAGCAGTTCCTGGGCGAGCTTCCAATGCTTCTTGGCAGCTGCTATGATTCTGGCCTTGTTACCTTTTATAATCTGATAGTGGATTCACAGTGTTCCTACGCTGGCATTCTGCCTAGCTTATCTGTGCACTGTCAATTGTGCCTTTGTCTCAGCAAACTTCAAGGCGCTTCTACAGGAATGCTGCATGCTGTACTTTTGGCCTATTTCGGAGCACACATAAATTTTTGCTCTCTGTTTGACAATTAGAATTTCATTGCTAGTCATGAGATTTTTCATCAATATTTTTGCATCCTTTGGAACATAATAGTTTGGGTCAAGCAAGGCCTCTGCTATACAAACAATGGGAGATGTTACTACTGTGCTTTCCAAATAGTTTTTTGCTTTAAATTGTCTGCTTGCTTCGTTCTTCCATTGAGTTGAATTTCAGGACTGAACAACAGCTCCTCCAGCCCTTGGTATCGTATCCCTGGTTCTACATAGCCGTGTGGATTCCAGCATGCTGTGTTTAGTCATGGCACTCCTCCAAGGATTTTCCGCCTCAGTGATACTTTTGGCATTCATTCTCCTTGTGTTTGACAACAGAACTCAATGTCAGGCTGCAGTGCCTTCTGAGTCTGGCTTCAACTGGCTAACATCAGTAATGTCACCACGTTTTGCTTTCCTACCAGCTATGCTGCTGGGAATTTGCTTTCATCATGCCTTATTGTAGTTTGCTCCCAGCCTCATAATATCACAGACTATTCTGGTCTTAGTGACCATATGAACAGTGAGGAGACCTTAGTGAATGACTCCAGCTGGAGTCCAGCCACCAAGTGACTCCCTAAATCTGCTTTTACTATTTACACACCACATATTGTAGTAGGGAGGGCTGTCCCTTGAACACGTATGGTGAACTGTTCTTCTAACTCAGAGAAGTCATTGTCACAACAAGACTAGTACCACACAACTGAACTGTTCTGTTATTGTTAATCCATCATTTCTTTTTGCACATGTGTTGCTTCAACTACATTCCAGCTAACATATCAGATTCTGTTTGCTGTTTCACAATGGTTTAGAAATATAATGCTAGTCTCAGGGATCACCTATGTTTTGGGGTTTTAGGGCATTTTTTTGAAAGCTAACAGCTAATTCGTGTAACAAGAATCAATGCTTCAATATAAGTATAATTATGGGTAACGGAATACCACATCAGCACTAAACTGAAGTTATGTTCAGCACATTACACTCCTCAATATTGGTTTCAGAATTAACCTTAATTGGAAAGTGTAAATGTAAAGCTCTTGCCTGCTCCTTGGTTAAATCTATTAATCACATTTCCAAGGCATTAGCATTGTTGCCTAGTGAACAAGTTGAAAATTAGACAGCTACCTTAGATAACAGAGCTGCTATTGATTTTATACTGCTGCAATTGCATTTGGGCAGTGGATCAGTGCCTCACATGTATTGTTTCAATATCTCTGATCATAGTAGTGCTATACAACACCAGATCAAGAAACTCAACGATCTCACCTTTCACATTAGTTTAGAGCCCTAATGGTGGTCCAGCTTTAATGGCTGTGCTTATTATTGTGGTATGCATTATTATTATTTGTTATTGCATTTAATGTATACCCACTGTATCTCAGATTTTTGCTAAATGATACTTCTGGTTTCACGCAAAGACAAGTGTACTGCCATATATGAAAGGTGATGGTTCTGTTTATAAGTGGGACAAACTCACTTCTTTTTTAAAAAGTAAAGAAAGTGGGAATGTGGGAGAACAGGAGTTAATGGGTTAATGAAGCTAGCTTGTACCAGCTTATCAGCAAGGCTTGCCATGCCTTAGTGGCATGCCAAAGAAGCTTAGGTCATGATGTACTCTGCGCATGCTCTAGGAATACAAGTGCTATTGTCTTAGTTATCTCTGGCTTGGCCAATGGTATCAGCTAGATGTGGCTCTATGCATACATATTGTGTCCTAGTTTTGTTCCTAATAAAACAATTGCCGTGGGAGGCACACGGAAGAGAAAGAACCTTCTCCATCTTGCCCAGATATCAGTCTGCAGACTCCAGTTATTTCTAAACCGCACCACAGTTTAAGGGGGACTGGCTTTCCCCCCACACCGTACCACAGGCAAGGCGAAGGAAGACTGAGGCTTACTGGAGCCTCCTAATGCAGTCTCTTCTCATTCCAGTTGGAGTTCTAAGATTTATTATTATTATTATTATTATTATTATTATTATTATTATTATTATTATTATTATTATTATTATTTATCATGGTGAATACAGATGGATGGCTCCAGTGGCTGCCCTGCATTTGCTTTTCTTCCAGGCACCCACAGAGCTCTAGGAAAAGACCGAATCCTACCGGAAGCGACGAGGAACCTTGTGTGACCCTCCCGGCTGGCTGGCTGGCTTCGTTGTCCTCTTTCTCTCTTTCGGCTCCTGGACATTGTCAGGGTGGCTTCCCAGGGCTTTTCAGCCTGATCAGGACGGTCGCTCCCCTTCCCAACCAGGAATCCCCCGCCTTTTCTCCCGCCTTCCTCCTCCCTCTTGCTCTTCCTTCTCCTCTTATTCTGCCTGGAGTGGCGGGCGAGGCTTCTCCCAGAACGCCCTGTAATGGGCGACGGCATCCTTACACCCATTGAGTTTCCCCATCTCCCCCTTCCACCATGTTTAGCCCATCACGACGCGCGGGCGCACGTACTCTCTCTCTCTCTCTCTCTCTCTCTCTCTCTCTCTCACACACACACACACACACACACACACACACATCATTTTAACATCAATTTAAAATAAATTTAAAAAGAATTATTGCACCATTTGTTTATTTTTATTCACAAAATAAAGCCTTTCAGAAATAAATTGGGAGACAATTTGACCTTTGCCTTTAATTTTTGCTTTGATGGAATTGTGAAGAAAGAGCGGGCATTCCCCCAGAGACCTGAAAGGAGGAATATGGAGTCTCAACATCAAAGGGCAAGACTGCATCCACTACTAGGTAATATATCTTTAATTCAATCCGGTTCCAAATGGTACACCTAGATTGTTTACCCCAATCCGGGAATGAAGCACATGGGCCCCCTGCATCAACCCTTTCCTCCCCCCTCCTCTAGGCCAAAAGGGATTTGTATGTCTCGCAGTGCCAAATGGAGCTGGGTAAGGGAATGGGGTTGGTCTACGACGCATATTTCTTTGTTTGAAGAACAGGGGTCTCACTTAAAAAGCAGTTTTTTACAACTGCCCTTCTAGACTCTTACAAGACTTCTGCCCTGGCTGCAACACCATCTACTGTAGCCATGGATTTTAAGAACATCTAAGGGTTCCATTCTGGTAAAGCACATCTTTTACCAGGTCTGAACTTCTGGAACCTGCTTTGAAGAAGAGTTATGTAAACTCGAAAGCTTGCAATGTTCCTCGTTTTTTTTTAATAGTGGCCTATAAAGGTATCGCCTGTAGCCTATTTTTCCAATTTAATTTGCATTGATAGCGGTCTAAATGTTTTCGGACTTGAATCAAAGTCTGTCATGTTCTGAAGTTCCCACCAAGAACTTGGAGCACCACCAGGAAGCAGAGAGACTGTCATCGGAAATTTCAGAAGATCAGTCTGCGCTTTTTGTGTCATCAAAGCAGAACCACCTTGAAGAAACTCTAAGAGGGGTCTGAGAAGGGAAGTGAGAGGCAGAGTGAGTGGGGGTGATGATCATGCTCAGGTCCAGAGACCCTCCTCTGCCCACTGGGCCGCCCTGTCCTGTTCAGGCTGGGGTGGGTGAACCCAGGAGAGTGGATTGTGATTAAGAGGGTGGGACCAGGCTGACCCCTGTGCCTCCCAATTTCCTACCCCCCTACGCCTTCGCAGGCTTGGCAGGGCTTCCAGGGAGTCCAAACCCCACTAGGATGATCAGTTAAGAGCAGTGCAACCCTCCTTTTGATCGTTAAAAAGACTTGAGCCAAACGACCAAAGGACCATCTCTTGGAATAGGGAAAAGATACACCTCCAGGGCCCAGGATACCTCCAGGCATTTTGCACCCAAGTGAGCATAGGCGCACTTAGGGTTTCCTCTAGAGATGCTGGTTGCAGAGTCCCCGCACCGGCTCCAAGAGTCAGCGAAGAGCCTCAGTCCTTAAGATTTGGTTGAGATTCCCTGCAAATGGCATTGAGAGATATCTCTCCAACCTGGAAGTTGTCCTTAGGCATCCATAATGATAGCCATTGATACCCTTGTTCTCCATGAACTTGTCTAATCCTTTCTTAAAGCTGTCCAGGTTGACAGCTGTCACCAGTTCTTCCGGCAGGGAGTTCCACAGATCAGTGATCCTTTGGGTGAAAAAGGACTTTCTCTCATTTATTTGAGGTCAAGCACCCCAAGTCTCATGGGGTGACCCCTAGTTCTAGTGTTGTACGATAGGGAAAACAGTTTTTCCTTACTTACTTTGTCCATGCCCTGTATGTTTTTATAAACTTCAATCAGGTCACCACATAGACACCATCATTCAAGAGTGAAGAGGCCCAGACGTTGCAGCCTCAGATGGTAAGGAAGGTGTATCAGTCCCTGAATCATTCTGGTTGACCTCCTCTGCACTTGAAGACTTCAGGAGTCATGAAGGAGTCACGCCAGGAGGAGCAAGAACAGCTTCTGCCCTGCCTGGGTTTGAGTAGTAACAAAGAAATAATAGAAGAGAGTGAGCCATAAGAACATAAGAAGAGCAATGCTGGATCAGGCCAAAGGCCCATCTAGTCCAGCTTCCTTTTCCCACACTCCAGACATTCAACGGGCTTCTCTCCTGTGTGGGTCTTGTAATGCCAAGAGAGGGTCAGAGAATGTGTGAACCTCTTTCCACACTCTAGGCCAGGGGTGTCCAAACTTCTTGCAAGATGCAGCACTGCTTGCATATGCTGCCCTCCCTGACAAGGCGGTGGGGAAGACACTGCAGCAACAAAGCCAGGAGCGCGTAGGCAGGGCGGGTGCCTGAGGGGATGGACGGAGGCAGGGAGGACAGGCAACCCATCAAACTACACACTGATGTGTTGAGGATTGTACAAAATGGAATTGTCCTATTGCAAGTTATGATGCAATTTGGGAAAGAGAAAGGCAGAGTGAGCACACACCTACGTAATTATAGTCTGGCAACTAGTCAAGTCAGGTGAAAGTTTGGTCATGCTCAGTTGTCAATTTGCTGAGTAATGATGGCATCAGACGTATGTATAAAAGAAAGACAGTTGTTCAGTCTGGTGTGGGATGTGGTTGGAAGAAGCAGCTCGTTACTCTGTCAGTTTGGATCCCGGAAAGTTTGGACTACCGGACTATCTATCTAAATAACCAGGTATATGCCTGCCGATTCTATTTTTGCTGGACTTGTAAATATTTTGTAAATACAGCTCTTGGTGAAGGAAGTCACTGCTGTGTTTGAGTCTTTATTTTAGCACTGCTATCTGGCTGTTAAACCCCACACTCTTTACACAGTCCTCACAGTCCTTCCGCTGAGAATTAACCACTCTGCGACAGAGGGCCATTCAAAATTTTAAATCGGGCCGTATTTGGCCCCAGACCGGACTTTGGACATGCCTGCTCCAGACATTCGAATGACTTCTCTCCTGTGTGGGTCCTGTGATGGCGAGTAAGGCTTCCAGAATGTCTGAACTTCTTCCCACACTCCAGACATTCAAATGGCTTCTCTCCTGTGTGGGTCTTGTGATGGCGAGCAAGGGTTCCAGCCTGACTGAATCTCTTTCCGCACTCCAGACATTCAAAGGGCTTCTCTCCTGTGTGGGTCCTGTGATGGCTAGCAAGGTGTCCAGGTTCACTGAACCTTTTCCCACACTCCAGACATTCAAACGGCTTCCCTCCTGTGTGGGTCCTGTGATGGCTAGCAAGGCTTACAGAATGTCTGAACTTCTTCCCACACTCCAGACATTCAAATGGCTTCTCTCCTGTGTGGGTCTTCTGATGGCTAGCAAGGTTTGCAGCCTGACTGAATCTCTTTCCGCACTCCAGGCATTCAAACGGCTTTTTTCCTGTGTGGGTCCTGTGATGGCGATCAAGGGTTCCAGCCTGACTGAATCTCTTTCCGCACTCCAGACATTCAAAGGGCTTCTCTCCTGTGTGGGTCCTGTGATGGCTAGCAAGGTGTCCAGGTTCACTGAACCTTTTCCCACACTCCAGACATTCAAACGGCTTCTCTCCTGTGTGGGTCCTGTGATGGCTAGCAAGGTATCCAGGTTCACTGAACCTTTTCCCACACTCCAGACATTTAAAGGGCTTCTCCCCTGTGTGGGTCCTTTGATGCCTTCCAAGGTGTTCAGAACGACTGAATCTTTTTCCACATTCCAGGCATTCAAATGACTTCTCTCCTGTGTGGGACTTGTGATGGTGAGCAAGGCTTCCAGGTCGACTGAACCTTTTCCCACACTCCAGACATTCAAACGGCTTCTCTCCTGTGTGGGTCCTGTGATGGCTAGCAAGGTATCCAGGTTCACTGAACCTTTTCCCACACTCCAGACATTTAAAGGGCTTCTCTCCTGTGTGGCTCCTTTGATGCCTTCCAAGGTGTTCAGAACGACTGAACCTTTTCCCACATTCCAGGCATTCAAATGACTTCTCTCCTGTGTGGGACTTGTGATGGTGAACAAGGCTTTCAGGTCGACTGAACCTTTTCCCACACTCCAGACATTCAAACGGCTTCTCTCCTGTGTGGGTCCTGTGATGGCTAGCAAGGTTTCCAGGTTCACTGAACCTTTTCCCACACTCCAGACATTTAAAGGGCTCCTCTCCTGTGTGGGTCCTTTGATGCCTTCCAAGGTGTTCAGAACGACTGAACCTTTTCCCACATTCCAGGCATTCAAATGACTTCTCTCCTGTGTGGGACTTGTGATGGGGAGCAAGGCTTTCAGGTCGACTGAACCTTTTCCCACACTCCAGACATTCAAATGGCTTCTCTCCTGTGTGGATCCTGTGATGCCTAGCAAGGTGACCAGGTTGACTGAACGTCTTCCCACACTCCAGACATTCAAATGGTTTTTCTCCTGTGTGGATCCTGTGATGGCAAGCAAGGTGTCCAGATTGACTGAACCTCTTTCCACACTCCAGGCATTCAAAGGGCTTCTCTCCTGTGTGGGTCCTGTGATGGATAGCAAGGTGTCCAGGTTCACTGAACCTTTTCCCACACTCCAGACATTCAAAGGGCTTCTCTCCTGTGTGGGTCCTGTGATGGCTAGCAAGGTATCCAGGTTCACTGAACCTTTTCCCACACTCCAGACATTTAAAGGGCTTCTCTCCTGTGTGGCTCCTTTGATGCCTTCCAAGGTGTTCAGAACGACTGAACCTTTTCCAATCCAGGCATTCAAATGACTTCTCTCCTGTGTGGGACTTGTGATGGTGAACAAGGCTTTCAGGTCGACTGAACCTTTTCCTACACTCCAGACATTCAAATGGCTTCCCTCCTGTGTGGATCCTGTGATGCCTAGCAAGGTGACCAGGTTGACTGAACATCTTCCCACACTCCAGACATTCAAATGGCTTTTCTCCTGTGTGGATCCTGTGATGGCAAGCAAGGTGTCCAGGTTGACTGAACCTCTTTCCACACTCCAGGCATTCAAAGGGCTTCTCTCTTGTGTGGGTCCTGTGATGCCTAGCAAGGGGTCCAGATTGACTGAACCTTTTCCCACACTCCAGACATTCAAAGGGCTTCTCTCCTGTGTGGGTCCTGTGATGGCTAGCAAGTTGTCCAGGTTGACTGAACCTCATTCCACACTCCAGACATTCAAGTGGCTTCTCTCCTCTGTGGGTCCTCTGATGCCTAGCAAGGTTTCCAGCCTGGTTGAATCTCTTTCCACACTCCAGACATTCAATTGCCTTCTCCCTCTGTTGAATTTTCCTACGGAAATGACACGTTGATGTGGTAGTAAATTTTTCCCCATACTTGGCTTGATCATTCCTTTCCTCTCCTCTGGATATTTTCTGAACCTCTTGGTCTTCCTCTGCACAATGCATAGATTTGTCCATCTTTTCTTATGTTTTCCTCTAACCGTCTTCCTTCAGGTATGATTCACAATGCTGTTTTTTGCATCTGAACATTCAATCCCTTCCCTCTGGCACTTGGTGTCCTCCTCTTTTCATTTCTTCTCTACAGCATCTCATCTGCTAAAAAGAGTCAAACTATTATTGTGAGAAACAGAGTGCACCATCCTTCTCAAGAGGGTCAACTTATAAAGAAAACACCAGCACACAAAATGGGGCCGATATATCCTTATTATATCTGGAGGAAGAAGGGAAAGAAAAACGGGGAAGGAATGAGATGGCTCTGGGCTGCGGGGAAGAGAGTGATGGGGGAAGGCTTGGTAGAGGTGGTGATGGAAGACCCTTGGAGGGGACAGTGTTTAAGCTCGTGCGAGAGGAGGTGGGGCGGGAATTGGTTAAGAAAAAAGAGGGAGAAACAACCCATCCTGTGAGGAGAGGAAGGAAAGAGAGTGGGGGGGGGGCATAAGATAATGGTGTCGCCAGTTCCCGCGTTACTGTTCATAAAGCATTGAGAAAGGATCCCTGGTTCGAGTCTTCTCTGCCCGCGTCTCCTGAGGTGAAGGAGGAGAGAGAAAGATGGCGTGGTCTTCACAATACGTGACCATGGAAAATACACACTGAACCCCGTCCTTCTGGCGCTTGGGGTCCTCTTTTATTTCTTCCCTACGACATCTTACCTGCTTTAAAAAAGTAAAACCATAATTGACCAGAAAAAAATGAAGTTTCAAATCAGGAAACAGACCCAATGAGCTGCCAATGGGACATGAAGGGGAATGAAACACAGCTCTCGGGGGTTGTCCCACCTCCACCAACACGAGTGAGGAGGGCAAGTGTGGCACCAGTGAAGATGCTGAGGAAAACCAGGGGGATTTATCCCACTCCTCCTGTGACAAATTCATGAGTGGAAAGTTTCTCTTTCATGCTGGGAAAAGCCTAGTGAGGTCCAGGGTAGGAAATGGATGCAAATTGTTCCATAGATTTCATATGATGTTTTTATATCATTTTGGACCTAACTCACAGAAAGTTGCACTGGGTCTTCATTGCTCTTCTGAAGAAATTTATGGTGCTTATGACTGTCTTCAAAGCAACCGCTCAGGTGTCTTGGTTATTTGAGGGACCACTGCTCCATATTGGCAGCATATACCGGATGCACATATATAGCTGGAGATACAGAGAGCTTCACAGTAATATTGGAGTTATATTATTCTACGATAGGCAATGAGGTCCAAATGTGGAAAGGAGGGAGAGAGAGGGAGGCCGACGTGCCCTCGTCCCCTCTGCCCTGGAAGGGAAGGGGGGGGGATAAGGAGAGAGGACCAGGAAACAAAGGAAATTCAAAAATCCCCAGTTGGAATCATGGGAAATGGGGGGGGAGTCAGGAGGAGGGAAAGAGAAAGGGGGTGGAACCTGCTGTATTTCACTATAACGCTAAGGGGGCGGTATATAAAGAGAAAGAAGCTCAGTAGAACCAGTTCATCTTGGATCCCCACTTGCTTCTGGTTTCCCCAGTCACTCGCTCTAAGGGCCTTTGAGGGCAATACAGCCACCGTTGGAATCCCAAGGGTCCCAGTTTGGGAAGCCTGGGGGAAGGCAAGGGCCTGCTGGACTGGGCCAGGGTTGGAAGAGATGGGCAGCGGTGGGAGAATCAAGGACCCCCCCCCTTCCCTCTTTCGGATCCTTTGTCCAAACACCAAGCTCTGCCGGAAGGAAGGGAGGAAGGCACTCCCTGGTGCCATGGAGGACGAAGGACCCCCGAGGGAACTGTTTTGACCTCCTAAGAACATAAGAAGAGCCACGCTGGATCAGGCCAAGGGCCATTCTAGTCCAGTTTTTTGTATCTCACAGAGGCCCCGCCAAATGCCTCTGGTAGTGCACAAGACTCAACATCTGTCTCCTGATGCCACTTCCCTGCATCTGACCTTGGAAGTAACATGTTTTTTTAATCCAGGAGATTACACATCCCTATCCTGGCTTATATGTTACCTGTGATGGACTTTTCCTCCAGGAATCCGTCCAGTCCCCTTTTGAAGGCATCCAAGACAGATGCTCTACAGATTAGCAACTCTCCTGGCTGCTCCAAGACCCTGCCTATTAGATGGTTTTCTTAATATACCAAAGCAATCAGAAAGAGAGAGATTGAAAACCCCCACACACAATAGATTCCAATAATAGGCAATAAAGGAGAAACAATGGAATAGTCACAGGAAAAGTGACAGTGAACTGCAACCATTTGTATGCAAGACCAGAAGTAATGGAAGAGGGAGAGGAGAGGGCAAGAGGCGCCGAGGGGATCTCAGCCGGGAGGAGGGAGGCCTTTGCTCCGCCAAGGAGAGAGCAGGACAAGACGCGGAAGAGACGCTGCCTTTGCTCGGGACGAGGGACCCTCCCCCAACCCCTCCAGTCCAGTTCCCTTCCGCCTCCCGGGTAAGTAATGCAGGATCCTTCGAGGCCAGGCGACTGGGAGGGAAAACACGTGGCCCACAGGCTGGAGGCGCTTGCAAATGCCTTCCTTCCTTCCCTCCACTACATCACCCAGAATCCCCAGCCAGCTTGACCACATGGGTTATACTGTATAGTCCAAATATATACTCCAGTGATTATTCTGTTAGAAAGTTTGTGAAATGGGTGTAGTGCAGTGATGGCGAACCTTTTAGAGACCGAGTGCCCAAAGTGCAATTCAAAACCCACTAATTCTTTTGCAAAGTGCCAATACAGTAATTTAATCTGTATACAGGTGGCTATGAGGGGCAATGTCGGGTGCCCATAGAAAGGGCTCTGAGTGCCACCTCTGGCACCCGTGCCATAGATTCGCCATCACTGGTGTAGTGTAATAGAGTGTAAAGGAGGCAAAACTCTCACCGCTGCCTGGCCTTGACATGGGAGTTGTAGTCCAGAAGGGAAGGCGCGCTTCTTCCTCCTCCACCCCAAAGATGGAGGAAAGAGGAAGGAGGGGGGGAGGAGGATGAAGGAGGAGGAGGAGGAGGAGGACCAAGTCAACCCCTTCCTATTTCCTTCCACTCTAGGAATCTCCTCCAGCTCTGCTGCTTTTAACCCTCTCCAAGCCACGCGCTGGGATCCTCCCTTTGAAAGAGTACCTGGAAGTCTTGGTGGAATCAGGTAATGAACAAGAGTCAGCCTGTGATGCGGCGGCCAAGAAAGCCAATGCAATTCCTGGTGGCATCAACAGAAGCATCATGTCGAGATCAAGGGAAGTGATAGTGTCACTCTATTCTGCTCTGGACTGACCCCCACCGGCAGTGCCGTGTCCAGTTCTACCCACCTCAATTTAAAAAAGATGTGGACCACCTTGAACCGTGAAGAGTCTTGAGCTCATGAGGCAATGAGGTCCAAATGTGGAAAAGAAGGGAAGAGGGGGAGGCCAACATGTGCCCTTCCTGAGTGCCGTCCCTTCTGCCTTGGAAGGGAACCCAAGGGGAGAAGGAGAGAAGACCAGGAAACAAAGGAAATTCAAAAATCACCAGTTGGAATCATGGGAAATGTGTGTGGGGGGGGGGAGTCAGGAGGAGGGGAAGAGAAAGGGGGTGGATCCTGCTGTATTTCATTATAACACTAAGGGGGCGGTATATAAAATAGAAACAAACCCAACAGAATCAGTTCATCTTGGATCCCCACTTGCTTCTGGTCTCCCCAGTCACTCGCTCTAAGGGCCTTTGAGGGCGATACAGCCACTGATGGAATCCCAAGGGTCCCAGTTTGGGAAGCCTGGGGGAAGGCCAGGGCCTGCTGGACTGGGCCAGGACTGGAAGAGATGGGCAGCGGTGGGAAAATCAAGGAGACCCCCTCCTTCCCTCTTTCGGATCCTTTGCCCAAACACCAAGCTCAGCCGGAAGGAAGGGAGAAAGGCACTCACTGGTGCCATGGAGGACGAAGGACCCCCGAGGGAACAGTTTTGCCCTCCTAAGAACATAAGAAGAGCCATGCTGGATCAGGCCAAGGGCCCATCTAGTCCAGAGGCCCCACCAAATGCCTCTGGTAGCGCACGAGACTCAATACCTGTCTCCTGACCTTTGAAGTAACTTGTTTTTTTAAGCCTGGAGATTACACATCCGTATCCTGGCTTGTATTTAACCTGTGATGGACTTTTCCTCCAGGAATCCGTCCAGTCCCCTTTTGAAGGCATCCAAGACAGATGCCATCACCACATCCTGTGGCAGGGAGTTCTACAGATTAACAACTCTCCTGGCTGCTCCAAGGCCCTGCTTATTAGATGGTTTTCTTAAGATATCAAAGCAATCAGAAAGAGAGAGATTGAAAACCCATACACACAATAGATTCCAATAATAGGCAATAAAGGAGAAACAATGGAATAGTCACAGGAAAAGTGACAGTGAACTGCAACCATTTGTATGCAAGACCAGAAGTAAGGGAGAGGAAGAGGAGAGGGCAAGAGGCGCCGAGGGGATCTCAGCAGGGAGGAGGGAGGCCTTTGCTTCGCCAAGAAGAGAGCAGGACAAGACTCGGAAGAGACGCTGCCTTTGCTCGGGACGAGGGACCCCCCCACACCCAAACCCCTCGTCCAGTTCCCTTCCGCCTCCCGGGAAAGTAACGCCCATTCCTTCCAGGCCAGTCGACTGGGAGGGAAAACATGGGGCCCACAGGCTGGAGGGGCTTGCAATGGTCTTCCCTCCCTCCCTCCACTACACCACCCAGAATCCCCAGCCAGCACGGCCACAGGGGTTATATAGTCCAAAGATATTCTCCGGTGATTATTCTGTCCGAAAGCTTGTGAAAGGGGTGTATAGTGTAATAGAGCCGAAAGGAGGCAAAACTCTCACCGCCGCCTTGTTTTGCCATGGGAATTGTAGTCCAGAAGGGAAGGCGCGCTTCTTCCTCCTCCACCCCAAAGATGCAGGAAAGAGGAAGGAGTGGGTGGGAGAGGGGGAGGGGGTTTAAAGAGGAGGAGGAGGACCAAGTCAACCCCTTCCTATTTCCTCCCTCTCTAGGAATCTCACCCAGCTCGGCTGCTTTTAACCCTCTCCCAGCCAAGCGCCGGGATCCACCCTGTGAAAGAGTACCTGGAACTCTTGGTGGAATCACGTATTGAACACGAGTCAGCCTGTGATGTGGCGGCCAAGAAAGCCAATGCAATTCCTGGTGGCATCAACAGAAGCATCATGTTGAGATCAAGGGGAGTGATAGTGCCACTCTATTCTGCTCTGGACAGACCCCCACCTGCAGTGCTGTGTCCAGTTCTACGTACCTCAATTTAAATAAGATGTGGACAACCTTGAACAGGTCCTGAGGAGGGCGACCAATATGGTTGAGGGTCTGGAGGAAATGTCTTATGAAAAGCAGCTTAGGGAGCGGAGAATGTTTAGCCTTACAAAAAGAAGGCTGACAGTGGATATAATAGCCATGTTTAAATATTTGAAATGATGTCATACTGAAGAGGGGACTGGTTTGTTTTCCATGGCTTCAGAGACTAGGACTTAGAGCAATGGTCTCAAACTACAGGAAAAGAGATTCCATTTGAATATTAGGATGGTTTAAACTGTTCGGCTGTGGAATATGCTGCCATGGAGGGTGGTGGAGTCTCCTTCTTTTGAGGTTTTTAAGCAGAGGCTGGATGGCCATCTGTCGGAAATACTGTGATGGGGGTTCCTGCATGGCAGGGGGTTGGACTAGATGGCCCCTGAGGCCTCTTCCAATTGTTTTTTTTTTTTATAAATTTTTATTGGATTTTTAAGGGGGGGACAAAGGGAAGGAGTAAAGGTAAGAGGAAAAAGAAAAAAAGGGGGGGGAATACAGTTTTTAAGACTTACATTGAGTATATCAAGCAAAATAGAAATAGTAATTAGACATATTGCTAAAATTGCCAGATGTTATCACAATACTAATAAATGTGTTACTTCTCGCCATCTTTCCCGAAAAATCTCGTCGTAGTCTCCCTTTAGATAACCAGAGAGTTTATCAATTTCGATGCATTCTCTTATCTTTCCATGAAGATCCTTCTCTGTTGGCGTGATTGGTTGTTTCCAGAGTTTCGCGTACAGAATTCTTGCAGCAACAATTACATGATGAAGTACATATCTCTGATCATAGGAAATATTTATATCTACTATATTTAACAGAAATAGTTCTGGTCTAAACTCTATTTTAATTTTCAAAGATCTTTCTAAGAAAAGTTTTACCATGTTCCAATACGCCTTAGCTTCTTTACAAGTCCACCACATATGATAAAAGGTTCCACAGTCATAATTACATTTCCAACATTTAGGTGAACAATTGTACATCTTGGATAAACGATGAGGCGCGAAATGCCATCTATAAAACATCTTATAACAATTTTCCTTGAACGAAATAGATTTAAAGATTTTAACTGTGTTCCACAGAGAGTCCCATTTATTTAAATGAATAGTATAACCTAAGTTTTCTGCCCATCTTATCATACAGTCTTTAACCAGTGTATCAATCATTTTTTCATTTAACAATATGCTATAGAATTTACTAAGAAGCTTGGAGTCACCAGAGGAAAGTATTTTATCAAATGGGGTATCAGTAGTCATAAAACCACCCTCTTTGGAAAGCTCTTTGAAGTGTGAATGTATTTGTTGATATTTCCACCAATCCAGATTATAACCCTCTGATACTAATTTCCCTAGTGGTTTCAATGAGTAGTCATCATTCAGAAGGTGTCTGTAAGTTATAACATTTGAGATTCCACTTGCCTGGGAGCTGTAAATTGCTCCCAGTGGGGATAGCCACATAGGTGCTTTGAAATAAAATTGTTTTTTGATCATTAACCATATTTTAACTAAGGCATTCCTTATCCAGTGCTTTTTAAAGAGGGTAGGTAAATTTCCCCTATGCCACAAATAGTGATGCCAGCCCTTATCAAGACCATAACTCTCAAGCTGCGATATTCTTTTATTTGTCATCAAGATCCAATCCTTAATCCAAGTCAAGGCGGCAGCCTTGTAATATAGTACCAAATTAGGAAGGGCAAAACCACCAAATTTGGTTCTATCCTGCAAATAAATATTTTTAATCCTTGCTTTTTTCTTTTGCCATATAAATATACGTATACTTTTTTCCAGATCTGAAATAATCTTAAAGTTTGGCAATATAGGCAGAGATTGAAACAAAAAAAGCAGTTTAGGTAAGACATTCATTTTAACTGCAGCGATTCTGCCCATTAAGGATAGCTGAAGTCTTGACCAAGTTTCGAGGTCAGCTTTGATTGTTTTTATAACATTGACATAATTGTCTTTGAATAAAGAGTTACATCGGTTAGATATAGTAATACCCAAGTATTTTACCCTATTTGAATGTTGAAAACCAGATTGATTTACCAGTTTTTGAATCATGAATGGAGTCATATTTTTAGTTAGAACCAATGTTTTTTCTCTGTTCACCTTTAATCCAGAGATTTTAGAATATGCCTCCAGAGTCTTTAGAAGTTCTCCGGAGGATGTTTGAGGGTTCTCCATGATAACCATCAGGTCATCTGCAAAGGCTTGTACCTTGTAAACTTCTCCCTTGTTTTGTAGGCCTTGAATGTCAGGGTTTTCCCTTATAACATGAAGAAGAACTTCCAGAGTAGTTATAAACAAAAGAGGGGAAAGGGGACATCCTTGCCTAGTACCTTTGTGTATATTTACTTTGTCTGTAAGGTGACCATTGACTACAATCCTGGTATTTTGAGTAGAATAGATTTGGTCAATAGCTCGCAACATTCTATGGCCACACTGAAGGTAATCTAATTGAGTTTTAAGTAAAGACCAGGATACATTATCGAAGGCTTTCTCAGCATCGATGAATGCAAAAGCTACTTGCTTCTCAGGGTGAGATTCGTAATATTCCAACACATTGAGAAAAGTTCTAATATTGGATTGGAGATTCCTTTTCGGAAGAAAACCAGTCTGGTCGCGTGGTATCAGAGGAGGTAAAATCATCCGCCATCTATTAGCCAGAATGGTTGCAAAAATTTTGTAATCCACATTTAGGAGGGCAATTGGCCTGTAATTCTGTATCAAATCTTTGGATTTCCCTTCTGTGGGAATCAGTGTCGTATGTGATGATTTCCAGGAATCTGGTATATCTTCGCCTTCAAATATAGATGTAAAAAGATTTTTCATATTTCCAGAGATTGTCTCCGAAATTTTTTTATAAAATATGGATGGTATTTGGTCAGGTCCAGGCGCTTTATTCAATTTTTGATGATTAATAGCTTCTGTTATTTCCATCATTGTGATAGGAGCATTCGTCTGGGCTCTCTGTTCTTCAGTAAGTTTTGGAAAGTTGGCTTGTTCAAGATATTGGAAGATAGCATCTTTGTCAATCATCTCCGGCTTGAATAATCTTTGGTAATATTCCTCTATGATTTTTTGGATTAGTAGTTGCTCTGTCTGATTTTCCCCAGTTTTGTCTTTGAGTGAAAATATGAATTTTTGTGATTGTACCTTTTTTAACCTATACGCTAACCATCTACCTGGTTTGTTAGCATTTTCCACAAAATTCAGTTTGGCCAGCTTAATTTTGTGAGCTATGTCTGCAGTCAGGATCAGGTTGAGTTCATGCCTACAAGAGGCCAAGTCTTTGTTCAGCTTATCATTACGGGGGTCTTGTGATAAGTCCATTTCAAGTTTTTTCATCATATTAAGAATTGATTCATATTTCTTTTTCCTCTCTTTATTCCGTTTTGCCATATGTTGGATAACAAATCCTCTGAAGTATGGTTTAAAGGCGTCCCATACCGTTTTGAGTGGTGTACCCTTATTTAGATTAGTTTCGAAATACAAGTTCAGATCTCTAGCAGCCTCTGAAATGAATTCTTCATCGGTCCAAAGTGTAGAGTTAATTTTCCAGTGCCTGGGCATACCTGAAGATTTCAATGTCCATAAAATAGCATTGTGGTCAGATAACATTCGGGGTAAGGTTTCTATATCCCTTGTATTTAGTAGAAGATCAGATGTGGCCCAACACATATCTATACGGGAGAAGGAAGCATGTTGTCTTGAGTAAAAGGTGTAACCATCTTTTAGTGGATTTTTCCTTCTCCAGATGTCATGAAGCTCTAAAATATCGGACATGTCCAAGAACGATTTGGGCAGTGTGGAAGATGAAGTCTTGAATTTTTTCCCTTTTGGTGTTTTCCTGTCTACTGAGGGAATATGTACAGCATTAAAATCTCCCAATATTATAAGCTGATGATTCCCATATTGCAACAGTTTCTGAGCCAGTTGTTCAAAAAGGGTTTGTCTTCCGTGTTTATCGTTGGGGGCGTATATACCAGCGATAGTTGTTTCTTTAGATTGAATTTTAACTTGGACAAGAATCCATCTGCCTGATTCATCCTTTTCCAGAAGGGTTGGGGAAAGCTCTGGTTTAATATACAGTGCCACCCCATTTTGCTTCTTTTCTTTGTTTGATGTGGAAAATAGCTTTCCCAATTTATTTTGTATTAAATAATGTTCATGTTTTCTCAATATGTGGGTTTCCTGTAAACAGATGATTGAACATTGTTGTTTTTGGAGGAAATTGAAAGTTTTCCGACGTTTCTGCGGGGTGTTCAAACCATTGATATTCCATGTTAGAATTTTTTGAGCCATCTTACTACTTCCAGCGATATTTCTTCTTCCCTGATTTTGGCCTGAGATAATGCTTCGGCCTGGCGCCTCCCACTGCGCCACAAGAATCTTGGTCATGCTTTGAAATCTCTTGTTTCGAAGTCTGATTGTCACGGTTGTCTTCTTTGGTAGTGGTTTGAGTTCCGGTCGTGTCCTCACCTTCAGTAGAGGATGATGAAGAGGAAGAGGGGGAGTAACCCAACTTCCTTGCATTTTTTTCAACGAAGGCTCTAGCTTTCTGATGGGATTCAATTTTCTGTAGTTTACCTTCCCATTGGAAGGACAAGCCTTGGGGGTAGAGCCACTTATATCCTATGTCATGCTTGAGCAGAAGTTTGGTAAGAAATGTATATTCTTTCCGCAGTTGACAAACCTCCCAAGGGACATCTTTTAGTATTGTCACTTTGGATTTATTGATTTCCACCTCCTTATCCTGAGTAGCCTTAAGGATGCAATCACGAGTGTATCTTCTAACCAATTTGACTATTACCTCAGGAGGGAGTTTGTTTCTTCTGGTATAAGCCGTTGGTTGACGGTAGATCAAGTCTACCTCGCGAAGAAAGTCTTCAACAGGTGCCTCTAGTAGGGTGGCCAGGCTGT
Organism: Phrynocephalus vlangalii; assembly: GCA_037367305.1. Lineage (NCBI taxonomy): Eukaryota > Metazoa > Chordata > Lepidosauria > Squamata > Agamidae > Phrynocephalus > Phrynocephalus vlangalii. Next base: position 256,315 of record JAWVWN010004570.1, on the reverse strand, counting down.
TTCCAACTGTGGTGTAGAGATTTTCATCTTTGTCCTCAGTAAGGTTTTGAATTCTTAGAATTTTGGAAGAGGCTTCAATTTCCTGTGTAAGTACCAGTCTACTTGTTGATTCCATTGTGGCTTCAATTTCTCCAAGACGAAAGTCAGTGACAGTCATGTTCTCTTCCAATGCTTGTAAACGACCACCAAAAGTTTCTAGTTTTGCGTCCACATTTGAGAAACCCTCTTTCATTTCTGCTCTTAAGTTGGAAAACCCAGTGCTTTGGTCTGAAATCATTTTAACTTGAGTGAGGTTCAATTGATTAAGCGCCTCTAAGATTTGATTAGAATGGCTTAATTGACTTGATTGCTGGGTCATGGTTGCTGGATGGGCCAGAGGAACAAAAACAGACTTCTTTTGTGTAATTGGGGTTCTGCTCATGCTGAAGGATTGATCGAGATAATCCAGATTGTTGAGTAGTGTTTTTACATATTGTAATAATAAAAGGATCGATTACCTCTTCTCAGAAGTGTTACAAAGTCTTTAAAGGGTTTATCTTATTCTAGTTGGTTTGCTGCTTTCAGGAAATATAAGTGGAGTCGCAGACATGGAAAAATCCAGTAGATGGCGTGCTATACCCACTTTTGCCAACAGAGTCCGAAGAATATAGTAAATGGTGAAAACGGGAGCTTTAGGGTTAACTCTGCCGTTAGATGAATATGAAAGTGAAAGCAGTAGTTGCAGTCCTCGGAGAGGCAGATGGTAACAGATAAAACAGAAAGATGATTGAATAGAGGCAAATTCTTTAGGTAAGTTGCTTGATTAATATATTTGAAGGGGCTTTTAGGTGGAAAAAAGCCACTCACGATTCTGGAGGATAGAGGCAGCTCAAACTCCGTCAGGACCTCCCAAGGTCTCAGCCGCACAGGAATAGCACCAGGGGTTTCAAACCTCTCCCGAAGGAGAAGGAACCTCGCCTGGGTGCCCCGGATCGGTTCTGGGATAGATTCTGCTCCCAGCGGGTCGTCTTGAGTGGAAATAACCCTCTTGGAACCTGGGGTACATTGACGTTAGCTGGGACTGCTTCAGCTAGCGTCTCTGCTGAACGCGGCCATCTTCTTCCTCCGCCTCTTCCAATTGTTATGATTCTTTGATCATGTGGCAGGGAGTTCTAGAGACCAACAACCCTTCTGGCTGCTCCAAGCCCCTGCCTATTAGATGGCTTTCTTAAAATACCAAAGCAATCAGAGAGAGAGAGAGAGAGAGAGAGAGAGAGCCCTTGAAAAAACACACACACAATAGGTACTGATATTAGGTGACAAAGGAGAAACAACGACATAATCACGGGAAAAGAAATGGTGAATTGCAACCATTTGCAAGCAAAACCAGAAAAAACGGGAGAGGGCAGGAGGTGCAGAGCAGATCTCAGCAGGAAGGCCTTCCTTCCACCAAGGACGATGGACCCCCCCCCCAACCCTCCGGTCCAGTTCCCTTCCGCCTCCCGGCCAGTAACGCCAGTTCCTTCCAGGCGAGGAGACTGGGAGGGAAAACACGTGGCCCACAGGCTGGAGGGGATTGCAATGGTCTTCCTTCCTTCCATCCACTACATAACCCTGAATCCCCAGCCACCATGACCACAGGGGTGATGGCAAACCTTTGAGAGACCGAGTGCCCAAACTGCGATCCAAAACCCACTAATTTGTTGCAACCTTCCAAGGCAGCCATTTTAACCTGAATGCCGGTGGCTGGGAAGGGGCGATGTCGGGTGCCCACAGGAAGGGCTCCAAGTGCCCCCTTTGCCACCCCCGTCCCATAATAGGTTCGCCAACACTGATACAGGTGTCAAGAGCCTAAAAGTAAGCAAAACTCACCACTGCCTGGCCTTGCCATGGGAGTTGTAGTCCAGAAGAGAAGGGGCGCTTCTTCCTCCCCACCCAGATGAAGGAAAGAGGAAGGGAGTGGGTGGGGGTGGGGGGCCGAAGGAGGAGGACCCATTTTACCTCTTCCTCTTTCTTTCTTCCCAGCTCAGCTGCTTTTAACTCCCTTAGAGCCAAGCAGGGGGAACTTCCCTCTGCCTCCCTCCTCGGAGCCCCCCCCCCAAATTCAGCCTTTCTGACCCTCCTTTGCAAGGGGCCACCGACTCCCCTCCCTGCATTTCCCACAGGATTCAGGGGTCTTTGGAGTTTCCCGGAGGCCGAGGAGGGGGCGGTGAATGGGCGGGAGGCAGTGTGTGTGTGTTGGGGGGGTTGTGTTCCTAGGAGAAACCAGTCCTGCCATCGGAGCCTATAAGGCAACCCGGGGGCCAAGGGGGGCCACCCTCGCAGGGCGATCAGAGGATGGGGGTGGGCAGCAGATGTTTCTGAAGTGGAAAAAATGGAAACAATCTGGTGGCCCATCATCTACTTGTCTGCTTGATTCGGAACACTGAGCTCCTCCCCAGACTAAAGGGTGCAGAAGAGACTCAGGACATGGTCAGCTCGTAATGGAGGGCCCCCCATATCTGTGGGGGATCAATTCCAAGCCTACACAGAGGCTGGAAACAGCAAGTTACAGCAAAGGCTGTTTTAAAAGGAAATGCTACATGGTACACAGGATGGTCTCTGGCGTCTACTCCTTGCCTTGACGCTTTAGGGACCTTCTCGAACTGTAGGACAAACAGGTCTCTCTGAAAATGTTTTCTACCTCAGGGGATCTGGGAAAGCTTCGACCAAAGTAAATCAGCCTGAAAACTGTCAGGATCCCCTCCTCTCCCCCATTTTCCCTTCTCTTCTTCTTTTGAAAACATGTCCCAGGAGAGATGTCAGCATGGTGGAAATAACACCCAATGTTATTGTTAGCCCCATACCGCAGGCAAGGAGAAGAAGACTGAGGCTTACTGGGGCCTCCTAATGCAGTCTCTTCTTCTTCTGGTTTTGCAAATGTGGACGAGGGAGGTGATGCAGAGTTAAAATTGGGAGGGTCCAGGCTTAAAGCAAACTCTGCAATAATCACATACTACAAATACTAATCATGTGCCATCAGTTCAGTCCTGGCTTGTGGTAACCCTTTCGGAGATTTCCAGATAGAGAATACACAGAAGTGGCTGGCAGCAAACTCAGCCAGAGGTTGGGAGCTGAATTCCCAAATGAGCCTCCTTGTCAGCCGACCCTTATAGCATTGGAGATCTAAGATTATTATTATTATTATTATTATTATTATTATTATTATTATTATTATTATTATTATTATTATTATTATTATTATTATTATTTACCTTAACGTATTGAAAAATAATTTCTATCATTCATCATTAATGATCTATAAGTTCATTTCAAATTGTTAACACATTTCAAAGCTTTCTGAAAAGGGGCAGATAACTCGTTTCCTAACTTCCTTCTTTGTGCTGTGGTTAAACTGATAAAGAAAAAGGAAGTACTTTTCAAGTGTCCTCTGCAAGATCTTGCACAAGGTCCAAGGTCTCAAGTAGTGGGAATTTGTTTCATATACTCTTTGCTTGCTTGCTTAAGGTGGTCGTCCAAAATGTTTGACAAATAGATGGTATGCAATTACTGTATCTCGAGTAAGCAAGGTGAAACAATTTAAAATGTTCCAATTTCATGTGAAATGGTGACTTTTTACATGTTATACCTGTGTGCATGCCTGTCTTGAAATATGTGATACTGTGGAAATAATATGGTGTATATTATTTTGTGTGTGTGTTGTGTCGTTACAGTCATGACTGACTCTCTGTGACTCCATGTCCATGGAGTTTACTTGGCAGGAATACTGGAGTGGTTTACCAGTTCCTACTCCAGGCGCCTACAGCACCTGGTATTCCTTGGAGGTCTCCCATCCAAGTACTAACCAGGGCCAACCCTGCTTAGCTTCCAAAATCAGGCAAGATTGGATGTGCTTAGGGCATCTAGGCAGCTGTATATTATCTTACTGAAACTGAAATGTATAAATTGTTTTGCTGGTCCTCAGAAAGTGTCCTTCTCTCTTAGAGAATTACTATCAATGCCTTGATTCAATTATTGCAACAAAAAGCCTATATTCTTGAAAGAACCTGGTGTTCCAATGAACCTGGTGTTTGTCTTTAGGGCAATTTGCCAGTCTCATTGTAGTAAAATTACTGTTTGTGAGGTGACATTATTATTATTATTATTATTATTATTATTATTATTATTATTATTATTATTATTATTATTATTATTATCATCATCATCATCATCATCAACAACAACAACAACAACAACAACAACAACAACAACAACAACAACAACAACAAGGGGACATACACTAAAATTGAGGGCTGGGAGAGTAGGAACAGACAAAAGAAAATATTTTTTTACCCAGCGTGTTGTTAGTCTGTGGAACTCCCTGCCACAGGATGTGGTGATGGCATCTGGCCTGGATGCCTTCAAAAGGGGATTGGACAGATTCCTGGAGGAAAAGTCCATCACAGGTTACAAACCATGATGGAGATGTGTAATCTCCAGGCTTAAACCTGGGGTACTTCAAGGACCAGATGCAGGGGAGTGGTGTCAGGAGACAGATATCTAGTCTCATGCACTCCCAAACGCATCTGGTGGGGCCACCGTGAGATACAGGAAGCTGGACTAGATGGGCCTTTGGCCTGATCCAGCATGGCTCTTCTTATGTTCTTATCATCATCATCATCATCGTCATCGTCATCATCATCGTCATCATCTATCACGGTAAATATGGACTGAGGGCTCCAGCGGCTGCACTGCATTTGCTTTTCTTCCAGCCACCCACACAGCTCTAGGGAAAGGACCTGATCCTACCAGAAGGACCCCAGTAGCTGAGGGAGGGGTATCCTTGGCAGAGGAATTGAATGCCTTTTTTGCCCGTTTTGAAGCAACATCAGTAGAGACATCAGCCGAGTTTCTGCCACCTTCACTATTGTTATCAGCATCGGCACAAGGGAATGCAATTTTTAATGTGGAGGAGGGAGAGATGAGGAAGTTGTTGAAGGGGATCAATCCAAGGAAGGCTACGGGGCCAGATGGAGTTGCCGGAAGGGTATTGAAGGATTGTGCAGATCAATTAGCAGGAGTTTTCACTGGGATTTTGAATCGATCCCTATCCCAAGCTATTATGCCGTCATGCCTAAAGTCTGCCATTATTGTTCCGATACCAAAAAAACCAAATCCAGAAAACTTGAATGACTTTCGTCCAGTAGCACTTACACCTGTAATCATGAAGTGTTTTGAAAAGTTGGTACGGAACTATGTTATTGCCTGTTTACCAGAGGGACTGGACACATTCCAATTCGACTATAAAAAGAAGAGATCAACAGAGGATGCTGTGGCGTGTGCTCTTCATGCTGTTTTTGAACATCTGGAGCAGAGGGGGGGCTATGCTAGATTGCTCTTTGTGGATTTTAGCTCGGCTTTTAACACCATTCTTCCACGACGTTTGATCTCTAAACTGGAAGGCCTAGGGCTTCCACCATCACTTTGTGGATGGATCTTGGATTTTCTGTCACAACGTTCTCAGAGGATCCGGTTGGGCCCTTACACCTCTAATACTCTTAGTACCAACATTGGAACACCACAGGGATGTGTACTTAGCCCACTCCTTTATATTCTTTACACATTTGATTGTGTCTCTGCCTATCCTAGCAATAGGATCATTAAGTTTGCAGATGACACAACTGTGATTGGGCTCATCTCTGGCAAGGAGAGTGAGATAGCTTACAGAGATGAAGTAGAGAGGTTGACCAAGTGGTGCAGAATAAATAACTTGCACCTAAACATAAAGAAAACAAAGGAGCTTGTGGTAGACTTCAGGAGGCAGAAAACTGATATTCAACCACTGGTGATTGATGGGACTGGTGTGGAAAGGGTTACAGGTTTTAGATTTTTGGGCATGGAGTTACAGGAGGATCTGTCCTGGAGTGTCAACACAAGGGGGCTTGCAAAGAAGGCTCAGCAGAGACTATTTTTCTTGAGAACCTTAAGGAAAAACCATCTTCCACAAAAGCTGCTGCTAGCCTTCTATCATTGTGCCATTGAGTGTGCTTACTTACGGGTTATGTGTGTGGTATGGAAGTTGTACCCTCCGGGATAAGACAGTGTTGCACAGAATCGTAAGAATTGCAGAGAGTATTGTGGGCTGTTCACTCCCCACCCTAGAACAAATTTATACTACCAGGTGCCACTGTAAAGCATTAGATATATTAAGAGATCCATCACATCCTGGTCATCGCCTCTTCGAGTTGCTGCCATCGGGACAGAGATATAGAGTACTTAGGGCAAGAACAAACCGTCTCAAAAATAGCTTCTTTTTTAGAGCAATATTGGCCTTAAACGAAAATCCTGGACTTTGAAGTCAGCTTATTTTATATGTCCTATTTTAGTCATTTTATATGTCATATTATGTGTTGTACCTGTTTTTAAATCTATGTGAAATGTTTTAAATGAGTTTTATATAGCAACCACAAAATTTTGTTGTTCCTGCAAGGGGCAATGACAATAAAGATTCCTATATTCCTATAAGTGACGAGGAACCTTGTGTAACCCTCCTGGCTGCCTTGTTTGTCCTCCTTCTCTCTCTCTGAGCTCCTGCGCTTTGTTGGGGTAGCTTCCCGGTGGTTTCAGCCTGATCAGGATGGTCGCCCCTTCCCAGCCAGCCTCCCTGGGACCATCTCTCGGAATAGGGAAAAGATACACCTCCTGGGCCCAGGTGACCTCCAGGCATTTTGCACCCAAGTGAGCGTAGGCGCACTTAGGGTTTCCTCTGGAGATGCAGGTTGCAGAGTTCCCAAAGGCAGCACCGGCTCCAAGCGTCAGCGAAGAGTCTCAGTCCTCCGGGTGAGGCTGTCCGGAAGGGGAGTCATGGCAACTGGGCTTCTTTTCTTGTTAGGTCGAAATGTTTCACTACTTATCCAAGGAGCTGCTTCAGTCTGAGGAAAGTCATTCACTTTATTGTTCACCCTGATTTCACTTTCCCCTCATCTGAATAGACTTCTAAGGACAATGGGGGGGAGATAGTGTGTGTGTGTGTATGTGTAAGACAGAGAGAGAGTTTGGAGAGAGAAAGAGCAAGAAAGAGAGACAGAGACAAAAAAGTCACATCTGTGCAGCCCTTTCCACACACATTAAGCATGGGTTGTTAGCAGTGACCTTCCTGGTGGAGGTGTGAAGTGGTCCTAATTTTTCTGAGGATTCATGAAAGGGCAGCATGATAAAGAGGCAGATTGTGCCTCAGTCCCCCACCCCTGCCGAGAGAGGGATCTTCTCTATGCACCTGTAGGGCCTCCCTGACCCTTCTCCTGAGCCACCCACCTTCTCTCTCTAAGATGTGTCATCATTGAACGAGTGTCCTTTATCCTTCAAACACATCTACACTGAGGCTGATCCTGGCCTTGAGCTCTTGCCCCTTCTCTGTCAACTGACAAACCATTCTAAATTGTAAAGCAGGCTTCAGGACAGTTTTAATATATTAGACACTGACGCCATGTTCTTTCAAGATTTTATTGAAATTAATGCATTAATGGTGCTTCTTTAATAGAAGGACCATTTCTGGGGTTCAGCAAAACAATTTATACACTTTACATAGACACGTCAGCAGTCATCTTCAATAGAGACGTGTCACATATTTCCAAAGCAAGCATGCACAGATGTACTTTCTAAAATTTCCAGTTAATCAGACTATGTCAAAATATATTCCACAATCCAACTGCTGTAACTGATCTTGCACAGAGTTCCTCTTTCTTGGTACACTTACAGGAAGATAAGGCATTGTGGTTAGCTACGGAAGGTTACAAGAGATATTTGCAATTCATGGGAAGGGCTTTTCTCTTCTCTTTTGCCCAGTACAGAGACATATCATTTAATAATCCTTAATTATGAGATTAATTATAAATTTCTCTATTGCTATTGTCACATCTCTGCTTGGAAATCCTCCTGTTTCCTGGTTGTTTAGTTTCTACAATGCAGAGCTCTGAGGACTCATCCAAAGTGATCTTCACAGATTAAGAGTGCTTGTCCAAAGCAAACAGAATGAGTTCCAAGGGAGAAATGTAGGGTCCTTCATCTAGGCATTAACAAATGAATTGCACAGATATAGGATGGGAGATACCTGGCTGGAGAATAGTATGCGTGAAAGGGATCTGGGAGTCTTGGTGGACCACAAATTGAACATGAGTCAGCAGTCTGATATGGCAGCCAAGAAAGCCAATGCTATTCTTGGTTGCATCAACAGAAGCATCATGTCTAGATGAGTGACGGCAAACCTTTTAGAGACTGAATGCAGGAACTGCGATTCAAAACCCACTAATTTTTCACAAAGTGCCAATACCGCAATTTAACCTGAATACAGGTGGTTGTGAAGGTGCGATGGTGGGTGCCAACAGAAAGGGCTCCGAGTGCCAGCTTTGACACCTGTGCCATAGGTTCGGCAACACTGGTCTAGATCAAGGGAAGTGATAGTACCACTCTTAGAGATGTTTTGAAGCTTTGGAAAAATTGAAAAAATGCTACATCAGCACTGGCAACCCCTCTTACAGCTTGAAAGTCATTCTGTTACTTTAGGAACATAAAATACGACTATGGACAATTATACTTGGCATAAAATTGTCACAACTAGCATATTAAAATATAGTGTATCCAAACCATTATTACAAAGATAATTTATTTTTAAAATAATATTTATTTGTAATTGTAAGTAACAAATGGAGTTACAATCTCCTAAACTGTTTACTAGTTTATGTGGAACAACCCCCCCCCCCCCGCAAAACAATGTTTAAAAACCCTGAATTAACAATTATTCATATTTCCTCAACAAAGTACAGTGGACCCTTGTATAACAAACAGCTTGTATAACATAAAATTTGTACAACATACAAAATTCAGGAAATAGGGGAAATTTGCTTAACATAATCGCCTATGGGGAGAATCCGTACAACATAAAAATGGGACTACTCCGTTTTCAATGCATATCTATGGGAATTTGTATAAAGGAAAATTTGCTTAACATAATTTTATTTGGAACTAATTAAGTACTTTATACAAGGTACCACTGCACTGTATTAAATAAAAATAAAGCAAATGCCTCATTCTCAGGAAAAGAATTGAAGAGGAGGGAAATTTATAGAAGGGAATTGGACTAAGTTTCAGTGATATTTTTAGAAATGATTGGAAAATATTTGAACACTCTGTCTTAAAATATTTTACTCATTATCTTAAAATAGAACATTCCATAATCAATTTTTTCTATTTTTTTCAATTTTTCCATTTTGGAGTGAAAAAACAAAAGAAAAAAGCTTCGGGGGAAAATGGGGGAAAACATGTTTTTCTCTCTCTCCAAGACTTCACATTTCTAACCACTCTATTCTGCTCTGGTCAGACCCTACCTGTGGTTCTGTGTCCAGTGCTGCCCACCTAAATTTTAAAAGGATGTTGACAACCTTGAGCGGGTCCAGAGGAGGGCGACCAGCATGATTGAGGGTCTGGAAGAAATTTCTTATGAGGAGCGGCTTAGGGAGCTGGGAATGTTTAGCCTTTCAAAAGGAAGGCTGAAGGGGGATATGATAGCTATGTTTAAATATTTGAAATGATGTCATATTGAAGCTGAGGCTCCAGTATTTTGGCCACCTCATGAGGAGAGGGGAGTCCTTGGTAAAGTTCCTGATGTTGGGAAAGATTGAAGGCAAAGGGAAAAGAGGACAGCAGAGAATGAGATGGTTGGATGGTGTTATCGATGCAACCAATATGGATTTGACCAAACTCTGGGAGGGAGTAGAAGACAGAAGGGCGTGGCGTGCTCTGGTGCATGGGGTCACGAAGAGTCAGACACGACTGAACAACAACATATTGAAGAGGGAACCCGTTTGTTTTCCATGGCTTCAGAGACTAGGACTCAGGGCAATGGTTTCAACCTACAGGAAAAGAGATTCCATTTGAACATTAGGAAGAACTTCATGACAGTTAGAGCTGTTCGGCAGTGGAATATGCAGCCACAAAGGACAGTGGTGGAGTCTCCTCCTTTGGAGGTTTTTAAACAGAACTTGGATGGGCATCTGTTGGGAATATTGGGATGGGGGTTCCTCCATGGCAGGGGGTTGGCCTGGATCACCCTTGAGGTCTCTTCCAACTCTATGACTCCTCACTGCATTAGATCCCATATAATCTATTGCCCTCTTGTGTTTTGGTGTCGGGTCTTTTGAGTGGACGAGTCTCTGCCATAATGCTTATAGGGTTACAGTGAAAAGTAATGAATGAATGAATGAATGAATGAATGAATGAATGAATGAATAATAATACAATGGTACTTTGTATAAAGGAATTAATTCGTTCCAAATGAAATTATGCTAAGCAAATTTTCCTTTATACAAATTCCCATAGGAATGCATTGAAAACAGAGTGATCCCATTTTTATGTTGTACGGATTTTCCCCATAGGTGATTATGTAAAGCAAATGTCTCCTATCTCTGGAATTTTTATGTTGTACAAATTTTATGTTATACAAGCTGTTTGTTATACAAGGGTCCACTGTAATAATAATAATAATAATAATAATAATAATAATAATAATAATAATAATAATAATAATAATAATAATAATAATAATAATAAAAGTTCAGAGACTCTGGCATAAACCAGTAGAGGTGGTCTCAGTGGTAATTGGCATGCTGGGTGCTGTGCCTAAAGAGCCAAGCAGGTATTTAGAAGAAATTGGAGTTGACAAAGTCAGCTGCAAAAAGGTTGCATAATTTACCGATACATCACACAGTCCTAAATTCTTGGGAGGCATTCGATTAGTGATTTGTAATACAAAATCCAGCTTACTTATCTTGCCTGCTGTGTAATAATTTAATAATAATAACAAAAATAATAAACTTTATTTCTGTGTCACCTTTCTCCCTGAAGGGACCCGGGGTGGCTTACAGTACTAATTCAATACAATTAACAGATTAAAATCAAGAGAGCTATATTAAAAATACATTCAAATATTTAAAATATTAAAGATAACAAGAGATTTTTAATATTTAAAATATTAAAGGTAAGAAAACCATTTAAAAACAATAATAAATACACTATAAAAACAATACTAAAACAACAGCAGTAACAGAGTTTAAAAGGCCTCAAGCCAATAAGAATGGATATTAAGATGTTATAAATAAAAAAAGTTTTTTTTAAAAGGCTGGAGGCTCAGAAGGCTTGCCTAAGTAAAAAAAGTCTTCAGCCTCACTTGAATGTTTCCAGGGAGGAGACATTTTTCAACTCAAAGGGCAGGGAGTTCCATAGTACCGGTGCCACTACTGAGAAGGCCCTGTTTCTTGCCACCGCCCCACGCACCTCCCTGGGCGGTGGCACTCGTAGAAGGGCCTTCTCCGATGACCTCAGGGGGAGGGACCGGATTATATGGAAGTAGGCAGTTTCTCAGCTATCCTGGTCATGAGCTGTACAGGGCTTTAATTCAAGCACCTTGAATTGGGCCCGGAAACAAATGGGCAGCCAGTGCAGTCGCTGGAGAAGCAGCCCAGCAGAGTCGAACTGCCTAGCTCCAGTAACTACATGGGCCGCCACATTCTGCACCAGTTGTAGTTTCCGAACCTTCTTCAAGGGCAGCCTCACATAGAGCATGTTACAGTAATCTAATCTTGTTGTCACCATGGCATGGATCACTGCAGCCAGGTGTGCATGATCCAGGTTTGATCGCAGCTGGTGCACCAGCCGAAGCAGAGCCAAGGCCCCCCTGGCCACAGCCGCTAACTGAGAGTCTAGGAGCTGCTATGAATCCAGGAGGACCCCCAAGCTGCAGACCTGCTCCTTCAGAGGGAGTCAACCCCATTAAGAGCAGAACAATATTCCAGCACCTGCATGAAGGCTTTCCGAACCAGGAGAACCTTTGCCTTGTCCGGATTTATAATTTCAGCTGGTTAGCCCTCATCCAGATCCCCACTGACTCCAGACAGCGCTCCAGGACTTCAACCGCTCCCCTGGGATCTGGGGGGAAAGGAGAGATATAACTGGGTGTCATCAGCATATTGATGGCACCCCACTCCAAATCCATGGATGACCTCCCAGCAGTTTCATGTAAATGTTGAATAGTATGGGGTGACAGAATAGAACCCTGTGGCACCCCACACTTCAAGGGCCAGGGTGCCAAACAAGTATCCCCCAGCAGCACCACCAGGGATTGAGCCTCCAAGTAGGAGCAGAACCACTGCAAGACAGTGCCTCCAACTCCCAGCTCGGCCAATCAGCCCAGAAGGACACCATGGCCGATGGTGTTGAAAACCACCGAGAGGTGCGTGAGGGTTCATGTATATTAATAAGCGGTTGCACAGATGATATATGACTGGATACTCTTGGTCCTTCAAAATTCAATAAACTTTTATTTAAACAATTTAACACATATGTCTCAGGCACTTTGCTTTCATTGTTACTAACACACGGCATTAAAACTTGCTGCTCATAACTTGGCGGAACTTGAAAACTGTCATGAAGTCATTAATAAACGGGTCATTCTTTACTTGGGGTGTGTTATATTGGGACACAGAAGTGGACACGCACACTGGGTCCCACAACAGTGATGTCGAACGGCCACTTGGGGTTCCCACCCCCAGCCGGGGATCCATCCCGGTGGACCACTTGCCACTTTCCCAGCTCTGTATCCACGCCTCGTAGGCGATATCCCGGGAGTTGGCAGATAAAGTCCCACCGGTGTAGGCAGAGGGAGTCCGACATCCACCGTCCTCTCCACCGTCAGTATAGTCTGTGTGCCCTTATCCGTTACCAACGCAACTCTCCTCTCCGTTTGCCTCTTGCGCTCCCTTCTAACAGTCCCCTTCACTCCGTCCTCGCGCTTCCACCCCCACGACCTCCTACCTGAATGCTCACTTCTCTCAACAACTTCCTACATTCATGCTCTCCTGCTTGCATTCCCACATCCCTAATAACTTTATTCTTATCTAAACTCACCTGAACCCCTAGGTGCCATCGCTTTCCTACACTTAACCTATCATCCCATCCCCCTACTTGCACCCCTATATTATAAATTGCTTTCTTCCACTCTATTTCAGCTTGTATTGCCACATTCTTCCTTCTGCATCTCCACTCCTCTACTTGTATGCCTATGTCCATCAATTTATCTCTTTTAACCCATTCCATTTCTGCCTACACCCCAATACTCCTTCTCAACCCCTTTCTTTCTTCTTCCTGAACCCCCCAATTACTAGCCCCCTGTACCACTGCAAAAAAACCCTCCTATAATAGGCCTGTCCCTGGAATATTCGAACCTTAGGGCCTTTTTACACGACCCCTAAGATCCGCTGGCCACTTAAATTCGGACCAGAGATCTTAGGGGTTCGTCGCTCTTCCTCTGTCTTCCTCTGTCCCCACCCCCCTCCGCACTTCCTGGTTGCTGGCTGCCTGAGGGAGGGAGAAAAAAGAAAGAAAAGAATGCCTTCTTACCTCCGTTTTGTTCCGGGCAGCATTCAGATCTCTTAAAGGGGCGGGGCGCAAAAAAAGAACAAACGGAAGCCAGGAGAGCCCCGCACTCACTATCCTTACACCGGATCAAATATTTGTCACCTCCAAAAAGCAGGTACAAGAAAACTGCTGTTTGGTCTTGCTAAAGTGGGCGGGGTCGCACTTAATTGTCTGCAAAGTCCGAAGCTGGTGGGTAAACATTTTTTAAGGTCCGGACCTTGCAGCCATTTGCGGCGGAGCTTAGGGGTCGTGTATAAACGCCCTTAGTCAGTTGAGATCCTCCCTTCTGAAGAGCTTCCATCAGGAGGGAGAGAACCATCCAGGCCTCCTCCTCTCCCTCCCTCCCTCCCACTGCGCTCCTGCCCAGGAGAGGGTAGGTGGTGGTTTAATCTGGGCGTCCCCCAAAACTTCTCTGCCTTCTAAATCTAAACAAATCATTTACAGTGGGCCCTTGTATAGCAAACAGTTTGTATAACATAAAATCTGTACAACATAAAAAAATTCGGAGATAGGGGAAATTTGCTTAACACAATTGCCTATAGGGCGAATCTGTACAACATAAAAATGGAATTACTCCATTTTCAATGAATTCCTATGGGAAATTTGTATAAAGGAAAATTTGCTTAACATAATTTCATTTGGAACGAATTAATTCCTTTGTACAATGTCTATTTTTAATTCGGCCTGGGCAATTTCAGCTGCTAGGTCTATTGACTGTGATTCAGCTTTGTCTGGTTCCTTCATAAGTCCATCACAGAACTTGTGGCCAAATTCCTTCTCTCAGCCCAAAAGACACGAAAGAGAATTTTGGTGCTTACCAAATTTTAAGTTTCTTTTATTTATTGGAATGTGTACTTGTTTTTTTATTTTTTTATTTTTTAATAATTTTATTATTATTATAAATAAAAAGGAAACCTTACATAAAAATACACCTCATTACCAATCTTGATCTCAAATCTAAATAGAAATTCAATCTACTATGGGTCAGAGTCTATTAGCGACTTTTTTCTCATAGAAAACATATAGAGGTCTCCAGCGTTCTCTTGCCTTCTGTAGGTCTTTCTCCTTGAGTATTTCTGACAAAATGTCCATTTCTGCTGTTTCCAAGTATCTGTCCAAAAGCTCATGTTGTTCCGGTAAGTCCTTTGTTTTCCAATATTTTGCCAACAGAATCCTAGCTATAGTTAACATCTACATTAATAAATGTTTCTTATTATAATCTTTGATTTCCGGCATAATATTTAACAAAAATATTTCTGGCTTGAATGGTATCATACAACACAATACTGTATTAACTTTCCATAGTTGTTTCCAGTTATCTATCTCAATATTATGTCCTATATTCTGAGCCCACTTAATCATACAATCTTTAACTACCTCATCCTCAGTTTTACGCTCCAATAGGTGTTTATACATTTTCCTAATAAATTTCTCCTCGCTCCCCAAAAACAATCTATCAAATTCAGTTTTCTGCATATAAAAACCTTTTTTATCTTTACTGAACCTTGACTGCAACTGCGATTTTGCCCACCAGTCTAACATAATGTTGTGTTTTTTTAATTCTTCCTCTGTTTTTAATTCAGTCTTACTATTTAATATATCTTGGTATCTACCAAATCTCGTCTCAGTCATCAAATTTGGGTGTGTGAAGGCTTCTATCGGGGACACCCAACCTGGGATCTTCCTATACATTTGTTTTTTAATATTCTCCCATATTCTCCATAAGGCCTTCCTAACCATATGATTGCTAAAGTTTTTCTGTTCTTTTGCCTTCTCATACCATGCAAACACATGCCATCCCAGATTCAAATCGTGGCCTTCCAATTTCCAAACTCTTGGGTTTTCTAAGAGAATCCATTCTCTTACCCATCCCAGTACACAAGATTTATAGTACAAATCCCAATCAGGCGCTCCCAATCCTCCTCTACTTACACCATCTTGTAAAGCCTTCTTCCCAATCCTCGCTTTCTTTCCCTGCCAAATAAACTTCAGAACCAATTTATCCATTTCAATAAAAATGCTCTTTTCATTATTACTGGTATCATTTGGAATAGAAACAGCACTTTAGGTAACACATTCATTTTAATGACTGCAATTCTCCCCATTATTGATAAATGCATCCTACTCCATTTTTCTAAGTCTGATCGAATACCCTTCATAGTTTCCAAATAATTGTCTTGATATACTGTACTTGCTTTTTTTGTTATTTTGATTCCTAAGTATGTTATGGACTTCTCTTCTTTAAAATTAGATCTTTCCAACAATATTCTTCTTTCTTCTATTCCCATATTCTTAGTTAGTATTTTTGTCTTTTCTTCATTTATTTTAAGACCAGCCATCTCTCCAAATTCCAGAACCAATTTTTTCCATAACTCTACTGAGTTGATTGGGTCTTCCAATATAAAAACTACATCATCTGCGTAAGCCTGTAACTTATATTCCTCTTGCTTTATTTTCAAACCTTGTATCTCCTTTTGGTCTCTTATTTTTTGATTTAATACTTCTAAAGTCATTATAAATAACAAAGGTGACAGGGGGCAGCCTTGCCTAGTTCCTTTTTCAATTCTAATCTCTTCTGTAAGATCAGTATTTATTTTTATTTTGGCTCTTTGCTGTGTATATATAGCTGTTATGTAATCTCTAAATCTTTGGCCAATTCCTATATATTCTAAATGCTTTAACATAAAATTCCAGTTAACATTATCAAACGCTTTCTCTGCATCTAAGAATATCAAAGCTGCTTGTTTTTCTGAATGGGCCTCGTAGTATTCTAACACATCCAAGATTGTCCTCATATTATTACATATCTGACGTTTGGGTAAAAAAACTGTTTGATCTTGATGTATTATTTGTACTAAAACATTTTTTAGTCTGGCTGCCAATATAGAAGCAAAGATTTTATAATCTGAGTTAAGCAATGATATTGGTCTGTAATTTTTTATTTCTTTGGGGTCAGTTTTCTCTTTATGAATTATGGCTATTGTTGCCTGCGTCCATGTTACTGGGATTTTCTTCTTTTCCAATATCTCTTCTAGTAACTTTTTATATGGTAGAGTTATTATATCTTCTAATTCCTTGTAAAATTCAATTGACAAACCGTCCGGACCCGGTGCCTTACAGCTCTTCTGCCGTCTTATTGCATCCACAATCTCATTATAAACTATAGGTTCCTCCGAGGATGCTCTTTGATTGTCTGTTATTTTTAATTTACTGTTTCCTCTCAGATACTCTTCCTGTTTTTCTTTTGAAATCTCTTTTCTTAGATATAAGTTTTGATAATACTGTTTTACAATGTTTTTCATCTCTCTCTCATCATATCTTTCATTCCCTTCTTTATCCCTTAATACTTGTATACATGTCCTCTCTTTTTCTTTTCTCAGTCTATAAGCTAACCACCTCCCTGGCTTATTTGCATTTTCGAAAAAGTTTACCCTAGCAAACTTCATATTTTTTGCCATTTCTTCTGTCCAGAGGGTATTTAAACGATGTTGTTTCATTTTAAGCCTTGCTCTTATCTCCTCATTGGGTTTTTTTGTTTAAGTTCTTTCTCAAGTTCTTGTATTGCCTCTTCTAATTCTTTTTCTTCTTTTTGTTTTTCTCTCTTCTTTTTTGCTGCCATCTTTAATAAGATTCCCTGTGCAACTGCCTTGGCAGCATCCCATACATTACACACTGGCATGTCAGGAGATATGTTTTCCTTGAAATAAAAACTCATTTCTTCTTTAAGTTGTATAACTAATTTTTTATCTTTAAGTAGAGAGCTATTGAGTTTCCATTGGGGGTTTTTCCTCCGGAGTCCTATCTTGGTTAAAATGGGATTGTGATCAGCAAATGTGTTCGGTAAAATTTCTATTTCTTTAAGTTCCCTCATAATGCTAGTTGATATCGAACACATGTCTATCCTTGACCATGATCTGTGTCTGTGTGAATAAAAAGTGAAGTCTCTGCCGGTGGGGTTTCTAGTTCTCCATGCATCTACTAAACCTAATTCTTCTGCTGTTTGTAGAAAACTTTGAGGGATTAACTGCCTCCTACCTTCTCTTCCCTTCCCCCTTTCTGATTTTGTATCTATTTTTTTTCCCACCACTGCATTGAAATCTCCAACTATAATATGTTCATCCTGATTGGCTTTGGCCAGTTCTTGTTCTAGAAGCTTATAAAAAGGATCTTGTTTTTACATTAGGTGCATATATATTTAAGATTAAAGATTTTTTGCCTTCTCTCTGTATCTCTATCATTAGAATTCTAGCATTATCGGAGGCAAAGACTAATTTTGGGTTCCATTTTTTAACATAAATCGCCAACCCCCTTTTTTTCCTTTTTGGTCAGATGCTATAAAAACTTCCCCAAGTTTTGGATATTTTAAAAGATGTTCATCCTTTTTCCTGATGTGTGTTTCCTGTAAACATATGATGTCAGCCTTTAATCTCTTTAATTGATAAAATGTCCTCTTCCGTTTCTGGGCTGAGTTAAGACCATTAATATTTAATGAGATTACTTGGATCTGTCTATTCATCCTGACTATTTTTTTGACTATCCTTTAACCTTTCCTCTCTTCTTTTAAATTCCTTCCTTGTTCCAGGTCTTTCCTCCTGGCCCAGTTGGGTTGATTGATTTTTCCCATTTCTTTTGATCCTTCTTTTTCCTTTCATTTCTGGCTCTTCTCTTAGTTCAGTCTCTGACTCTCCCTCTGTCTGTGACTCTTCCATAATTCCCTGTCTCCTCAAAAATTCTTGTGCCTTAGATGTTGAATTTATTGTGTGTCTGTTCCCTTGGAAATGGAAAAATAATCCCTCTGGTGTCAATCATTTATATTTAATAGACCTCTGTTTCAGGAATGTCACCAATGTTGTATATTGTTTTCGCCGTTGCCTCATTTGCCAAGGAATGTCTTTTAATATCTTTATCTCTTTATCTAAAATATATATCTGCTGCTGTTGAGTTTCCTTAAGCACTTTATCTCTCAAACATTTCCTTGCAAATTTTAAATATCTCTCTCTTGGCAAATTACTCCTTCTAATATATCCTGAGCTTGATATGAATGCATAATCAATTTCCATTAGGAACTTGTCTGTGTCTATTTCAACTATTGGTGCTAAGGCCTCTGTGATTAGTTGTTTTATATCCTCATCCTGTTTCTCTGGTACATTCTGAATTCTCAGAACATATGCTGCCTTTTCCATCTCCATTGTTACTAAACGGTCCTCTAATCTTTGTTGCTTTACATTGCAACTTTCTACCTGTGTTTCCAATCTTGTCATTGATTCCTTATTATCTTCTAGCTGTCGTGTTATTTTCAACCTGATTGTGTAAATTCCCAAAGTTTGCACCCAGATTTTTAACCTCTCTAATCAATTCTTTAAGAATTTCACTTGTCTGGTCAATTGAGGTTTGCATTTGAATTAACTGAAGATTATTTTCCTGAAATTTTTCTGTCATGATTTTTTCCAAAGCAGTCTTTTCTGCCAATTTTAATGCTCCCATTGTAGTAACATCTGGAGAGCTTTGGGGTGTTGCCTGTGGTGTCTGTTGTGGTGTGGTTTTTTTTAGAGCTGGGGGCTTTAGAAGCCATACTGCTTGTAAAGCTAAGCTAAGCAACAGCCCTTTATACCCTATAATTTTCAACCAATAGCAATACAACCGAGAATGACAATGATATATATGTTATAACAAAATAATAAAATCCAACCAGCTGTTTTAGGAAGTGCTTATCAAGGCAATGACAAACTAGTAAATGTCAACCAGCTCCTTTAAGAAATGCTTAACAACCAGGCACTCCTTATAAATCTATTTTGTTAAGTTGCTAAATAACTATGCAAGGTTTGTTTTAAGTCCCATTGCACATCCGCGAGGATGGATCCCTGGACAGGGATGGGAGAGAAAGACACCTCTGGTCCGCCATCAGTGTTGTGGGACCATATATGCTGGACCCATAGATCAATACTGGAGAGGAAAAAGATAAGAGAAGTACCTTTAAATGAAAATGCAATATTAAAGAGAGATACAAACATTTATATGTTTGTATCAAAAGTTAATTGTTTGAAGAATGAAAAACAAGCTCAAGAAAACACAGCTAATGAAGTTGTAAATAAAAGGTTTTGAATTTTGATAAATCACCAGCGTGCTCCAACCTTCACACCAGAACTACAGAAATTCAATCATGAGTCATTACATGCAATTGGCTTCTCTCCTGTGTGGGTCCTTTGATGGCTAGCAAGGCTTCCCGATTGAATGAACCTTTTCCAACACTCCAGGCATTGAAGTGGCTTCTCTCCTGTGTAGGTGCTGTGATGCCTAGAGAGGGTCAGAGAATGTGTGCTCCTCTTTCCACACTCTAGACAAGGGGTGTCCAAACTTTTTGCATGGAGGGCCAGATTTGGTGAGGTGAAAATGTGTGGGGGGCGACCATTCAGCCTGAAGGGAACAGAAAGGGCGTGGTCTGTGTGCATCTGCAACAGCCGCAAATGCTCAAGTTTCAAGGTGCCCAAGGGCACAGCGGATGTTATAAGGCCTACGAATCGGCCCACACTCACCCAAGATGCACCACTGCTCACATATACTGCCCTCCCTTGCAAGGAGGTGGGGAAGATGCTGCAGCCACAAAGCCAGGAGCAGGTAGGCAGGGCTGTGGCTGAGGGGATGGATGGAGGCAGGGAGGACAGGCTAACCATCTAACTGCAACCTGACATCTCTAGCCAGCACAGGGAAGGGCCGGCAAGTAGGGATGAGCAATCCAAATTTTAAATCAGGCCGTATTAGGCCGCCGGGCCAGACTTTGGACTTCCCTGCTCCAGACATTCAGATGACTTCTCTCCTTTGTGGCTCCTGCGATGCCTAGAGAGGCTAGCAGATTGACTGAACCTTTTCCCACATTCCAGGCATTCAAAGGGCTTCTCTCCTGTGTGGGTCCTGTGATGGCTAGCAAGATGTCCAGGTCGACTGAACCTCTTTCCACACTCCAGGCATTCAAAGGGCTTCTCTCCTGTGTGGGTCCTGTGATGGCTAGCAAGGTCTCCAGATTGACTGAACCTCTTTCCACACTCCAGACATTCAAATGGCTTCTCTCCTGTGTGGGTCCTGTGATGCCTAGCAAGGCTTACAGATTGTCTGAACCTCTTTCCGCACTCCAGACATTCAAAGGGCTTCTCTCCTGTGTGGGTCCTGTGATGACTAGCAAGGTGTCCAGATTCACCGAACCTTTTCCCACACTCTAGACATTCAAAGGGCTTCTCTCCTGTGTGGGTCCTGTGATGGCTAGCAAGGTGTCTGAATTCACCTGAACTTTTCCAACACTCAGACATTCAAAGGGCTTTCTCCTGTGTGGGTCCTGTGATGCTCAGCAAGGCTTACTGAATGTCTGAACTTCGTCCCACACTCCAGACATTCAAAGGGCTTTTCTCCTGTGTGGGTCCTGTGATGCCTCGCAAGTGTTACAGATTCTCTGAACTTCTTTCCACATTCTAGACATTCAAAGGGCTTCTCTCCTGTGTGGGTCCTGTGATGGCTAGCAAGGCTTACTGAATGTCTGACTTTCCACACAGAATTAAAGGGTTCTCTGTTGGCTGTGAGCCTCGCAGTGTTACATGTCTACTCTTCACATTCTAGACATTCAAAGGGCTTCTCTCCTGTGTGGGTCCTGTGATGACTTGCAAGGTGTCCAGATTCACTGAACTTCTTTCCACATTCTAGACATTCAAATGGCTTCTCTCCTGTGTGGACCCTGTGATGGCTAGCAAGGTGTCCAGGTTGACTGAACCTTTTCCCACACTCCAGGCATTCAAAGGGCTTCTCTCCTGTGTGGGTCCTGTGATGGCTAGCAAGGCTTCCAGGTTGACTGAATATCTTTCCGCACTCCAGACAATGAAATGCCTTTTCCCTCTTTTGAATCTTCCTATGGAGATAACGTGTTGATGTGGTAGTAAAATATTTTCCATCCTTGGCTTGATCATTCCTTTCCTCTCCTCTGGATATTTTCTGAACCTCTTGGTCTTCCTCTGCACAATGCATAGATTTGTCCAGTTTTCTTCTGTTTTCCTCTAAGCGTCTTCCTTCAGATGTGATTCTCAACACTGTCTTTTGCATCTGAACATTCAATCCCTTCCCTCTGGCGCTTGGTGTCCTCCTCTTTTTCATTTCTTCTCTACAGCCTCTTACCTGCTAAAAGGAGGCAAAATATCATTGTGAGATAGAGGGTGAGTCATTCTGCTCAAGAAGGCCATCTTATGAAAAAGACACCAGCACACAAAATGGGGCCAATATATCCTTATTCCTGTCTGGAGGATGAAGAGAAAGAAAAACGGGGAAGGTATGGAAGGAGGAGGGGCTGAGATGGCTCTGGGCTGCGGGGAAGAGAGTGATGGGGAAAGGCTTGGTAGAGGAGGTGAAGGAAGACACTTGGCGGGGCGGGAATGGGATAAGAAAAAATGGGGAGAAACAACCCATCCTGTGATGAGACGAAGGAAAGAGAGAGTTGTGGGGGGGACATAAGTGGATGCAGGTGTTCTTTGGGGGAGAAAGTGGCGAGAGAAAACTGAGAGAAGCCCTTGCGAAAGTTGGGCGGTATATAAATGGAAATAAATAAATAAATAAATAAATATGGGAGGAACGTGGGCTCTATCAGTCTTTCTGTGGGGGTGGTCAGGCAAGGAGGCCTTTTCCAGGCCCCATTGCAGGAGTTGGCATTGTCTTCACAATATGTGACCATGGAAAATACACATTGAACCCTGTTCTTCTGGCGCTTGGGGTCCTCCACTTTTTTTTCTTCTCTACGGCAACTACGGTCGGGCGAGGAGGCCTTTTCCAGCCCCCATCCAGTTGGGTTTTTTTCACAAGGAGAGACAAGGTCAGATCCCTGAGGAGCCCGGGCTATGAGGCAGAGTTCCTTACCAGTTTCATGTTTGTTAGTTGAACCTTGAGGCAAGTTGTGGACTTATGGTAGAGACAGCACCACTCATCACAGGGGGAGACACGTCAGTTAATGATGTCTCCAGTTCCAGCGTTACTGTTCATAAAGCATTGAGAAAGGATCCCTGGTTCGAGTCTTCTCTGCCCACGTCTCCTGAGGTGAAGGAGGAGGGAGGGAGTTGGTGTGGTCTTCACAATACGTGAACATGGAAAATACACACTGAACCCCGTTCTTCTGGTGCTTAAAAAAGGAAACTATAATTGACCAGAAAAAAATGAAGTTTCAAATCAGGAAACAGACCCAATGAACTGCCAATGGGACATGAAGGGGAATGAAACACAGCTCTCGGGGGTGGTCCCAACTCCACCAACACGATTGAGGAGGGCAACTGTGGCACCAGTGAAGATGCTGAGGAAAACCAGGGGGATTTATCACACTCCTCCTGTGGCAAATCCATGAGTGGAAAATTTCTCTTTCATGCTGGGAAAAGCCGAGTGAGGTCCAGGGTAAGAAATGGATGCAAATTGTACCACAGACTCCACACTCAGGTGTCTTGGTTATTTTGCAGGTTCACTGCTCCATATTGGCAGGGAATCCCAGATGCACGTATATAGCTGGAGATACAGAGAGCTTCACAGTGATATCCATGAAGAGTCTTGGTGTTATATTATTCTACATCAGGCAATGAGGTCCAAATGTGGAAAGGAGGGAGGGGTGGAGACCAACATGTGCCCTTCCTGAGTGCCATCCCCTTTGCCTTGGAAGGGAACCCGAGGGGAGAAGGAGAGAAGACCCGGAAACAAAGGAAAGTCAAAGGAGGGAGGCCTTTGCTCCGCCAAGGAGAGAGCAGGACAAGACTCGGAAGAGACGCTGCCTTTGCTCGGGACGAGGGACCCCCCCCAACCCCTCCAGTCCAGTTCTCTTCCACCTCCCCGGAAAGTAACACCCGTTCCTTCCAGGCCAGGCGACTGGGAGGGAAAACACGTGGCCCACAGGCTGCAGGGGCTTGCAATGGTCTTCCTTCCTTCACTCCCTCCACTACATCACCCAAAATCCCCAGCCAGCACGGGCACAGGTGTTATATAGTCCAAAAATATACTCCGGTGATTATTCTGTCAGAAAGCTTGTGAAATGGGTGTATAGTGTAATAGTGCCTAAAGGAGGCAAAACTCTCACCGTTGCCTTGCCTGGCCTTGCCATGGGAGTTGTAGTCCAGAAGGGAAGGCGCGCTTCTTCCTCTCCCCCAACCCAAAGATGCAGGAAAGAGGAAGGAGTGGGTGGGGGAGGGGGGCTGAAGGAGGAGGAGCACCAATTTCACCTCTTCCCATTTCCTCCCTCTCTAGGAATCTCACCCAGATCAGCTGCTTTTAACCCTTTCCGAGCCAACCACTGGGGAGCCTCCTTCTGCCTCGCTCCCCCACCCAAATTCAGCCTTTCTGACCCTCCTTTGCAAGCGGCCACTGACTCCCCTCTTTCCATTTCCCACATGCTTTGGGGGGGGTCTTTGGGGTTTGCACTTTGTGTGTGTTTTTCCTTCAGGAGAGGAACCGAATCCCTTGCAGGCTCCGAGGCGTCTGGGTGGGAGGCGGGTGCCCGGGAGAAGTCCGCCCTGCCGCCTTCCCCGCCAAATCTCCTCCTCGGGTGGGCAGGGAGACAGAAGATGGAGGCGGGCAGCGCCAGTTCTGAAGCTAAATGGAAACGATCCGACACCCCATCATCCAAGGGGCTATGGCTGAATCGGAGTGGATCTGAACATATTAAGCGAGCCTCTTGGCGCAGGGGTTCAATGCTTGTACAGTACTGCAGCTGAAAGTGTGCTCACGACCTGGGCTTGGATCTCAGGGACCACCAGGCTCATGGTTGACTCAGCCTCCCATCCTTCCGCTGTTGGTAAAATGAGCAAACCACCCAGAGAGTCCTTGAAGTGCTATGGGGCAGGATATAAGCAGAAGATTTTGCTTTGCTTTGCAATAAAATACTGTCCTGCCTTAAAAGCTTCTTCGGATTTAGACATTTTGACCCATTTAAAAAAAGCCCTGGAAGAAAGACCATGGATTATTAGAATCATAGAACCATGTCGGGTTGGAAGGGACCCTGGAGGTCAAGAGGGAACCTTCATGAAAACAAACAAACAAAACAAAGCAAAAACAAAACCGGGCCATCCAAGCGGCCAAGCGTTCTCCTTCTCCATCGCCAGGGTTGAGCTGGGTTTCCAGCTGTAAGCTGATGACGACCCCCTTCGCTCCAAAGGGAGATGGGTGTTATGAGCCACCAGAAGCAAAGATCCAGCACTCGCAACGCTTTCTGGTTTTTGTTTTGAAAAAAAAAATCTCTAAAAATGGGGGAGGGGGGAGGAGAAATAGTCGATCCAGTATCTTGAGCAGCTTGAGAGGGTGCCTGAATGAAATACAGTATATTAATGGGGTGTTGAGGACAGCACCCATCTACTGTTATTCATAGTCCATTCCATTTGAAAATTCTGTATTCTCCTTCTATGAAGGAAGCGTTTCCCATACTGAAAATGTCCAAACTGTGGTGGGAGAATCAAGGAGCAACCCCCCCCTTCCCTCTTTCGGATCCTTTGCCCAAACGCCAAGCTCTGCCGGAAGGGAGGAAGGCACTCCCTGGTGCCACGGAGGATGAAGGACCCCGAGGGAACTGTTTTGCCCTCCTAAGAACATTAGAAGAGCCCTCCTGGATCAGGCCAAGGGCCCATCTAGTCCAGTTTCCTGTATCTCACAGCGGTCCCGCCAAATGCCTCTGGTAGCGCACGAGACTCAACATCTGTCTCCCGATGCCACTTCCCTGCATCTGACCTTGGAAGTAACATGTTTTTTTAATCCTGGAGATTACACATCCCTATCCTGGCTTGTATTTAACCTGTGATGAACTTTTCCTCCAGGAATCCGTCCAGTCCCCTTTTGAAGGCATCCAAGACAGATGCCATCACCACATCCTGTGGCAGGGAGTTCTACAGACTAACAACTCTCCTGGCTGCTCCAAGGCCCTGCCTATTAGATGGTTTTCTTAATATACCAAAGCAATCAGAAAGAGAGAGAAAGGTTGAAAACCCTCACACACAATAGATGCCAATATTAGGCAACAAAGGAGAAACAATGAAATAGTCACAGGAAAAGTAACGGTGAACTGCAACCATTTGTATGCAAGACCAGAAGTAATGGAAGAGGGAGAGGAGAGGGCAAGAGGCGCCGAGGGGATCTCAGCCGGGAGGAGGGAGGCCTTTGCTCCGCCAAGGAGAGAGCAGGACAAGACGTGGAAGAGACACTGCCTTTGCTCGGGACGAGGGACCCCCCCCCCAACCCCTCCAGTCCAGTTCCCTTCCGCCTCCCGGGCAAGTAACGCCCGTTCCTTCCAGGCCAGGCGACTGGGAGGGAAAACACGCGTCCCACAGGCCGGAGGGGCTTGCAATGGTCTTCCTTCCTTCCCTCCCTCCACTACATCACCCAGAATCCCCAGCCAGCACAGCCACAGGGGTTATACTGTCTAGTCCAAAGATATACTCCAGTGATTATTCTGTCAGAAAGCTTGTGAAATGGGTGTAGTGCAGTGATGGCAAACCTTTTAGAGATTGAGTGACCAAACTCCAATTCAAAACCCACTAATTCTTTTGCAAAGTGCCAATACAGTAATTTAATCAGTATACAGGTGGCTATGAAGGGGCAATGTCGGGTGCCCACAGAAAGGGCTCTGAGTGCCACCTCTGGCACCCGTGCCATAGATTCACCATCACTGGTGTAGTGTAATAGAGCGTAAAGGAGGCAAAACTCTCACCGCCGCCTGGCCTTGACATGGGAGTTGTAGTCCAGAAGGGAAGGCGCGCTTCTTCCTCCTCCACCCCAAAGATGGAGGAAAGAGGAAGGAGTGGTGGGGGAGGAGTATGAAGGAGGAGAAGGAGGAGGACCAATTCAATTTCTTCCTATTTCCTCCCTCTCTAGGAATCTCACCCAGCTCAGCTGCTTTTAACCCTCTCCCAGCCAAGCGCCGGGATACACGCTGTGAAAGAATACCTAGAAGTCTTGGTGGAATTACGTATTGAACACGAGTCAGCCTGTGATGTGGCGGCCAAGAAAGGCAATGCAATTCCTGGTGGCATCAACAGAAGCATCATGTTGAGATCAAGGGGAGTGATAGTGCCACTCTATTCTGCTCTGGACAGCCCCCCACCTGCAGTGCTGTGTCCAGTTCTACCACCTCAATTTTAAAAAGATGTAGACAACCTTGAACAGGTCCTGAGGAGGGCGACCAATATGGTTGAGGGTCTGGAGGAAATGTCTTATGAGAAGCAGCTTAGGGAGCGGAGAATGTTTAGCCTTACAAAAAGAAGGCCAAGAGTGGATATGATAGCCATGTTTAAATATTTGAAATGATGTCATACTGAAGTGGGGACTGGTTTGTTTTCCATGGCTTCAGAGACTAGGACTTAGAGCAATGGTCTCAAACTACAGGAAAAGAGATTCCATTTGAATATTAGGATGGTTTAAGCTGTTCGGCTGTGGAATATGCTGCCATGGAGGGTGGTGGAGTCGCCTTCTTTGCAGGTTTTTAAGCAGAGGCTGAATGGGCATCTGTTGGAAATACTGTGATGGGGGTTCCTGCATGGCAGGGGGTTGGACTAGATGGCCCCTGAGGTCTCGTCCAACTCTTATGATTCTATGATCTTGTGGCAGGGAGTTCTACAGACCAACAACCCTTCTGGCTGCTCCAAGCCCCTGCCTATTAGATGGTTTTCTTAATATACTAAAGCAATCAGAAAGAGAGAGAGTGAGAGAGAGCTTGAAAACACACACACACAATAGGTACTGATATTAGGTGACAAAGGAGAAACAACGACATAGTCACGGAAAAAGTAATGGTGAATTGCAACCATTTGCAAGCAAAACCAGAAAAAAAACGGGAGAGGGCCAGAGGTGCAGAACAGATCTCACTAGGGACGCCTTTCTTCCGCCAAGGACGAGGGACCCCCCCCAACCCCTCCAGTCCAGTTCCCTTCCGCCTCCCGGGGAAGTAACGCCCGTTCCTTCCAGGCCAGGCGACTGGGAGGGAAAACATGTGGCCCACAGGCTAGAGGGGCTTGCAATGGTCTTCCTTCCTTCCATCCACTACATCACCCAGAATCCCCAGCCAGCTCAACCACAGGAGTGATGGCAAACCTTTGAGAGACCGAGTGCCCAAACTGCGATCCAAAACCCACTAATTTGTTGCAACCTTCCAAGGCAGCCATTTTAACCTGAATGCCGGTGGCTGGGAAGGGGCGATGTCGGGTGCCCACAGGAAGGGCTCCAAGTGCCCCCTTTGCCCCCCCCCCGTGCCATAATAGGTTCACCAACACGGATACAGGTGTCGAGAGCCTAAAGTAAGCAAAACTCACCACTGCCTGGCCTTGCCATGGGAGTTGTAGTCCAGAAGAGAAGGCGCGCTTCTTCCTCCCACACCCAGATGCAGGAAAGAGGAAGGAGTGGGTGGGGGGGGCGAAGGAGGAGGAGGAAGAGGAGGACCCAATTCACCTCTTCCTCTTTCTTGCTTCCCAGCTCAGCTGCTTTTAACTCCCTCAGAGCCAAGCAGGGGGAACTTCCCTATGCCTCCCTCCTCGGACCCCCCCCCCAAATTCAGCCTTTCTGACCCTCCTTTGCAAGGGGCCACCGACTCCCCTCCTTGCATTTCCCACAGGATTCAGGGGTCTTTGGGGTTTCCCGGAGGCCGAGGAGGGGGCGGTGAATGGGTGGGAGGCCGTGTGTGTGTGGGGGGGGGGTTGTGTTTCTGGGAGAAACCAGTCCTGCCGTCGGAGCCTATAAGGCAACCCAGAGGCCAAGGGGGCCACCCTTGGAGGGCGATCAGAGGATGGGGGTGAGCAGCAGATGTTCTGAAGTGAAAAAATGGAAACAATCTGGTGGCCCATCATCCACTTGTCTGGCTGATTCAGAACACTGAGCTGCTCCCCAGACCAAAGGGTGCAGAAGAGACTCAGGACATGGTCAGCTCGTAATGGAGGGCCCCCCATATCTGTGGGGGATCAATTCCAAGCCTACACAGAGGCTGGAAACAGCAAGTTACAGCAAAGGCTGTTTTAAAAGGAAATGCTACATGGTACACAGGATGGTCTCTGGCGTCTGCTCCTTCCCTTGACGCTTTAGGGACCTTCTCGAACTGTAGGACAAACATGTCTCTCTGAAAGTGTTTTCTACCTTAGGGGGATCTGGGAAAGCTTCGACCAAAGTAAATCAGCCTGAAATCTGCCAGGATCCCCTGCTCTCCCCCATTTCCCCTTCTCCTCTTCTTTTGAAAGCATGTCCCAGGAGAGATGTCAGCATGGTGGAAAGAACACCCAATATTATCATTAGCCCCCTACCGCAGGCAAGGAGAAGGAAGACTGAGGCTTACACTGGCCTCCTAATGCAGTCTCTTGTTCTGGTTTTGCAAATGTGGACGAGGGAGGTGATCCAGATTTAAAATTGGGAGGGTCCAGGCTTAAAGCAAACTCGGCAATAACCTCATACTACAAATACTAATCACATGCCATCAATTCAGTCCTGGATTCTTGGTAACCCCTTTCGGAGATTTCCAGATAGAGAATACTCAGAAGTGGCTGGCAGCAAACTCAGCCAGAGGTTGGGAGCTCCATTCCCCACTGAGCCTCCTTGTCAGCCTACCCTTCTAGCTCTGGAGTTCTAAGATTTATTATTATTATTATTATTATTATTATTATTATTATTATTATTATTATTATTATTATTATTATTATTATTATTATTATCATCTATCATGGTGAATATGGATTGAGGGCTCCAGCGGCTGCCCTGCATTTGCTTCCAGGCACCCACAGAGCTCTAGGAAAAGGACCAGATCCTACCGGAAGCGACGAAGAACCTTGTGTGACTCTCCCGGCTGGCTGGCTGGCTTGCTTTGTCCTCTTTCTCTCTCTCTGTTTCGGCTCCTGGGCTTCGTCGGGGTGGCTTCCCGGGGCTTTTCAGCCTGAGCAGGACGGTCGCCCCCCTTCCCAGCCAGCCTCCCTGGGCTTATTGGGACTGAGATGTTCTTCTCTGCCCTGGAGGAATTCCCCCCCCCCCGCGCGCCTTTACTCCCGCCTTCTTCCTCCTCCTCCTCCTCCTTCCTCTTGCTCTTCCTCTAATGGGCGACGGCATCCTTACACCCATTGAGTTATCCCATCTCCCCCTTGCAACCACTTTTATCCAATCACGTCTCTCTCTCTCTCTCACACACACACACACAAACAAACAAACACACACACACACGCATCATTTTAACATCAATTTAAAATACATTTTTAAAAAATTACTGCACCATGATTTTATTTTTATTCACAAAATAAAGCCTTTCAGAAATAAATCGGGAGACAATTTGACCTTTGCCTTTAATTTTTGCTTTGATGGAATTGTGAAGAAAGAGCGGGCATTCCCCCAGAGACCTGAAACGAGGCACATGGACTCTCAACATCAAAGGGCAAGACTGCATCCACTACTAGGTAATATATCTTCAATTCAATCCGGTTCCAAATAAGTGGACTTATAAAAAAAATTGTTTACCCCAATCCTGGAATGAAGCATGTGGGCCCCCTGCATCAACCCTTTCCTCCCCCCCCCTCCTCTAGGCCAAAAGGGATTTGTACGTCTCGCAGTGCCAAATGGAGCTGGGTAAGGGAATGGGGTTGGTCTATGACCCATGTTTCTTTGTTTGAAGAACAGGGGAGTCGCTTAAGAAGAAGCTTTTTACAACTGCCCTTCTAGCCTCTTATAAGACTTCTGCCCTGGCTGCAACACCATCTACTGTAGCCATGGATTTTAAGAACATCTAAGGGTTCCATTCTGGTAAAGCACATCTTTTACCAGGTCTGAACCCCTGGGACCTGCTTTGAAGAAGAGTTATGTAAACTCGAAAGCTTGCAACGTTTCTCGTTTTTTTTTAATAGTGGCCTATAAAGTTATGGCCTGTAGCACTATTTTTGCAATTTAATTTGCATTGATAGCAGTCTAAAGGCTTTCGGACTTGAATCAAAGTCTGTCATGTTCTGAAGCTTCCACCAAGAACTTGGAGTGCCGCCAGAAAGCAGAGAGACTGTCACTGGAAATTTCAGAAGATCAGCCTGCGCTTTATCTGTCATCAAAACAGAACCACCTTGAAGAAACTCTTAAGAGGGGTCTGAGAAGGGAAGTGAGAGGCAGAGTGAGTGGGGTGATGATCATGCTCAGCTCCAGGGACCCTTCTCTGCCCACTGAGCTCCTCTGTCCTGTTCAGGCTGGGGTGGGTGAACCCAGGAGAGTGGGTTGTGATTAAGAGGGTGGGACCAGGCTGGCCCCTGTGCCCCCCAATTTCCTACCCCCCCATGCCTTCCCAGGCTTGGCAGGGCTTCCAGGGAGTCCAAACCCCACTAGGATGATCAGTTAAGAGCAGTGCAACCCTCCTTTTGATCGTTCAAAAGACTTGAGCCAAACGACCAAAGGACCATCTCTTGGAATAGGCTAAAGAGACACCTCCTGGGTCCAGTTGACCTCCAGGGATTTTGCACCCAAGTGAGCTTAGGCGCTCTTAGGGTTTCCTCTGGAGATGCTGGTTGTAGAGTTCCCAAAGGCAGCACCAGCTCCAAGAGTCAGTGAAGAGTCTCAGTCCTTAAGATTTGGTTGAGATTCCCTTCAAATGGCATTGAGAGATATCTCTCCAACCTGGAAGTTGTCCTTAGGCATCCATAATGATAGCCATTGATACCCTTGGTCTCCATGAACTTGTCCAATCCTTTCTTAAAGCTGTCCAGGTTGACAGCTGTCACCAGTTCTTCTGGCAGGGAGTTCAACAGATCAGTGATCCTCTGGGTGAAAAGGTGCTTTGTCTCATTTATATGAGGCCAAGCACCCCAAGTCTTGTGGGGTGACCCCTAGTTCTAGTGTTGTACGATAGGGAAAACAGTTTTTCCCTACTTTGTCCACGCCCTGTATGTTTTTATAAACTTCAATCAGGTCACCACATAGACACCATCATTCAAGAGTGAAGAGGCCCAGCCGTTGCAGCCTCAGATGGTAAGGAAGGTGTATCAGTCCCTGAATCATTCTGGTTGACCTCCTCTGCACTTGAAGACTTCAGGAGTCATGAAGGAGTCAAGCCAGGAGGAGCAAGGACAGCTTCTGCCCTGCCAGGGTTTGACCAAAACAAAGAAATAATAGAAGAGAGTGAGCCATAAGAACATAAGAAGAGCAATGCTGGATCAGGTCAAAGGCCCATCTAGTCAGCTTCCTGTATCTCACAGTGGCCCCACCAAATGTGTCTTTAAGTGCACAAGACTAGATATCTGTCTCCTGATACCACTCCCCTGCATCTGGCCCTTGAAGTACACTGGTTTTAAGCCTGGAGATTACACATCTCCATCGTGGTTTGTAACCTGGGATGGACTTTTCCTCCAGGAATCTGTCCAATCCCCTTTTGAAGGCATCCAGGCTAGATGCCATCCAAATCCTGTGGCAGGGAGTTCCACATACTAACAATACAAGCACAGATAATAGGAGAGTTGCAGAGGAACAAGAAATGGAGAATAAATTAAATGGGCAAGAGACAGTTGAGGAATGGCCCAATAGTTGAGTCCTTTTGGGTGAGTGGCAGGGAAGAGGACAAATGGAATATCAGTGCAGGAGGAAGGTTGAGATAGAATAGAGATAGAAAGGAGAAGGGAACCCAGACTGAAGTGAACATGGGGTTACCTTTGTTCACACCAGCAATTTGGGAAGGGCAATTACTGGTGATGCCCAGAAGTATTGTTTTAAGTCCCATTGCACATCCGCCAGGATGGATCCCTGGACAAGGATGGGAGAGAAAGACATCTCTGGCCCGGCATTAGTGTTGTGGGACCATATAGGCTGGACCCATAGATCAATACCAGAGAGGAAAAAGATAAGAGAAGTTCCTTTAAATGAAAATGCATTGTTAAAGAGAGAAACAAACAATAATTGTTTGAAGACTCAAACACAAGCTGAAGAAAATATAGTTAATGAAGATGTAAATAAAAGGTTGTGAATTTTGATAAATCACCAGCGTAATTCAACCGTCACACCAGATCGACAGAAATTCAATCCTGAGTCATGACATGCATTTGGCTTCTCTCCTGTGTGGGTCCTTTGATGGCAAGCAAGGTGTCCAGGTTGACTGAACCTTTTCCCACACTCCAGACATTGAAAGGGCTTCTCTCCTGTGTGGGTCTTGCAATGCCTAGAGAGGGCCAGAGAATGTGTGATCCTCTTTCCACACTCTAGACCAGGGGTGTCCAATTTTTTTTGCAAGATGCACCACTGCTCGCATATCCTGCCCTCCCTCACAAGGCGGTGGGGAAGACACTGCAGCAACAAAGCCAGGAGCGGGTAGGCAGGGCGGGTGGCTGAGGGGATGGACGGAGGCAGGGAGGACAGGCAACCCATCAAACTGTACGCTGATGTCTCTAGCCAGCACAGGGAAGGGCCGGCAGTAGGGATGAGCCAGCAGGGAGAAGAATCTAAGAGTGTTGAGGATTGTAGAAATTGGAATTGTCCTATTGCAAGTTATGATGCAATTTGGGAAAGAGAAAGGCAGAGTGAGCGCACACCTACGTAATTATAGTCGGGCAGCTAGTCAAGTCAGGTGACAGTGTGGTCATGCTGAGTTGTCAATTTACTGAGTAATGATTGCATCAGACATATGTATAAAAGCAAGACAGTTGTTCTGTCTGGTGTGGGATGTGGTTGGAAGAAGCAGCTCGTTACTCTGTCAGTTTGGATCCCGGAAAGTTTGGAGTACTGGACTGTCTATCTAAATAACCAGGTATATGCCTGCCGATTCTATTTTTGCTGGACTTGTAAATATTTTGTAAATACAGTTCTTGGTGAAGGAAGCCACTGCTGTGTTTGCGTCTTTATTTTAGAACTGCTATCTGGCTGTTAAACCCCACACTCTTTACACAGTCCTCACAGTCCTTCCGCTGAGAATTAACCACTCTGCGACAGAGGGCCATTCAAAATTTTAAATCGGGCCGTATTTGGCCCCAGACCGAACTTTGCACATGCCTGCTCCAGACATTCAAATGACTTCACTCCTGTGTGGGTCCTGTGATGGCGAGCAAGGCTTACGAAATGTCTGAACCTCTTTCCGCACTCCAGACATTCAAAGGGCTTCTCTCCTGTGTGGGTCCTGTGATGCCTAGCAAGGCTTACATAATGTCTGAACATCTTTCCACACTCTAGGCATTCAAAGGGCTTCTCTCCTGTGTGGGTCCTGTGATGGCTAGAAAGGTTTCCAGGTCGACTGAATCGCTTCCCACATTCCAGACATTCAAAGGGCTTCTCTCCTGTGTGGGTCTTGTGATGGCTAGCAAGATTTCCAGGATGACTGAATCTCTTTCCACACTCCAGACATTCAAAGGGCTTCTGTCCTGTGTGGGTCCTGTGATGCCTAGCAAGGTATCCAGCTTGACTGAATCTCTTTCCACACTCCAGACATTCAAAGGGCTTCTCTCCTGTGTGGGTCTTGTGATGGCTAGCAAGGTATCCAGGTTGACTGAATCTCTTTCCACATTCCAGGCATTCAAATGACTTTTCTTCTGTGTGGGTCCTGTGATGCCTAGCAAGGCTTACAGAATGTCTGAACCACTTTCCACACTCCAGACATTCAAAGGGCTTCTCTCCTGTGTGGGTTCTGTGATGGCTAGCAAGGTGTCCAGGTTCTCTGAACCTTTCACCACACACCAGGCATTCAAAGGGCTTCTCTCCTGTGTGGGTCCTGTGATGGCGAGCAAGGTTTCCAAGTTGACTGAACGTTTTCCCACACTCCAGACACTCAAAGGGCTTCTCTCCTGTGTGGGTCCTCTGATGGCTAGCAAGGTGACCAGCCTGACTGAATCTTTTCCCACACTCCATACATTCAAAGGGTTTCTCTCCTGTGTGGGTTCTGTGATGGCTAGCAAGGTGTCCAGGTCGACTGAACCTTTTACGACACTCCAGACACTCAAAGGGCTTCTCTCCTGTGTGGGTCCTCTGATGATTAGCAAGGCTTACAGAATGTCTGAACTTCTTCCCACACTCCATACATTCAAATTGCTTTTCTCCTGTGTGGGTCCTCTGATGGCTAACAAGGTGACCAGCCTGAATGAATCTTTTCCCACACTCCATACATTCAAACGGCTTCTCTCCTGTGTGGGTCCTCTGATGGCTAGCAAGGTGACCAGCCTGACTGAGTTTCTTTCCACACTCCAGACATTCAAATGCCTTCTCCCTCTTTTGAATTTTTCTATGGAGATGGCGTGTGGATGTAGTAGTAGAAGATTTTCCATACTTGGCTTGATTATTCCTCTCCTCTCCTTTGGATATTTTCTGAACCACTTGGTCTTCCTCCGCACAATACATAGACTTGTCCATCTTTTCTTCTGTTTTCCTCTAAGCGTCTTTCGTCAGGTGTGATTCTCAACACTGTCTTTTGCATCTGAACATTCAATCCCTTCCCTCTGGCGCTTGGTGTCCTCCTCTTTCCGTTTCTTCTCTACAGCATCTTACCTGCTAAAAGGAGGCAAAATATAATTCTAAAAAAGAGGGTGCATCATCCTTCTCAAGAGGGTCAACTTATAAAGAAGACACCAGCACACAAAATGTGGCAAAAATATCCTTATTAGTTCTGGAGGATTAAGAGAAAAAAAATGGGGAAGGAATGGAGGGAGGAGGGGCTGAGATGGCTCTGGGCTGCGGGGAAGAGAGTGATGGGGGGAAAGGCTTGGTAGAAGAGGTGAAGGAAGACGCTTGGAGGGGGGGCAGTGTTTAAGCTCATGTGAGAGGAGGCCTGGCAGGAATTGGTTAAGAAAAAAGAGGGAGAAACAACCCATCCTCTGAGGAGAGGAAGGAAAGAGAGTGTGGGAGGGGGCATCAGTTAAAGATGTTGCCAGTTCCCTCGTTACTGTTCATAAAGCATTGAGAAAGGATCCCTGGTTCGAGTCTTCTCTGCCTGCGTCTCCTGAGGTGAAGGAGGAGAGAGGGATTTGGCGTGGTCTTCACAATACGTGACCATGGAAAATATACATTCAACCTCATCCTTCTGGTGCTTGGGGTCCTCTTTTATTTCTTCCCTACGACATCTTACCTGCTTTAAAAAAGGAAAACTATAATTGACCAGAAAAAAATGAAGTTTCAAATCAGGAAACAGACCCAATGAACTGCCAATGGGACATGAAGGGGAATGAAACACAGCTCTCGGGGGATGTCCCACCTCCACCAACACGAGTGAGGAGAGCAACTGTGGCACCAGTGAAGATGCTGAGGAAAACCAGGGGGATTTATCCCCCTCCTCCTGTGACAAATTCATGAGTGGAAAGTTTCTCTTTCATGCTGGGAAAAGCCTAGTGAGGTCCAGGGTAGGAAATGGATGCAAATTGTTCCATAGACTTCACATGATATTTTTATATCATTCTGGAGGATTAAGAGAAAAAAATGGGGAAGGAATGGAGGGAGGAGGGGCTGAGATGGCTCTGGGCTGCGGGGAAGAGAGTGATGGGGGGAAAGGCTTGGTAGAGGTGGTGAAGGAAGACCCTTGGAGGTGGGGCAGTGTTTAAGCTCATGTGAGAGGAGGCGGGGCGGCAATGGGATAAGAAAAAAGGGGGAGAAACAACCCATCCTGTGAGGAGACGAAGGAAAGAGAGAGTGTGGGGGGACATAAATGGACGCAGGTGTTAATTGAGGGAAGAGAGTGGGGAGAGGAAACCGAGAGAAGCCCTTGGGAAAGTTGGGCGGTATATAAATGGAAATAAATAAATAAGGGGGGAACGTGTGCTGTCAATCTACCTGTGGGGGCGGTCGGGCAAGGCGGCCTTTTCCAGTACCCATCCAGAGAGTCCCGGGATGGCGGATTTGGGAACAAGGGATAGGGTGGGTTTTCCCAGAAGGAAAGACAAGGCCAGATCCCTGAGAAGCCCAGGCTATGAGGCAGAGAGTTCCTTACCAGTTTTATGTTTGTTAATTGAACCGGAGGCAACCTTGAGGCAAGCTGTGGACTTTTGGTGGAGACAGAACCACTCGTTAAAGGGGGAGACACGTCAGTTAACGATGTCTCCAGTTCCAGCGTTACTGTTCATAAAGCATTGAGAAAGGATCCCTGGTTCGAGTCTTCTCTGCCCGCGTCTCCTGAGGTGAAGGAGGAGAGAGGGAGTTGGCGTGGTCTTCACAATACGTGACCATGGAAAATACACATTGAACCCCGTTCTTCTGGCATCTGGGGTCCTCCTCTTTTATTTCTTCGCCACAGCATCTTTCCTGTTTAAAAAAGGCAAACTATAAGTGACCAGAAAAAACGAAGTTTCAAATCAGAGAATACCCAATTAACTGCCAATGGGAGATGCAGGGGGAAAAGCCTAGTGAGGTCCAGGGTAAGAAATGGATGCAAATTTTTCCACAGACTTCAAATGATGTGTTTATATCATTTTGGACCTAACTCACAGAAAGTTGCACTAGGCTGCTCTTTTTTTTAATATTTTTTAAAAATCCCCCACAACACATTGTGCTTAATCATCCACAACCTTCAGGATTATATAACAATATACTCTACATTATATAACATTTCATCCATTACAAACACATGTTTTATCTTAAAAAATCTGTCTCCTTCCAAAACTGAATTGATTCATTAGATGGAAAATAACCTTTTTGCTTTAAAAATATGTGATCCAGAAATTTATACCAATTTCGATTAAAAACATTCTCTTTTACCATCCCTTTTTAAATTTTCAATTCACAGGTCAGTTTATCATCAATAGCCAAACTCCACATTTCTTCATACCATTCCTCTAGACTCAATTTCTTATGATCTTTCCAACTTATTGCCATTATTAATATTGCAGATGTTACCATAATTATAATCAGATCCTTTACCTCTTTTTCTATTTCACAATTTTTAATTATGTTTAGCAATGCTATCTTTGGAGATCTTTCTATATCAATCCCTATAATTTCTTTTATTTCATCAAAAACTATTATACATTCCTTTTGTTTTTCTCACAGGACCACCACATATGATAAGAGGTTCCTTTTTCCTTCTTACACCTCCAACACAAGGGTGATACCTCCTTATTTATTGTGTGCATTTTTACTGGTGTTAAATACCACATCCAAATAACTTTGTAACAATCTTCTTTAATTCTTACTGACATATCAAAGGCGTTTATCCAATCTTTAACTTTAATTACCCTCTGTTCTGTCAAAATCTTACTTATTTTTATCTTTAAATTTTCTGGGAAATTTGGTAAGTTCACTATTCTAGTCAATGGGGATATCTTTGGGCTTAGTATTCTTTTATACTTGATCCAAAACTCTAACATATTATTTAAATAGGGATTATCAATACTTTTTAACATTTCTTTTAAATTTTAAATTTACATGAAAGAACGTATGTAATACATTATCTATGTCTCAATTGATTAGCTATAAAATATAGTTTAACATCAGGAATACCCAATCCTCCCCTCTTTTGTGGGAGATACTACATTTTTTAATTTATTCTTGCCCTTTTGTTTTCATTATAGAATCAAAGAATCATAGAGTTGGAAGAGACCTCAAGGGCCATCTAGTCCAACCCCCTGCCCTGCAGGAACCCCCATCACAATATTTCTGACAGATGGCCATCCAGCCTCTGCTTAAAAACCTCCAAAGGAGACTCAACCACCCTCCGTGGCAGCATATTCCACTGCTGAATAGCTCTAACTGTCATGAAGTTCTTCCTAATGTTCAAATGGAATCTCTTTTCCTGTAGTTTGAAACCATTGCCCCGAGTCCTAGTCTCTGAAGCCATGGAAAACAAACCTGTTCCCTCTTCAATATGACATCCTTTCAAATATTTAAACATAGCTATCATATCCCCTCTCAGTCTTCTTTTTGAAAGGCTAAACATTCCCAGTTTCCTAAGCCGTTCCTCAGAAGACATTTCCTCCAGACCCTCAACCATCCTGGTAGACCTCCTCTGCACCCGCTCGAGGTTGTCAACATCCTTTTTAAATTTAGGTGCACAGAACTGGACACAGTACTCCAGGTGGGGTATGTCAAGATCAGAATAGAGTGGTATTATCACTTCCCTTGATCGAGACACTATGGTTCTGTTGATACAACCAAGAATTGAATTCGCTTTCCTGGCCGCTGCATCACACTGCTGACTCATGTTCAATTTGTGGTCCACCAAGACTCCCAGATCCCTTTCACAGGTACTATCCTCCAGTCCAGTATCCCCCATCTTGTATTTGTGCAATTAATTTTTTTTACATAAATGTAGTACCCTACAGTTCCCTCTGTTGAAATCCATTTCGTTAGCTTTGGCCCAGCACTCTAGTCTGTCAAGGTCTTTTTGGATTTTCATCCTATCCTCTAGGGAATTTGCAGCCCAGCCCAATAATATTCACAGCGAGGGAGCTGCTATGCTACGTACGAAACCCTGACGCAGAATCAGGTCATCAACGAGTGATTTAGCACCAGGTTCCCCACAAACGTGCGGTGCGTCACGGGTGAGAGGCGGCCCCCTTCCCTCTGCCTCGCTCCCCAGAGCCCCCCCCCCAATTCAGCCTTTCTGACCCTCCTTTGCAAGGGGCCACCGACTCCCTTCCTTACATTTCCCGCAGGCTTCAGGGGTCTTTGGGGTTTGCCGGAGGCAAAGGAGGGGACAGGTCCCAAGTGGGAGGCAGTGGGGAGGGGGTGCCTGGGAGAATCCAGTCCTGGCCTTGGAGCCTATAAGGTACCCCCCTCTTGTGGCCAAGGGTGCAGAAGAGACTCAGGACATGGTCAGCTTGTAATGGAGGGCCCCCCATATCTGTGGAGGGTCAATTCCAACCCTGCACAGAGGCTGAAAACAGCAGGTTACAGCAAAGGCTGTTTTAAAAGGAAATTCTATACTGTACACAGGACAGTCTCTGGCTCCCTGGCTCTGGCGTCTGCTCCTTGCCTTCATGCTTTAGGGGCCTTCTTGAGCTGTAGGACAAACATGTCTCTCTGAAAGTGTTTTCTACCTTAGGGGGTCTGGGAAAGCTTCGACCAAAGTAAATCAGCCTGAAAGCTTTCAGGAAATGTCTTATGAGGAACAGCTTAGGGAACTGGGAATGTATAGCCTCTCTAAAAGAAGGCTGAGGGGGAATATGATAGCTATGTTTAAATATTTGAAAGGATGTCATATTGAAGAGGGAACAGGTTTGTTTTCCATGGCTTCAGAGACTAGGACACACACAATTTTTTTGAATTTTTATTTATACAGTGGAACCTTGACTTACGTCATTAATCCGTTCCGGAGGTCTAGACTTAAGTCAAACATGACTTAAGTCAAACGAACGTTTTGCATAGAAAGTAACGGGAAAGCGGATTAATCCGTTCCAGATGATGAAAAAGACCCCCGAAAACAGCAATTTAACACAAATTTGACTGGGATAGGAGATTCCTTCTGGGGATGTAAATGAAATGTCTCTTCAAAGAGAGGAGGATGCAGTGGAATTATAGTCCACAAGTTATATGCCTCCACTTTTTAATTTTCATAGCAACAATGTCTAACATTTAAGATTTACTGATTTTTAACCTGACGTTCCAAGTTCTGAACAACTCTATGCTTACCATTAGAGTCCCAAAACTGTACAGCTCCCCAACTAAAATGCTTCCATTGTGGACCAGAATTCTGCAGCCAGATTTTTTACAAGACTGAGCCGACTGTCTAACCAGCGAGGCCAGCCCTGAGCTCCCGGCCCTTCTTCTCCTCCGGCAGCAGCGGCGGCTTCGGTGAGGCCGAGGACCAGCTCCAGGTGCTCTGAGCTGACCTCGCCGAAGCCGCCGCTGCTGGAGGAGGGGAAGAAGGCAGGAGCAGTTTGGAGGCGGCAGCCACGATGCTGGGTTGTGGCTGCCGCCCAATTCCGGTGCCTTGCGCCGGGGCTCCAAGATGTAAGTCAAAGCCTGCGACTCAAGTCAAGCAGGCCCCTTCTTGCTGCAAGTCAAATATGATGCAAGTCAAGCAGTATGTAAGTCAAGGTTCCACTGTACTGGTATCTCACAAAGCATATAAACAATTATACAATTTGTAGAATTTCAAACCATAACCGTTAACATAAATTGTGAGTATTTGAATAAAGCAGAGAAGAAAGAAGAAAAGAAGAAAAAAGAAAAAGAAAGACAAAGAAAAGGAAAAAATGGGGGAAGAGATAAAGGAAGAAGAATCGAGAAGACAGAGAGATCAGAAAGTAGAACAAAGAAAAATAATATGTAGGGACTAGAGATGGGCACGACTTAGCGGTATTCCCGTTTCCGTTTCCGTTACTCGGTTCCGTTACTCTACGGAAACGGTAACGGGAATTACTCCCCCAGACTTCGAGCTCGAACCGACGAACGAACAATTTTGGTCTGATTTGTCGTGCTCGTTCCTTGCATCGCGAGAT
Source organism: Phrynocephalus vlangalii (assembly GCA_037367305.1). NCBI lineage: Eukaryota > Metazoa > Chordata > Lepidosauria > Squamata > Agamidae > Phrynocephalus > Phrynocephalus vlangalii. Next base: position 215,570 of record JAWVWN010004570.1, on the reverse strand, counting down.
CGCGCGATGCCACACGCGGCACAGAAAAAAGTTTTTAAAAGTTAAAAAAACCCGGTTCCCGGCCAAAAAGCAGGCGGGAAAATGCCTGCCGTGCCTCAGGGCACCTACCAGAGGGGTTGTTTCTGGAGGTCCCCGGCCTCCCCCCTCATCCCCCGTCCTGGGCTGCTCTGGTGGGACTCGCCGCAGGCTCGCAGCCAGCAAAAAGCCCAGTCTCGCCGCCGCCCGCCGCAATTAAAGCGCAAGCAAGCGGCACGGACGGCACAGGAAAAAACTTTTAAACTCTCCCCCCACCCATTCCCGGGCCAAAAAAGCAGGCGGAAAAATGCCTGCTTGACTAAGGACGCAGGGCACCTACCAGAGGGGTGGTTTCTGGAGGGGGGGGTCCCGCCTCCCCTCCGTCCTGGGCAGCCGGACTCGCGAGTCGCCATCGCCATGCCATGCGGTGCGGGCGGGGGATCCAAAATGGGGCGGCGAACGCAATATTGTTTTTGAAATCGTGGTCCAAAAACACACAAGCACAACAGAAACACGCGAAAATTTATAAACTGCCAGATTTTTCACAGTAGCAGTGGGTTTTTTCTTGCAACAAAATGTCTCTCCTCTCCTCCTCTGTCCTCCATTGATTTTATTTTATTTTATTTTATTTACACCTGCGCAATGATGGGCTGGCCAAGTGGCCAGCCATATGGGAGTGGACAACCATGCAAATTTTTGGAGCCATCCCACCAGTCGCATGGCCACTTGGCCATGGAGACTTCTGGGATGTGCCAAAAAGCCCCCTAAAACCTGCCCTAGCCCTAACCCTAACCCTTGACTCCGTACCCATACGTCACAGACTGTCTTCTTAGTGGGTCAGAGAGGCACCCAGAGGTGCAACCCACTAGCCCACCGTAACCTTACCCGTCACTAGCCTAACCCTAGCTCTTGCACTAAGCCACCTTAAAGCCAGATCTACTTGCTTGCATTGCACTACACGCAGCAAGTACAATTCCCTTCTGTGTGAGACATGGTGGTGCGGGAGCCTTCCTTGTGTAGGGAAGGTATGACCCTATGACTCACACACTGGTCTCACGTCTGCACATTATGTTATGCAATATCCATATGGCTATTGCATAGCATTTAGCAGCAGCAGGTGAAGAGGGGAGACCCCCATGTTGAGGGGTCTCCCCGAGCCTGCTTCCCCTTCCTAGGGTGATAGGAGGCACCCACGGGTGCCTCCAGGAGCCCACTTTCCCTTTATAGCGGGCCAGAGGAGGCACCCACCCCACAGAGGTGCCTCCAGGAGCCCGCTCCCCCCCAAAAAAACCAGTATTAACGAAAACGAAAAAACGAAAAAACGAACCGACTAATTTTTGCGAATTTTCGCGAAAACCGGAAACGACCCGAAACGGGACCGGCCCGACTAACGACAACTCGAAAAAATTTTTTTTCAAGTCGTGCCCATCTCTAGTAGGGACCAGAATGCATATATTTACATGGTTAAATATGTCATTGGAGAATTGTTCCATCTATAATTTGATCTTTAAGTATGTCTTTATCTTATACTTGTAATTCACCTCCTTTTTTGTATTTGTATTTTAACCAATCATAAAATAAATTCCAGATTTGTGCAAATTTACTTTCATCTTTTTGTATTAGAGTCATAGTCAACTTATTCATTTCAGCACATTCTAATATTTTTGCAATTATCTCATCATCAGTCGGTGTAGTTTTAATTTTCCATTTCTGAGCCCATATTAGTCTGGCTGCTGTTAATATGTGAACCACTAAATAGAGTACTTCCGTTTTTAAGTTCTTAGCAGTCATACCTAACAAGTAGAATTCTGGTGAAAACTCTATATTCTGTTGCAACATTTGGGTGAGCCATTTATGGATTTTGGCCCAAAATTTCTTTATTTTATTGCAGGTCCACCAGCAATGGTAAAATGTTCCTCTATGCTTTCAGCATTTCCAACATTTTTCTGAACTTTGGAGGAACATTTTATTTATTTTATCTGGGGTTATATGCCATCTATAAAACATTTTTAATAAATTTTCTTTATATGTGCTGGCTATTGTCAGTTTATAATTAACTTTCCATGGTTGTTCCCACACACATCATTTTAACATAAATTTAAAAGAAATTGAAAAAGAATTATTGCACCATTTGTTTATTTTTATTCACAAAATAAAGCCTTTCGGAAATAAATCGGGAGACAACTTGACCTTTGCATTTCATTTTTGCTTTGATGGAATCGTAAAGAAAGAGGCGGCATTTCCCCAGAGGCAGAGTGAGTGGGGTGATGATCACACTCAGCTCCAGGGACCCTTCTCTGCCTACTGAGCTCCTTTGTCCTGTCCAGGCTGGGGTGGGTGAACCCAGGAAAGTGGATTGTGATTAAGAGGGTGGGACCAGACGGGCTTTTGGGTGCTAGATCTCAAACAAATAAGAGAAAGTACTTTTTCAACCAGAAGTTCATTGGCCTGTGGAACTCCTTGCCAGAAGAAGTGGTGACAGCTGTCAACCGTGACAGCTTTAATTTTTTTAAAAAAGAAGTTCATGGAGAACAAAGGTATCAATGGTTATCATTATGGATGCCTAAGGACAACCTCCGGGATGGAGAGATAGGCAGGATATCTCTCAATGGCATTTGCAGGAAATCTTAAGCAAATCTTAAGGAGAAGATATCTGCTTGGGAATACAGTACCCTGAAGCAAATAGTGAGCCACTGTATGAGACAGAAGGCTGGACTGGATGGGCTGGGGTCTGTTCCAGCAAGGCTGTTCTTCTGTTCTTATGGCTTGTAACCCGTGATGGAATTTTCCTCCAGGAATCCGTCCAGTCCCCTTTTGAAGGCCAGATGCCAGATGCCTTCACCACATCTTGTGGCAGGGAGTTCCACAGACTAACAACCCTCCTGGCTGCTCCAAGGCCCTGCCAATTACATGGTTTTCTTAATGTACCAAAGCAATCAGAAAGAGAGAGAGAGCTTGAAAACACACACACACACACACACACACACACACACACACACACACACACACACACACACACACACACACACACACACACACACACACACACACACACACACACACACACACACACACACACACACACACACACACACACACAATAGATTCCAATATTAGGCAACAAAGGAGAAACAATGAAATAGTCACAGGACAAGTAACGGTGAACGGCAACCATGTGTATGCAAGACCAGAAGCCACGGGAGAGGAAGAGGAGAGGGCAAGAGGCGCCGAGGGGATCTCGGCCGGGAGGAGGGAGGCCTTTGCTCCGCCAAGGAGAGAGCAGGACAAGACTCGGAAGAGACGCTGCCTTTGCTCGGGACGAGGGACCCCCCCCCCGAAACCCCTCCAGCCCAGTTCCCTTCCGCCTCCCGGGGAAATAATGCCGGTTCCTTCCAGGCCAGGCGACTGGGAGGGAAAACACGTGGCCCACAGGCTGGAGGGGCTTGCAATGGTCTTCCTTCCTTCCCTCCACTACATCACCCAGAATCCCCAGCCAGCGGGACCACAGGGTTTATATAGTTCGGTAATGGCAAACCTTTGAGAGACCCGAGTGCCCAAACTGCGATCCAAAACCCACTAATTTGTGGCAACTTTCCAAGGCATCTATTTTAACCTGAATGCAGGTGGCCCTGAAGGGGCGATGTCGGGTGCCTCCAGCCCCCGCCATAATAGGTTCGCCAACACCGAGACAGGTGTCGAGAGGCTAAAGGAGGCAAAACTCTCACCTCCGCCTTGCCTGGCCTTGCCATGGGAGTTGTAGTCCAGAAGAGAAGGAGGGCTTCTTCCTTCCCCACCCCAAAGATGGAGGAAAGAGGAAGGGAGTGGGTGGGGGAGGGGAGGGGGTTGAAGGAGGAGGAGGACCAAGTCAATTTCTTCCTATTTCCTCCCTCTCTAGGAATCCCACCCAGCTCAGCTGCTTTTAACCCTCTCCCAGCCAAGCGCCATGAAAGAGTACAGGGAAATCTTGGTGGGATCACTTATTGAAACACGAGTCAGCCTGTGATAAGGCGGCCAAGAAAGCAATTCCTGGTTGCATCAACAGAACCATCATGTCGAGATCAAGGGAAGTGATAGTGCCACTCTAATCTGCTCTGGACAACCCCCCACCTGCAGTGCTGTGTTCAGTTCTATGCACCTCAATTTTAAAAAGATGTGGACCACCTTGAACAGGAGCTGAGGAGGGCGACCAATATGGTTAAAGCCTGAAAGACATGTCTTATGAGGAATGGCTTAGGGCAGGCATGCCCAAACTTCGGCCCTGCAGATGTTTTAGACCACAACTCCCACAGTCCTTTGCCATTGGAATACAGGCTTGGAATTCTGGGAGTTGTGGTCCAAAACATCTGCAGGGCCAAAGTTTGGGTATGCCTGGCTTAGGGAGCTGGGAATGTTTAGTCTTACAAAAAGAAGGCTGAGAGTGGATATGATAGCCATGTTTAAATCTTTGAAAGGTTCTCATACTGAAGAGGGGACTGGTTTGTTTTCCATGGCTTCGGAGACCAGGACTCAGGGCAATGGTTTCAAACTGCAGGAGAAAAGATCAATTTAAACATTAAGAAGAACATCCTGAAGGTTAGACCTGTCCAGCAGTGGAATATGCTGCCACAAAGGAGGGTGGTGGAATCTCCTTCTTTGGAGATTTTTAAGCAGAGGCTGGATAGCCATCTGTCGGAGGTACTTTGATGAGGGTTCCTGCATGACTGGATGGCCCTCAAGGTCTCTCTTCTAACCTTATGATGCTATGATGATGCTATGGACTCTATTCCAGCTCCTTCCCTTCTGACACACGTCCAACCATGGCCGAGTGTAGAGTGGCTGCCCCTGGAAGGCCTCAGCCAGAGAGAGTGCCACCTGCTCCGACGCCCCCTGAAGGGAAGACGCCTGATCACATCCCTGTTCCCTGGAGGGAGGGGGTCACGAGGGAAGATCACACCTACGACCTGGGGGGGGGGGCAGGTGCAGAGGGTGTTACCCCTTCTGGCCGGACTAAAAGTGCAGAAAAAGGAAGAGGCTGGAAGTTTGAAAAAGGCGCCAACAGTCGGGCAGGCTGGGTTTAAAAGGGCTTAAAAATCTCCCTATTCGGCTGGCAATGGGTCTGGATGGAGCATCCGGGCACAGGCACATGGGGAGAAGAGGATGATGCCTGATAAGGAGTGTCGAGCTGCAGAATGGAGTAAAAAGTGCTCTGAACGAGAGGCTGGATGTTAACATGCTTGCTTTTCTATTCAGAAACAAGAAGTACACCACAGTTACTGACACTCCCCAAAAGGTCCAGATATCGCGCCATCTCATGTAAAAATAAATGAATTGAGTATATTCAGCGTGGTCTCTGGTTAAGCTGTGTGCCCCCTCGTGGTCAAGCCTGGCTTAACAGGCAGGTGTCTTTTGTTTGTTTTTTTCCTCTGAAAATTAACTAAAACTGCTGCTGGTCTGCTCCAAAATGAGGGACACATGCCGGTTTACCAGCAATTCAATATTACGATTGTTTATTAAAGTAGGACAACAGGAAGAGGCTGAAAAGGGAGGGGTGAGGAAATGGTGCGAATTTTGTCTGGTCGTACTACAATTGCTGTGGTAAAAACTGTGCATCCAGTAAGGGGAGTAAGGATCCGGTCTCACGATGATTTTGCTGCTCTTTTTGCTGCGAAAGACTGTGCAGCAAAAGATTGTGCCTTCACTCCAAATAGCAGTATTTTGGTACCCCGGCCAACCATACCCCTGGAAGCGCACTTTAACCACAGCATTTTGTGCCACCACTAGGAGTTGTGTTAAAAACTTCTGGTTTTGATGCACAGTTTTTTACACCTCAAATGAGGTGCGATCCCAGAAAATTCACACCATTTGGATTTGTACCCCCTTTTCTGCCTCTTCCTGTAGTTGTGCCTTGGTAATCGTTTATGCTACTGAATTGGTGGCATACCGGCATGCCAGCACAATTTTTACTGGCTTTCCGGTGGAATTACAATCAATTTTAAGAGGAAAAACTGCTACCTGGCTGCAGCACAGGTATTTGCCACAAGGTGGCATTGTGCTGTATCGCGGCAAAGGTTAGAAAATTAAAATTTTAAAAAATATACATAAGATGGCGCTGCCTCTTGTTCTTCATTGGGTGCTTTTACATGACCCCTAAGATCCGCTGGCCACTTAAATTCAGACCAGAGATCTTGGGGGTTCGTTGCTCTTCCTGCGTCCCCACCCCTCCACACTTCCTTGCACTTCCTTGCTCCTGTCTGCGTGAGGGGAGGGAGAAAAAAAGGGACAAAAGAATGCAGGCTTACCTCCGGTGCCGGCCGCCCCCAGCCCCGTCGTCCTCCTGATTCCTTCTCTTAAAGGGGCGGGAGGCAAAAAACAACAACAAAAAGCAGCGAGGAGAGCCCGGCACATCCGCATCAAGATTTTTCACCCTTGGAGAGCAGGTACCTTAAAAGTGCGCTGGGATGTGCTTAGGTGGGCGTGGTCGCACTTAATTTTCAGTAAACTCCGGAGCTGGTGGGGAAACAATTTTAAGCTCCGGAGCTGGGAGCCATTTGCGGCGGAGTTTAGGGGTCATGTAAAAAGGCCCATTGTGCTGTCAGTAACTACGGTGTGCTTGCTGTTTCTCAATGGATGGGCCCATATTTAAATTACTCTACTTCCAGTCCAGATCTCTTTCAGCTCCATTCCGGAGCTTGGAATTAGCTCTGGGGAATCCATTTTCACTCCAATGAACCACAGCAGGTTTTTCATCATTTCATGCTGTTCCTCGCCCATACTCTTTCCCCTGCTAATAGAGATAGGCACGACCAGGAAAAATGACGTTTCGAGTTGTCGTGTGTCAGAGCCGGCCCGTTTCGGCTCGTTTCCGTTTGTCGCAAAATTTTTCAAAAATTTGTCATTTCGTTTGTTGTCTGTCATTAGTACTGGTTTGGGGGGGTAGGGTTAGCGGGCTCCTGGAGGCACCTCTCTGGGGTGGATGCCTCCTCTGGCCCGCTAGGAAAGGAAAAGGAAGGGTACGTGTAGCCATCGCGTACCAAGTGGCAGAGGGCAAGGTACCTCTCTTTTGGGTGCCTTTGCTCAGCCTCTGACTCACTAAGAAGGACAGCGTACTGGTGTACAGGTTTGGAGTTTGGACTGGGTGAGCGAGGTGAGAGAGGAATTCCTCTGGGCGCCTCTGGCTCACTAAGAAGGGAAGTGTACTTGCATAGTGCAATGCGAGTACAGATCTGGCTTAGGGTTGGGGTTAGGGCAAGGGCTAGGCTTAGGGTTACGGGTAAGGTTAGGGTGAGTTAGTGGGCTGCACCTCTGGGTGCCTCTGACCCACTAAGAAGGACAGTGTACTGGCGTATGGGTTAGGGTTAGGTCTAGGGTTAGTGGGCTTTTTATGTCCAACTGGCACATCCCAGAAGTCTCAGTCAAAACCTGGCCAAGTGGCCATGCGATTGGTGGAATGGCTCCAAAAATTTGCATGGTCCCATCCCATGGCCAGCCCATCATTGCGCAGGTGTAAAAAAATAAAAATAAAATAAAATAAAATAAGTGGAGACGTTTATTGCAAGAAAAACCCACTGCTGCTACTGTAAAAATTCAGGCAGTTAAAATACCTAATTTTTGCATGTTTCTGTGTGGTGCTTTGGTGGGTTTTTGGACCATGATTTCAAAAAAAATATTGCGGTCGCCATTTTGGATCCCCCCCGCACGGCATGGCATGGCGAGACGACGAGGATGCCCCCCACCAGAGCAGCCCAGGACAGGAGAGGGGGGGAAGCCGGGGACACCCCCCCCCAGAAACCACCCCTCTTGTAGGTGCCCTCACTCAGGCAGGCATATTTTCGCCTACTTTTTTGGCCAGGAACCTTTTTTTTTTTAAATTTTCTGTGCCCCTTGGCATCGTGCGATCACCGCGATGCCACGAACGACAACGACAACGACAAATCAGACCCAATTTTTCTTTTTTCGGTTTGAGTTCGAGTTCTGACGGCTTAATTATCGTTACCATTTCCGTTACGTAACGGAAACGAGGAACGGAAACGGAAACGAGAATTTCACCAAGTCGTGCCCATGTCTACTTGCTAATGCAGTGTCATTGCCTTCCAGAAAGGACAAGGAAAAGCCTGAATGAAAACCTAGAAAGGTGACTGTAAACACCTACACTGCTGAAGTTTATCGTCTGAACAAAGTTCATTAAAACTTCATTTAAAATCAACCCTTCAGAACCACCAAGAGGGCTAGAACCTTAGGTTTTCAAGGCAACAGCTGTCACTTAGTGGGAGGGCGTACATTTACAGGCACGATGGCCCTCGGGAGGTGAAGGCACCTTGTCTGAACGCCCTGCGGAGTCCTTGGAAAGAGTGGTGAGCTAGAACCGTGGTCTTCCAGCACTTATGGCACTCCAAATCCCATTACCCCTCTCCATTGTTTTTTAGTGTAGATGTGGGTTGTAGAACAAAAGCACACAGAAGGCCCCAGTTGCCCCTCCAACAAAGGTGGGGAAAATAATGCCCTCTTTTAGGATCAGCCAGCTTTCCACCTCTAAAAGATCAGGACCAAAAGCGTATTGTCTCTTTAAGAGCTGAGCAATGCCCCAAGGCAGACATGCAAGTGAAGAGAGTTCCCTACTTTGTAAGTATTTTTCCAAAGGACAGCAAGAACTTTGAATGGGGTTCCCTTTGGGTTCAAGGGTCATCCTATGGAAGGAGGGCTGGTTTACCAGGGAAACCAAATATTGATTGTTTTGTAACAGCAGGAATCTCTGGGTGTTTGTTCACGAGTTTCAAGGGAGGGGTGGGGAGGGAATTACTTTCTCCTTCCGTGGAAGAAGATTAACCTCCTGCTGGGGCTGCCCCCTACCCTCCTTGCTCCAGCCTTTCCCAGGCTTTGGGCTCTGCAGAGCCCGCCGTTGGAAATGGTGCCGTCAGCTGGCCTGGCTGGGAGGGATCCAAGCGGGTTGTATGGGCAGGCGGCCAAGTGGACCCTGTTCGGAGACGCCTCTATCACACGACTGCTTAAATCCGGCTCTAACTTACAGAAAAACCGCCTCCAAAAATCGTGTCCTCATGAGCTGCGAGCTTTTTGGAAAAAACAAACAAACCCAGTAACGCCCACTGAAGCGAGTCTCAGCGAGGTTTCCAATACCCAAGCCAGAGGGTGGGTATTTTTTGCCTCGCTTCACATGCAGCAAAGGGGCAAGGAGGCTGTGTGCGAGTGTGAGTGTGTGTGTGCTTGCAGGCAAGCAGAGGAGAGAGAGAGAGAGAGAAGGAGAAGGAGGAGCCGAGGCCAGAGAATCAATCCAGTAGCTGCAGCCTTTCTCTTTAACGAGGGACGTCTCTCCGGGCTTCTTCTCTCCGTAAACAGTGATGGGGGTGTTGTGTGTTGATCTGTATTCCTATTATCTGTAATTGGTTATGTTGAAGTAACTATCTTCCTGTTCCAAAGGGAACAGGCCTATTGGTTGATTCAAGTTGCTGCATTTGGATCCTCAATCCTATTGGTTCCCGCCAAAAGGCAGCTTTGTGATTGCTTGTAATTGTTCCCTCCAAAATGTATCTTTTCCTAGCCAGTCCTCGTTCCTATAAATCAGTGTTTTTCAACCTTTTTTGGGCAAAGGCACACTTGTTTCATGAAAAAAATCACGAGGCACACCACCATTAGAAAATGTCTCCGTCCGTCAGTGTACACTGGATAGCACTAGCAACATTAACTGGCTGCAAAACATTAACAGTAGGGTACTGTAGGCGAACCTATAGCATGGGTGCTAAAGGTGGCACTCGGAGCCCTTTCTGTGGGCACCCGACATCATCCCTTCACAGCCACCTGTATTCAGGTTAAATTACTGTATTGCCACTTTACGAAAGTGCAGATGCCTTCAGCAAGTCCAGCGACAGGAGGGGAGGAGGATGAAGGAAGGCAGGAAGGAAAGAAGGCAGAAAGTGTTCTGCTTGTATACCGCCCCATACCACTTCAAGGAGTCTCTGGGCGGTTTACAGTTTTAATTACAGATACACATATGCAGGCTAGAAATGAGCAAGTTTCTATGAAGAGGGGAAAGGGTACGAATGGAAAGAGAGAGGTGCGGAAAAAAAAGAAAGAAAAGACAGAGAGAGAGAAGAGGGCGACCCAAGACAGAAAGAAAGGGGCAAGACTTCAAGGAGGACCCCAAGCAACCGTTCCCCACCCCCAATCTATGAGGAGGAAGAGGAGAGCTTGTCAGCGCCGGCCCCACACAGATGAGGAACCCATCGCGGGGCCACTCAGAGACGGCTCTTCCCCTCCTGGACCCTAAAGGCCGGCCGGCCGGCCGTCCAGCCGTGCCAGTAGCCCCCCCTGCCCACCCGCCTCCTCAGCCCAGGCCCAGCGGAGGCCTCCTCCATCCCCTCCTCCTCGCAGCCCTGCCGCGGTGCTCATGGGACAGCCGGGTGCCCCTCCTCCCCTTCCCCTCACCTGGTGGTTTGTTCTGGGCTGGGGCTCCCGGGCCGGCTCGTGTTGGCGAGTGGGCTGTCGGCGGCTCAGTCCATTGGCAGCTCCCAGGAAAGGGGTGGTGGTGGTCCAGGGTAAAAAAGGAGGGGGGGAGAGGGAAGCGAGCGAGTCGCAGCGGCGGCAGACACAGGGCAAACACTAAAGAGAATGAGCGGGGCCAGGAAGTGACGTCAGCGCTGCGGGCCTCGGGGGGGGGAGGAGCCAAGCTGGCCCTTGGACGCTATTTATAGCGCCTCCCAGCTGTGGGCCGCCCGCCGGCCCTGGGTTGAATTTCTTTAGAATTTTTCAATTTTTCCCAAGGCACACCAGGCAACATCTCGCGGCACACTAGTGTGCCGTGGAACAGTGGTTAAAAAACGCTGGGCTAGAGTGAAAGAAAATGCTACATCAGCACTGCCAACCCCATTTTACAGCTTGAAAGTCATTCTGTTACTTTAGGAACATCAAATATGACTATGGATAAGATGAGCCCAAATTTTCCAGCCTGAAATAACAGTCTCTCTACTGTGTGGTTCTCTCATTGGCAATGTTTATTCTAACAGTTTTAGTAAAAATAGTCCTATTAATGATTAAATACAGTAATATTTTTCAAATTCTGTTACATATCATTCAATCAGGTCACCTCTTAGACACCATCATTCAAGAGTCAAGAGGCCCAGCCGTTGCAGCCTCAGATGGTAAGGAAAGTGTATCAGTCCCTAAATCATTCTGGTTGCCCTCCTCTTCACTTGAAGACTCCATGAAGGAGTCAAGCCAGGAGGAGCAAGGACAGCTTCTGCCCTGCCAGGGTTTGACCAAAACAAAGAAATAATAGAAGAGAGTAAGCCATAAAAACATAAGAAGAGCAATGCTGGATCAGGTCAAAGGCCCATCTAGTCCAGCTTCCTGTATCTCACAGTGGCCCCACCAAATGTGTCTTTAAGCGCACAAGACTAGATACCTGTCTCCTGATACCACTCCCCTGCATCTGGCCCTTGAAATACCCCAGTTTTAAGCCTGGAGATTAATATATCTCAATCATGTTTTGTAACCTGTGATGGACTTTTTCTTCAGGAATCTGTCCAATCCCCGTTTGAAGGCATCCAGGCCAGATGTCATCACCACATCCTGTGGCAGGGAGTTCCACAGATTAACAATATACTGGGTAAAAAAAATATTCTTTTGTCTGTTCTCACACTCCCACCTCTCAATTTGAGTTGATGTCCCCCTAGTACTGGCATTTTGTGAGAGGGAGAAGAGCATCCCTCTATCCACTTTACTTATGCCCTGCATTGTTTTGTATGTCTCAATCCTATCCCCCCCTCAGGCGCCTTTGTTCCAGACTAAAGAGCCCCAAATGTTTTAGCCTTTCCTCATAAGGGAGGTCTCCCAGCCCAGTAATCATTTTAGTTGCTCTCTTCTGCACTTCTCCAGTTCCACTACATCTTTTTTGAGATGAGGTGACTAGAATTGTACACAACACTCCAGGTGCGGCCTATTGTTTTGTACAATGGCATTATAATGTTAGTTGTTTTAATTTCAATCTCCTTTTTGATGATCCCTAGCATGGAATTGGCCTTCTTCACTGCAGCCATACACTGGGGAAACACCTTCATTGAGCTATCCACCAACACACCAAGATCTCTTTCTTGAACCGTCACGGATAGCTCCAAGCCGTCCTCTGAGCAAAAATCTAAAATGGACAGAGATGAGATTAAAGATTTAGAGAATGGGATCGTAAGAGTGTAGATAACGGGAGAGGCGGAGAGGCACAAGAAATGGAGAATGAAGCAAATAGGAAAAAGATAGTTGAGGAAGGGCCCAAGAGTTGAGAGCTTCTGGGTGAGTGACAGGGAGGAGGACAAATTGAATGACAGTGCAGGAAGAGGGTTGAGATAGAAGAGAGACAGAGAGGAGAAAGGAACCCAGACTGAAGTGGACATGGGGTTACCTTTGTTCACACCAGCAATTTGGGAATGGCAAGTACAGGTGATGCCCAGAAGTATTGTTTTAAGTCCCATTGCACATCCGCTAGGATGGATCCCTGGACAGGGATGGGAGAGAAAGACACCTCTGGTCAGGCATCAGTGTTGTGGGACCATATATGCTGGACCCATAGATCAGTACCGGAGAGGAAAGAGATAAGAGAAGTACCTTTGAATGAAAATGCATTGTTAAAGAGAGAACCAAACGATAATTGTTTGAAGTTAATTGTTTGAAGAATGAAACACAAAATGAAGAATACATAATTAATGAAGATGTAAATAAAAGGTTTTGAATTTTGATAAATCACCAGTGTGATGGGTCATTACATGCAATTGTCGTCTCCTTTGATGGCTAGCAAGGTTTCCAGGTCGACTGAACCTCTTTCCACACTCCAGGCATTCAAATGGCTAATCTCCTGTGTGTGTCTTGTGATGGCTAGCGAGGTGTCCAGATTGAGTGAACCTCTTTCCACACTCCAGGCATTCAAATGGCTTCTCTCCTGTGTGGATCCTGTGATGGCTAGCGAGGTGTCCAGGTCGACTGAATCTCTTTCCACACTCCAGGCATTCAAAGGACTTCTCTCCTCTGTGGATCCAGTGATGGCGAGAGAGGTTTGCAGATTGACTGAACTTCTTCCCACACTCCAGACATTCAAAGGGCTTCTCTCCTGTGTGGGTCCTGTGATGGCTAGCAAGGATTCCAGCCTGATTGAATCTCTGTCCACACTCCAGACATTCAAAGGGTTTCTCTCCTGTGTGGGTTCTGTGATGGCTAGAGAGACTTGTAGATCGACTGAACCTCTTTCCACACTCCAGACATTCAAATGGCTTCTCTCCTGTGTGGGTCCTGTGATGGCTAACAAGGTGTCCAGAATTTCTGAACCTCTTTCCGCACTCCAGACATTCAAAGGGCTTCTCGCCTGTGTGGATCCTGTGATGGCTAGCAAGGTGTCCAGGTTCACTGAACCTTTTCCCACACTCCAGACATTCAAAGGGCTTCTCTCCTGTGTGGGTCCTGTGATGGCTAGCAAGGGATCCAGGTCGACTGAATCTCTTTCCACACTCCATGCATTCAAAGGGCTTCTCTCCTGTGTGGGTCCTGTGATGGCTAGCAAGTTCTCCAGATAGACTGCACTTCTTTCCACACTCCAGACATTCAAAGGTCTTCTCTCCTGTGTGGGTGCTGTGATGTCTAGCAAGGGTTCCAGATTGACTGAACCTCTTTCCACACTCCAGGCATTCAAAGGGCTTCTCTCCTGTGTGGGTCTTGTGATGGCTAGCAAGGGTTCCAGATTGACTGAACCTCTTCCCACACTCCATACATTCAAAGGGCTTCTCTCCTGTGTGGGTCCTGTGATGGCTAGCAAGGTTTACAGAATGTCTGAATTTCTTCCCACACTCCAGACATTCAAAGGGCTTCTCTCCTGTGTGGGTCCTGTGATGGCTAGCAAGGTTTCCAGGTCGAGTGAACCTTTGCCCACACTCCAGACATTCAAAGGGCTTCTCTCCGGTGTGGGTCCTATGATGCCTAGCAAGGTATCCACGTCGAATGAACCTCTTTCCACACTCCAGGCATTCAAAGGGCTTCTCTCCTGTGTGGATCTTGTGATGGCTAGCAAGGGTTCCAAAATTTCTGAACTTCTTTCCACACTCCAGACATTCAAAGTTCTTCTCTCCTGTGTGGGTCCTGTGATGGCTAGCAAGGCTTCCATGTCGACTGAACCTCTTTCCACACTCCAGGCATTCAAAGGGCTTCTCTCCTGTGTGGATCTTGTGATGGCTAACAAGGCTTACAGAATGTCTGAACTTTTTCCCACACTCCAGACATTCAAAGTTCTTCTCTCCTGTGTGGGTTCTGTGATGCCTCGCAAGGGTTACAGATTGACTGAACCTCTTTCCGCACTGCAGACATTCAAAGGGCTTTTCTCCTGTGTGGGTCCTTTGATGGCTAGCAAGTTGTCCAGGTCGACTGAATATCTTTCCACACTCCAGACATTCAAATGCCTTTTCCGTGTTTTGAATCTTCCTACGGAGATGATTTGTTGATGTGGTAGTAAAAGATTTCCCATACTTGGCTTGATTATTCCTCTCCTTTCCTTTGGATATTTTCTGAACCTGTTGATCTTCCTCCGCAGAATTTATAGATTTGTCCATCTTTTCTTCTGTTTTCCTCTAAGCGTCTTTCTTCAGGTGTGATTCTCAACACTCTCTCTTGTATCTTAACATTCAATCCCTTTCCTCTGGCGCTTGGTGTCCTCCTCTTTTCATTTCTTCTCTACAACATCTCACCTGCTAAAAGGAGGCAAAGTATAATTGTGAGAAAGAGGGTTCGCTAGCCTTCTCAAGAGGATCAACTTATAAAGAAAACACCAGCACACAAAATGGGGCCCATATATCCTTATTCTGTCTGGTGGAAGAAGAGAAAGAAAAACAGGGAAGGAATGGGAGGAGGAGGGGCTAAGATGGCTCTGGCCTCTGGGGAAGAGAGTGATGGGGGGAAAGGCTTGGTAGAGGTGGTGAAGGAAGACCCTTGGAGGGGACATTGTTTACGCTCATGTGAGAGGAGGCGGGGTGGGAATGGGATAAGAAAAAAGGGGGAGAAACAACCCATCCTCTGAGGAGAGGAAGGAAAGGGAGAGTCTGGTGGGGGGGGAGCGGACATAAGCAGGTGTTCTTTGAGGGAGAGTGGCGAGAGGAAACCGAGAGAATCCCTTGGGAAACTTGGAAATAAATAAATAAATAAATAAATAAATAAATAAATAAATAAATAAAGCGGGGAACGTGGGCTCTGTCAGTCTACCTGTGGGGGCAGTCAGGCGAGGAGGCGTGTTCCAGCACCAATCGGGAGAGACCCGGGACAACGGTTTTGGAAAAGAGGGATAGGGTGGGTTTTTCCACAAGGAGAGACAAGGCCAGATCCCTAAGAAGCCCGGGCTATGAGGCAGAGAGTTCCTTACCAGTTTCACGCTTGTTAGTTGAACTGGAGGCAACCTTGAGGCAAGTTGTGGACTTTTGGTGGAGGCAGAACCACTCGTTAAAGGGGGAAACACGTCAGTTCATGATGTCTCCAGTTCCCGCGTTACTGTTCATAAAGCATTGAGAAAGGATCCCTGGTTCGAGTCTTCTCTGCCCGCGTCTCCTGAAGTGAAGGAGGAGAGAGGGAGTTGGCGTGGTCTTCACAATACGTGACCATGGAAAATACACATTGAACCCCGTCCTTCTGGCGCTTGAGGTCCTCTTTTATTTTCCCCCTACAAGATCTTACCTGCTTTAAAAAAGGAAAACTATAATTGACCAGAAAAAATGAAGTTTCAAATCATGAAACAGACCCAATGAGATGCCAATGGGACATGAAGGGGAATGAAACACACCTCTCGGGGGTTGTCCCACCTCCACCAACACGAGTGAGGAGGGCAACTGTGGCACCAGTGAAGATGCTGAGGAAAACCAGGGGGATTTATCCCACTCCTCCTGCGACTAATCCATGAGTGGAAAGTTTCTCTTTCATGCTGGGAAAAGCCTAGTGAGGTCCAGGGTAGGAAATGGATGCAAATTGTTCCATAGACTTCACATGATGTTTTTATATCATTTTGGACCTAACTCACAGATAGTTGCACTGGGCCTTCATTGCTCTTCTGAAGGAATTTATGGTGCTTATGACTGTCTTTAAAGCAACCGCTCAGGTGTCTTGGTTATTTTGAGGGACCACTGCTCCATATTAGCAGGGAAGCCCAGATGCACGTATATAGCTGGAGATACAGAGAGCTTCACAGTAATATCCGTCAAGAGTCTTGGGGTTACATTATTCTACGATTGGCAATGAGGTCCAAATGTGGAAAGGAGGGACAGAGGGGGAGACCGACGTGCCCTCGTCCCCTCTGCCTGGGAAGGTTAGGGGGGATAAGGAGAGAAGACCAGGAAACAAAGGACATTCAAAAATCCCCAGGTGGAATCATGGGAAATGTGGGGGGGGGGAGTCAGGAGGAGGGGAAGAGAAATGGGGTGGAACCTGCTGTATTTCACTATAACACTAAGGGGGCGGTATATAAAATAGAAACAAGCTCACTAGAACCAATTCATCTTGGATCCCCACTTGCTTCTGGTCTCCCCACTCACTCGCTCCAAGGGCCTTTGAGGGCGAACCAGCCACCGTTGGAATCCCAAGGGTCCCAGGTTGGGAAGCCTGGGGGAAGGCAAGGGCCTGCTGGACTGGGCCAGGGCTGGAAGAGATGGGCAGCGGTGGGAGAATCAAGGAGACCCCCCCCCTTGCCTCTTTCGGATCCTTTGTCCAAACACCAAGCTCTGCCGGAAGGAAGGGAGGAAGGCACTCCCTGGTGCCATGGAGGATGAAGGACCCCGAGGGAACTGTTTTGACCTCCTAAGAACATAAGAAAAGCCCTGCTGGATCAGGCCAAGGGCCCATCTAGTCCAGTTTCCTGTATCTCACAGCGGCCCTGCCAAATGCCTCTGGGAACACATGAGACTCAATACCTGTCTCCTGACCTTTGAAGTAACTTGTTTTTTTAAGCCTGGAGATTACACATCCCTATCCTGGCTTGTATTTCACCTGTGATGGACTTTTCCTCCAGGAATCCGTCCAGTCCCCTTTTGAAGGCATCCAATGCAGATGCCATCACCACATCTTGTGGCAGGGAGTTCTACAGATTAACAACTCTCCTGGCTGCTCCAAGGCCCTGCCTATTAGATAGTTTTCTTAATATACCAAAGCAATCAGAAAGACAGAGAGAGATTGAACACACACACACACACACACTAGATTCCAATAATAGGCAACAAAGGAGAAACAATGGAATAGTCACAGGAAAAGTAACGGTGAACTGCCACCATTTGTGTGCAAGACCAGAAGCCACGGGAGAGGAAGAGGAGAGGGCAAGAGGCGCCGAGGGGATCTCAGCCGGGAGGAGGGAGGCCTTTGCTCCGCCAAGGAGAGAGCAGGACAAGAGGCGGAAGAGACGCTGCCTTTGCTCGGGACGAGGGACCCCCCCCCCAAGCCCCTCCAGTCCAGTTCCCTTCCGCCTCCGGGAAAGTAACGCCCGTTCCTTCCAGGCCAGGCGACTGGGAGGGAAAACACGTGGCCCACAGGCTGGAGGGGCTTGCAATGGTCTTCCTTCCTTCCCTCCCTCCACTACATCACCCAGAATCCCCAGCCAGCTTTACCGCAGGGGTTATATAGTCAAAAATATACTCCCGTTAACGTAGGCAAAACTCTCACCGCCGCCTGGCCTGGCCTTGACATGGGAGTTGTAGTCCAGAAGGGAAGGCGCGCTTCTTCCTCCCCCACTCCAAAGATGGAGGAAAGAGGAAGGATTGGGGGAGGGGAGGGGAGGGGGGGGTTGAACGAGGAGGAGGAGGACCAAGTTCAACCCCTTCCTATTTCCTCCCTCTCTAGGAATCTCACCCAGCTCAGCTGCTTTTAACCCTCTCCGAGCCAAGCGCCGGGATCCACCCTGTGAAAGAGTACCTGGAAGTCTTGGTGGAATCACTTATTGAACACGAGTCAGCCTGTGATGTGGCGGCCAGGAAAGCCAATGCAATTCCTGGTGGCATCAACAAAAGCATAATGTCGAGATCAAGGAAAGTGATAGATAGTACCCTCTCTTCTGCTCTGGACAGACCGCCACCTGGAGTACTGTACTATGTCCAGTTCTGCCTACCTCAATTTAAATAAGATGTGGACAACCTTGAAAAGGTCCTGAGGAGGGCGACCAATATGGTTGAAGGTCTGGAGGAAATCTCTTATGAGAAGCAGCTTAGGGAGCGGAGAATGTTTAGCCTTACAAAAAGAAGGCTAAGAGTGGATATGATAGTCATGTTTAAATCTTTGAAATGATGTCATACTGAAGAGCGGGCTGGTTTGTTTTCCATGGTTTCAGAGACTAGGACTTAGAGCAATGGTCTCAAACTAGAGGAAAAGATATTCCATTCGAATATTAGGATAATTTAAGCTGTCGGCTGTGGAATATGCTGCCATGGAGGGTGGTGGATTCTCCTTCTTTGCAGGTTTTTAAGTACAGGCTGAATGGCCATCTGTTGGAAATACTGTGATGGGGGTTCCTGCATGGCAGGGGGTTGGACTAGATGGCCAACTCTAGGACAGCATCTCTCGGAATAGGGAAAAGATACACCTCCATGGCCCAGGTGACCTCCAGGGATTTTGCACCTAATTGAGCGTAGGCGCACTTAGGGTTTCCTCTGGAGATGCTGCTTGCAGAGTTCCCAAAGGCAGCACTGGCTCCAAGAGTCACTGAAGAGTCTCAGTCCTTAAGATTTGGTTAAGATTCCCTGCAAATGGCATTGAGAGATATCTCTCCAACCTGGAAGTTGTCCTTAGGCATCCATAATGATAGCCATTGATCTCCATGAACTTGTCCAATCCTTTCTTAAAGCTGTCCAGGTTGACAGCTGTCACCAGCTCTTCTGGCAGGGAGTTCCACAGATCAGTGATCCTCTGGGTGAAAAAGTACTTTCTCTTATTTATTTAGCACCCAAAAGTTTCATGGAACCCCCTCTAGTTCTAGTGTTAGTAGTGTTGTGATAGGGAAAACAGTTTTTCCTTATCTACTTTGTCCACGGCGTGTATGTTTTTATAAATTTCAATCAGGTCACCGCTCAGACACCATCATTCAAGAGTGAAGAGGCCCAGCCATTGCAGCCTCAGATGGTAAGGAAGGTGTTCCAGTCCCCTAATCATTCTGGTTGCCCTCCTCTGCACTTGAAGACTTCAGAACTCATGAAGGAGCCATGCCAGGAGGAGCAAGGACAGCTTCTGCCCTGCCAGATTTTGAGCAGTAACAAAGAAATAATAGAAGAGAGTAAGCCATAAGAACATAAGAAGAGCTACGCTGGATGAGGCCAAAGGTCCATCTAGTCCATCTTCCTGTATCTCACAGTGGCCCCACCGAATGTGTCTGGAAGTGCACGAGACTAGATATCTGTCTCCTGATTCCACTCCCCTGTATGTGGCCCTTGAAGTACCCCGGTTTTAAGACTGGAAATTAAATATCTCCATCATTGTTTGTAACCTGTAATTGACTTTTCCTCCAAGAATCTGTCCAATCCCCTTTTGAAGGCATCCAGGCCAGATGCCATCACCACATCCTTAGACAGGGAGTTCCACAGACTAATAACTTGATGGGTAAAAGAATATTTCCTTTTGTCTTTCCTCACTCTCCCAGCCCTCAATTTGAGTGGATGTCCCCTGGTTCTGGTATTTTATGAGAGGGAGAAGAGCATCCCTCTATCCACTTTACTCATGCCCTGCATTATTTTGTACGTCTCAATAATATTCCCCCTTCAGGCGCTTTTTTCCAGACTAAAGAGCATGAAATAAGAACATAAGAAGAGCCATGCTGGATCAGGCCAATGGCCCATCTAGTCCAGTTTCCTGTATCTCACAGTGGCCTCACCAGATGCGTCTAACACCACGCTGGGTAAAAAACATTGTTTTTCTTTTGTCTGTTCTCACACTCCCAGCCCTCAATTTGAGTGGATGTCCCCTAGTTCTGGTATTTTGTGAGAGGGAGAAGAGCATCCCTCTATCCACTTTACTTATGCCCTATATTATTTTGTACATCTCAATCATGTCCCCCCTCAGGCACCTTTTTTCTAGACTAAAGAGCCCCAAGTGTTTTAGCCTTTCCTCATAAGGGAGGTCCCCAAGCCAGTATTCATTTTGGTGGCTCCCTTCTGCACCTTTTCCAGTTCCACTGCAGTGGCCAAATGCGGTGACCAGAATTGTACACAATACTCCAGGCCATACTGCAGCCTATCGTTTAGTACAATGGCATTATAATATTAGCTGTTTTATTTTCAATCTCCTTTTTGATAATCCCTAGCATGGAATTGGCCTTCTTCACTGCTGCCACACACTGGATAGACACCTTCATTGAGCTGTCCACCAACACACCAAGATCTCTTTCCTAATCCATCACGGATACCTCAGAGCCGTTCACTGAGCAGAAATTTAAAATGGACAGAGAGGAGATTAAAGATTTAGAGAATGAGATAGTAAAAGTATAGATAACGGGAGAGGTGGAGAGGCACAAGAAATGGAGAATGAAGTAAATAGGCAGGAGATACCTGAGGAAGGGCCCAATAGTTGAGAGCTTCTGGATGACTGACAGGGAGGAAGACAAATGAAATGACAGTGCAGGAGGAGGGTTGAGATAGAAGAGAGATAGAGAGGAGAAGGGAAGCCAGAATGAAGTGAACATGGGGTTACCATTGTTCACATGGCAAGTACAGGTGATGCCCAGAAGTATTGTTTTAAGTCCCATTTCATATCTGCCAGGATGGATTCCTGGACAGGGATGGGAGAGAAAGACCACTCTGGTCCGGCATCAGTGTTGTGGGACCATATATGCTGGGACCCATAGATCAATACCAGAGAGGAGAGAGATAAGAGAACTACCTTTAAATGAAAGTGGATTGTTAAAGAGAGAAACAAATGTTTATATGTTTGTATCAGAAGTTAATTGTTTGAAAAATGAAACACAAGCTCAAGAAAACATAGTTAATGATGTAAATAAAAGGTTGTGAATTTTGATAAATCACCACCAGAACTACAATAATTCAATCCTGAGTCATGACATGCAATTGGCTTAGAATCATAGAGTTGGAAGAGACCTCAAGGGCCATCCAGTCCAACCCCCTGCCGTGCAGGAACCCCCATCACAGGACTCCCAACAGATGGCCATCCAGCCTCTGCTTAAAAACCTCCAAAGAATAACACTCCAACACCTTCCTTGGCAGCATATTCCACTGCCGAACAGCTCTAACTGTCATGAAGTTCTTCCTAATGTTCAGATTGAATCTCTTTTCCTGTAGTTTGTAAGCCCCGAGTCCTAGTCTCTGAAGCCATGGAAAACAAACCTGTTCCCTCTTCAATATGACATCCTTTCAAATATTTAAACATAGCTATCATATCCCCCCTCAGCCTTCTTTTTGAAAGGCTAAACATCCCCAGTTCCCTAAGCGATTCCTCATAAGACATTTCCTCCAGAACTTCAATCATCCTGGTCGCCCTCTTCTGTACCCGGTCAAGGTTGTCAACATCCTTTTTAAATTGAGGCACACAGAACTGACCAGAGCAGAATAGAGTAGTACTATCACTTCCCTTGATCTAGAGCAGTGGTTCTCAACCTGTGGGTCCCCAGATGTTTCTGGACTGCAACTCCCAGAACTCCTGGCCAGCTCAGTTAGTGATGAAGAATTCTGGGAGTTGTAGTCAAGGAACATGTGGACCCACAGGTTGAGAACCACTAATCTAGTGACACTATGGTTCTGTTGATGCAATCAAGGATCACATTGGCTTTCCTGGCCGCCACATCACACTGCTGACTCATGTTTAATTTGTGGTCCACCAAGACTCCCAGATCCCTTTCACAGGTACTATTTTCCAGCCAAGTATCTCCTATTCTTTATCTGTGCAATTCATTCTTTTTACCTAGATGTAGCACCCTACATTTCCTTCTGTTGAAATCCATTCCGTTAGCTTTGGTCCAGCCCTCTAATCTGTCAAGGTCCTTTTGGATTTTCACCCTATCCTCTAGGGAATTAATAACACCTTCCAGTTTTGTATCATCAGCAAATTTAATTGGCATACTCTTTATTCCTTCCTCCAAGTCATTAATAAAGATATTGAACAGCACTGGACCCAGAACAGAACCCTGGGGCACCCCACTGGTCACGTCTCTCCAAGCTGAAGAGAGGCCATTTATTATCACCCTTTGGGTGCGAACAGTCAACCAAATTACAAATCCACCTAACAGTAGCGCTATCTATCCCACTTTCTTCTAACTTCTGTTACATCAAAGGAGAGGTAAATACCCCAAAAATAGGAGTACAGAACAGATCGAAGATATTTCTTGTGGAATGACGTACTTTTATTTAGAGTGAATGGGCCCATGGGTGTCACAGAAGTGAGACAAAAGGAATAGCAACTAATTGCTTGTCTTTATAGTGGCAAAGGGTTAACGAAAGCTAAGGAGGCAGCAAGTTACAGGAATTGAAACTCATGTGAAACAAAACTTATTGTTAATATTTCATTGGTTAGACCATATAAGCTTATCAGTATAGCATAGCACCGCCCAGTTACCTCACCAGCAAAGTATTTCTTAGGGGCCAGCGTAAGGGGGGGCATAGAGCAAGACATCTCATAACAAAAACTGAGGCCACCTGGGGGGGGGGGGGTTGAATTGAGCATACCTGCATCAGCAAAATGGCACTTTTCCAGTCCCACTTCTTAGCAAGAATACCATGGGGAACCTTATCGAAGGCCTTACGAAAGTCCAGATAAGCGATATCCACAGCATTCCCCTCATCCATCAGGCCTGTAATTCTATCAAAGAAAGAAAGCAAATTGGTCTGGCATGACGTGCTTTTAAGCAATCCGTGTTGACTTCTCGCAATGACAGCATTGCTAGTTAAATAATTACAGACTGTCTGCTTAATAATGTGTTTTATGATCTTTCCAGGAATTGAAGTCAAGCTGACTGGGCGGTAATTATTTGGGTTCTCTTCCCCCCGCCTTTTTGAAGATGGGGATAACAATAGCCCTCCTCCAATCAATGGGGACTTCCCCTTTTCTCCAGGACTTCTCAAAGATTATTGCCAATGGTTCTGAAATTACTTCTGCCAGTTCTTTTAATATTCTTGGGTGTAATTCCTCTGGCCCAGAAGACTTAAATTCATTTAATGTTTCCAGGTATTCCTGTACTAGCTCTCTACCTATTCTATGTTGCAATTCCCATCCTACCTAATCTACAATTTGTCCCAGCGGACCTCTTTCTTCCTTTTTGGAGAAAACGGAGGCAAAGTGTTGAATAATTCTGCCTTTTCCTTGTCTCCTGTTAGTAACTGATTATTATCGCCACACAAAGAGCCTATCATTTCCTTATTTTTCCTTTTGCTGCAGACATAACTAAAGAAATCCTTTTACTACCTTTAATCTCTCTGGCAAGTCTAAGTTCATTTTGCACTTTAGCTTTTTTTTACCATCCCCCTGCATACACTATCTGTTTGCTTATATTTCTCTTTGGTTCATGTTCCATTTTTCCATTTCTTCTATTTGTTTTTCTTTATAGTTAGCTGAGTTGAAAGTTCTTTAGTAAACCATTGCGGTTTCTTTAGACCGCTCCCATTTTCTCTTCTTGTTGGAACAGTTTTAAATTGTGCCTTTAATATCTCGCTTTTGAGGAACTCCCATCCATCTTGGACTCTCTTCTCTTTCAGTGTTTCGGTCCATGGAATCACAGCCAATAATTCCCTAAGTTTACAAAAATTGGCTTTCTTAAAGTCCAGGATTCTTGTCTATGCTTAGCTTCACCTTCCAACTGTATAACAAATTCCAAGAGGGCACGGTCACTTTTACCTAAAGGTCCCACCACTTCGACCCCCATTTAAAAGGTCTTCCTTATTGGTTAAGACCAGATCTAAAATGGTTGTGCCTCTTGTTGCCTCCTCTACCTTCTGGGCCATGAAATTGTCTGCAAGGGCAGTAAGGAATTTGTTAGACCTTGCATTCTTAGCAAAGTTGGACTACCAGCACAGGCTTCTCTCCTGTGTGGGTCCTATGATGGCTAGCAAGGCTTCCAGGTTGACTGAACCTTTTCCTGCACTCCAGACATTCAAATGGCTTTACTCCTATGTGGGTCCTGTGATGGCTAGCAAGACTTACAGAATGTTTGAACTTCTCCCCACACTCCAAACATTCAAAGGGCTTCTCTCCGGTGTGGGTCTTGCCATGGCGAGCAAGGTGTGCAGGTTGACTAAACCTTTTCCCACACTCAAGGCATTCAAACGGCTTCTCTCCTGTGTGGGTCCTGTGATGACTAGCAAGGCTTACAGAATGTCTGAACTTCTTCAGTGGCAGGCGATGAAGTAAGAGCGGAGGAGGCTAGAGAGCAGATGGCGGAAGGCCTGGACGGCTTTGAATTGGGCTGCGGTTAAGGTGTTGACCGGTCGCGATTCCTGGGCGATCAGGGACGCAAGGAGATCTTATGGCTCCCTGAGAATTGGTGAGGCCTCTAATTGTCAGGCGGAACTGTTCCGGGTGGTTCGAGACCTCACCAATCCCGGTCTGCCAGGGCCTCCTCCTAGTGATTTCACCAGTGAGTCATTTGAAGCCTTTTTAAAATCTAAGATAGAAGCCATCCGTTCCAAGCTGGACGCCGGTTGCTTGGATCCACCCTCTGCTGTGGCCGGTGCCTCGCCGCCTCGGTCGCCCCAGTTCGTTGAGTTTGGGCCTGTTACACCAGTGGATGCCTCCAGGGCCCTGGGACATTGCAGGCCTGCAGCTTCTCCGTTCGACCCTTGCCCTTCCTGGCTGATTAAGACCGCTGGAGGGAGCATGCCGGAATGGGCTTCACTAATTGCCTCTGCTCCTTTCAGAGATGGGATTTTTCCCAGTCGTCTGAAGGAGACGGTGGTGAAGCCCATTATCAAAAGACCTGGCTTGGCTGTAGACATGTCCAATTATCGTCCTATAGCCAATGTTCCCTTTATGGGCAAGGTGATCGAGCGGGTCGCCGCCCTGAGTCTCCAGTCGTTCCTGGAGGAGAATCATGTCCTGGATCCTTTCCAATCTGGGTTTAGGCCGCGTCATGGGACTGAGACGGCTCTGGTCGCTCTGCACGATGATCTGTTGAGGAGGGCTGACAGGGTTGCTCTACCCTGCTGGTCCTTCTCGACTTGTCAGCGGCTTTTGATACCGTCGACCATGGTATCCTCCTCGGGCGGCTCTCGGAGGTGGGGATCGGGGGTTTGGCCTTTGGCTGGCTCCGCTCCTTCCTTGAGGGCCGCACCCAGCAAGTGAACTTGGGGGGTGAACTGTTGGCTCCCTGGACACTCTCTTGTGTGGTGCCTCAGGGGTCGGCCCTCTCTCCAATGCTCTTTAACATCTACATGAAGCTGCTGGCTGAGATCATCCGGAGTCTTGGAGCTTGCTGTCATCGGTACAGTGATGACACGCAGCTCTATCTCTCCTTTTCCACCTGTGCAGTGGAGGCTGTCCAGACCCTTGATCGTTGCCTGGCTGCAGTTCTGGATTGAACCAGGGCCCACAGACTCAGGCTCAACCCTGGAAAGACCGAGGTTTTGTTCTTTGGGGGTGGCCCGGATGGGTTCAGTGGCCCTCTTCCCAGTCTGGGTGGGTCCGCCCTCCAGCTGGCGCAAAGAGTGAGGAGTCTGGGCATTGTCCTGGATCCGGACCTGTCCCTGGAGTCCCAGGTGGCAGCCGTGACCAGGTCGGCCTTTTATCATCTTAGGCTCATTGCCCAGATTCGCCCGTACCTTGATGGGGACTCCCTGAGGACAGTGGTACAGGCGCTGGTCATATCGAGGTTGGATTACTGCAACGCTCTCTACATGGGGCTTCCCTTGAACCTTGTTTGGCGACTGCAGCGGGTCCAGAATGTGGCGGCCAGGTTGGTGGTTGGTGGGCGTAGGTATGACCACATCACCCCCATCCTGGCCTGCCTGCACTGGTTGCCCGTTGCCTCCCGAATAAGGTTCAAGGTTTTGGTTTACAAAACCCTCCATGGCTTGGCCCCTGTCTATCTGGCAGAGCGTATTTCCCGACAATTAGACCGGGCCCAACCCACCCGATCTTCCTTGGCCCTCTTGCTTCGGACCGTCACTCTGAAGGAGGCCCATAAAGCGAGTACTCGCAAACGGGCCTTCTCGGTTGCTGGTCCTGCCATCTGGAACTCCTTGCCGAGCAAGTTACGGCAGGCTCCTTCGCTGGCGTCGTTTAAGAAAGCTCTAAAGACCTGGCTATTTAGCTACGCCTTCGGTAACGGCTAGGGATGCACTTTTTTTAAAAAAATTCCCATCTGCCCCTCTCCAAGACTGATTGCCTGCTTTGGATGTTACTGTTATTGTTATTGTTTTTAACTTTTAAAAACATTTTTTATGTAAACTGCCCTGAGTTCTCGTTCGGGAAATAGGTGCGGTATACAAATTTGAAAAATAAATAAATAAATAAATAGATCAAAGGAAGTGACAGTACCAGTCTTAGAGATGTTTTGAAGCTTGGAAAAAATGGATTTTTTTTGGAAAAGTTGAAATAAATACTACATTAGCACTACCAACCCCCTTTACAGCTTGAAAGTCATTCTGTTACTTTAGGAACATAAAATATGACTATGGACTATTAGAGTTGTCATAAAATCATCACAACTAGCATATTAAAATATAGTGTATCCAAACAATTATTACAAAGATAATTTAGTTTTAAAATAATATTTATTTGTAATTGTAAGTAACAAATGGATTTAGTCCTCATTCTCAGGGAAGGAAGTGAAGAGGAGGGAAATGTATAGAAGGGAGTTGGACTAAGTTTCAGTGATATTTTTTAGAAATGATTGGAAAATATTTGATCACTCTGCCTTAAAATATTTTATTCATTATGTTAAAATAAAACATTCCATAATCATTTTTTCAATTTTTTTCAATGTTTCCATTTTTTGGTGAAAAAAACAAAAGAAAAAAGCTTCAGGGGGAAAAAGGGGGGGAAACGTTTTTTTCCCTGGGCTTCACAGCTCTAACCACTCTGCTCTGGTCAGACCCCACCTGGAGTACTGAGTCCAGTTCTGCTCACCTCAGTTTAAAAAGGATCTTGACAACCTTGAGCGCGTCCAGAGGAGGGTGACCAGGATGGTTGAGGGTCTGGAGGAAATGTCTTACGAGGAGCGGCTTAGGGAGCTGGGAATGTTTAGCCTTTCAAAAAGAAGGCTGAGAGGGGATATGATAGCTATGTTTGAATATTTGAAAGGCTGTCATATTGAAGAGGGAACAGGTTTGTTTTCCATGGCTTCAGAGACTAGGACTCGGGGCAATGGTTTCAAACTACAGGAAAAGAGATTCCATTTGAACATTAGGAAGAACTTCATGACAGTTATTGCTGTCTGGCAGTGGAATATGCTGCCACAAAGGACGGTGGTGGAGTCTCCTCGTTTGGAGGTTTTTAAGCAGAACCTGGATGGGCATCTGTTGGGAGTCCTGGGATGGGGGTTCCTCCATGGCAGGGGGTTGGACTGGATCACCCTTGAGGTTTCTTCCAACTGTGAGTAGTAGTAGTAGTAGTAGTAGTAGTAGTAGTAGTAGTAGTAGTAGTAGTAGTAGTAGTAGTAGTAGTAGTAGTAATGATGATGATGATGATGATGATGATAAATCTTAGAACTCCAATGCTAGAAGGGTCGGCTGACAAGGAGGCTCAGTGGGGAATTCAGCTCCCAACCTCTGGCTGAGTTTGCTGCGAGCCACTTCTGTGTATTCTCTATCTGGAAATCTCCAAAAGGGTTACCACAAGCCAGGACTGAACTGATGGCACATGATTTGTATTTGTAGTATGTGATTATTGCAGTTTGCTTTAAGCCTGGACCCTCGCATCTTAAGCCTGGATCACCTCCCTCGTCCATATTTGCAAAACCGGAATGAGAAGAAACTGGATCACCCTTGAGGTTTGTTTTTTAATATTCTCCCATATTCTCCATAAGGCCTTCCTAACCATATGATTGCTAAAGTCTTTCTGTTCTTTTGCCTTCTCATACCATGCAAACGCATGCCATCCCAGATTCAAATCGTGGCCTTCCAATTTCCAAACTCTTGGGTTTTCTAAGAGAATCCATTCTCTTACCCATCCCAGTACACAAGATTTATAGTACAAATCCCAATCAGGCGCTCCCAATCCTCCTCTACTTACACCATCTTGTAAAGCCTTCTTCCCAATCCTCGCTTTCTTTCCCTGCCAAATAAACTTCAGAACCAATTTATCCATTTCAATAAAAATGCTCTTTTCATTATTACTGGTATCATTTGGAATAGAAACAGCACTTTAGGTAACACATTCATTTTAATGACTGCAATTCTCCCCATTATTGATAAATGCATCCTGATCAAATACCCTTCATAGTTTCCAAATAATTGTCTTGATATACTGTACTTGCTTTTTTTGTTATTTTGATTCCTAAGTATGTTATGGACTTCTCTTCTTTAAAATTAGATCTTTCCAACAATATTCTTCTTTCTTCTATTCCCATATTCTTAGTTAGTATTTTTGTCTTTTCTTCATTTATTTTAAGACCAGCCATCTCTCCAAATTCCAGAACCAATTTTTTCCATAACTCTACTGAGTTGATTGGGTCTTAATATAAAAACTACATCATCTGCGTAAGCCTGTAACATATTCCTCTTGCTTTATTTTCAAACCTTGTATCTCCTTTTGGTCTCTTATTTTTTGATTTAATACTTCTAAAGTCATTATAAATAACAAAGGTGACAGGGGGCAGCCTTGCCTAGTTCCTTTTTCAATTCTAATCTCTTCTGTAAGATCAGTATTTATTTTTATTTTGGCTCTTTGCTGTGTATATATAGCTGTTAATGTAATCTCTAAATCTTTGGCCAATTCCTATATAGTCTAAATGCTTTAACATAAAATTCCAGTTAACATTATCAAACGCTTTCTCTGCATCTAAGAATATCAAAGCTGCTTGTTTTTCTGAATGGGCCTCGTAGTATTCTGACACATCCAAGATTGTCCTCATATTATTACATATCTGACGTTTTGGTAAAAAACCTGTTTGATCTTGATGTATTATTTGTACTAAAACCTTTTTTAGTCTGGCTGCCAATATAGAAGCAAAGATTTTATAATCTGAGTTAAGCAATGATATTGGTCTGTAATTTTTTATTTCTTTGGGGTCAGTTTTCTCTTTATGAATTATGGCTATTGTTGCCTGCGTCCATGTTACTGGGATTTTCTTCTTTTCCAATATCTCTTCTAGTAACTTTTTATATGGTAGAGTTATTATATCTTCTAATTCCTTGTAAAATTCAATTGACAAACCGTCCGGACCCGGTGCCTTACCGCTCTTCTGCCGTCTTATTGCATCCACAATCTCATTATAAACTATAGGTTCCTCCAAGGCTGCTCTTTGATTGTCTATTATTTTTAATTTACTGTTTCCTCTCAGATACTCTTCCTGTTTTTCTTTTGAAATCTCTTTTCTTAGATATAAGTTTTGATAATACTGTTTTACAATGTTTTTCATCTCTCTCTCATCATATCTTTCATTCCCTTCTTTATCCCTTAATACTTGTATACATGTCCTCTCTTTTTCTTTTCTCAGTCTATAAGCTAACCACCTCCCTGGCTTATTTGCATTTTCGAAAAAGTTTACCCTAGCAAACTTCATATTTTTTGCCATTTCTTCTGTCCAGAGGGTATTTAAACGATGTTGTTTCATTTTAAGCCTTGCTCTTATCTCCTCATTGGTTTTTTTTTGTTTAAGTTCTTTCTCAAGTTCTTGTATTGCCTTTTCTAATTCTTTTTCTTCTTTTTGCTTTTCTCTCTTCTTTTTTGCTGCCATCTTTAATAAGATTCCCCGTGCAACTGCCTTGGCAGCATCCCATACAGTACACATTGGCATGTCAGGAGATATGTTTTCCTTGAAATAAAAACTCATTTCTTCTTTAAGTTGTATAACTAATTTTTTATCTTTAAGTAGAGAGCTATTGAGTTTCCATTGGGGGTTTTTCCTCCGGAGTCCTATCTTGGTTAAAATGGGATTGTGATCAGCAAATGTGTTCGGTAAAATTTCTATTTCTTTAAGTTCCCTCATAATACTAGTTGATATCCAACACATGTCTATCCTTGACCATGATCTGTGTCTGTGTGAATAAAAAGTGAAGTCTCTGCCGGTGGGGTTTCTAGTTCTCCATGCATCTACTAAACCTAATTCTTCTGCTGTTTGTAGAAAACTTTGAGGGATTAACTGCCTCCTACCTTCTCTTCCCTTCCCCTTTTCTGATTTGTTTCTATTTTTTTCCACCACTGCATTGAAATCTCCAACTATAATATGTTCATCCTGATTGGCTTTGGCCAGTTCTTGTTCTAGAAGCTTATAAAAAGGATCTTGTTTTACATTAGGTGCATATATATTTACGATTAAAGATTTTTTGCCTTCTCTCTGTATCTCTATCATTAGAATTCTAGCATTATCGGAGGCAAAGACTAATTTTGGGTTCCATTTTTTAACATAAATCGCCAACCCCCCTTTTTTTTCTTTTTGGTCAGATCCTATAAAAATTTCCCCAAGTTTTGGATATTTTAAAAGATGTTCATCCTTTTTCCTGATGTGTGTTTCCTGTAAACATATGATGTCAGCCTTTAATCTCTTTAATTGATAAAATGTCCTCTTCCATTTCTGGGCTGAGTTAAGACCATTAATATTTAATGAGATTACTTGGATCTGTCTATTCATCCTGACTATTTTTTTTGACTATCCTTTAACCTTTCCTCTCTTCTTTTAAATTCCTTCCTTGTTCCAGGTCTTTCCTCCTTGCCCAGTTGGGTTGATTGATTTTTCCCATTTCTTTTGATCCTTCTTTTTCCTTTCATTTCTGCCTCTTCTCTTAGTTCAGTCACTGACTCTCCCTCTGTCTGTGACTCTTCCATAATTCCCTGTCTCCTCAAAAATTCTTGTGAATTAGATGTTGAATTTATTGTGTGTCTGTTCCCTTGGAAATGGAAAAATAATCCCTCTGGTGTCAACCATTTATATTTAATAGACCTCTCTTTCAGGAATGTCACCAATGTTGTATATTGTTTTCGCCGTTGCCTCATTTGCCAAGGAATGTCTTTTAATATATTTATCTCTTTATCTAAAATATATATCTGCTGCTGTTGAGTTTCCTTAAGCACTTTATCTCTCAAACATTTCCTTGCAAATTTTAAATGTATCTCTCTTGGCAAATTATTCCTTCTAATATATCCTGAGCTTGATCTGAATGCATAATCAATTTCCATTAGGAACTTGTCTGTGTCTATTTCAACTATTGGTGCTAAGGCCTCTGTGATTAGTTGTTTTATATCCTCATCCTGTTTCTCTGGTACATTCTGAATTCTCAGAACATATGCTGCCTTTTCCATCTCCATTGTTACTAAACTGTCCTCTAATCTTTGTTGCTTTACATTGCAACTTTCTACCTGTGTTTCCAATCTTGTCATTGATTCCTTATTATCTTCTAGCTGTCTTGTGTTATTTTCAACCTGATTGTGTAAATTCCCAAAGTTTGCACCCAGATTTTTAACCTCTCTAATCAATTCTTTAAGAATTTCACTTGTCTGGTCAATTGAGGTTTGCATTTGAATTAACTGAAGATTATTTTCCTGAAATTTTTCTGTCATGATTTTTTCCAAAGCAGTCTTTTCTGCCAATTTTAATGCTCCCATTGTAGTAACATCTGGAGAGCTTTGGGGTGTTGCCTGTGGTGTCTGTTGTGGTGTGGTTGTTTTAGAGCTGGGGGCTTTAGAAGCCATACTGCTTGTAAAGCTAAGCTAAGCAACAGCCCTTTATACCCTATAATTTTCAACCAAGAGCAATACAACCGAGAATGACAATGATATATATGTTATAACAAAATAATAAAATCCAACCAGCTGTTTTAGGAAGTGCTTATCAAGGCAATGACAAACTAGTAAATGTCAACCAGCTCCTTTAAGAAATGCTTAACAATCAGGCACTCCTTATAAATCTATTTTGCTAAGTTGCTAAATAACTATGCAAGGTTTGTTTTAAGTCCCATTGCACATCCGCGAGGATGGATCCCTGGACAGGGATGGGAGAGAAAGACACCTCTGGTCCGCCATCAGTGTTGTGGGACCATATATGCTGGACCCATAGATCAATACCGGAGAGGAAAAAGATAAGAGAAGTACTTTTAAATGAAAATGCAATATTAAAGAGAGATACAAACGTTTAAATGTTTGTATCAAAAGTTAATTGTTTGAAGAATGAAAAACAAGCTCAAGAAAACACAGCTAATGAAGTTGTAAATAAAAGGTTTTGAATTTTGATAAATCGCCAGCGTGCTCCAACCTTATTTATTTATTTATTTATTTTATTTATACAGCTGGGAACTCCGGGCGGTTTACAACAATTATAGAACACAGCAAAATACAAAACAGAAAAATAAATAGTAACTAACTAATAAAGCAAATATAAGCAACAACAACAGCAGATGGCGGGACCGGACCGGCAAAAAAAAACAAAAAACTGTTTGGGTCACCCAAATCACCAAAGGCAGGCAGGGACTCTGCTAGGCGCACTTCTGCTGGAAGATGATTCCAGAGGGTCGGGCCCGCCACAGAGAAGGCTCGGGCACGGGTAGAAGTTTTCCGAGCCTCCCTGGGCGTGGCCACGCGCAGCATGTGCGCCCGCGATGACCTAGTCGGACGAGCCGAGGTTGATCGCTGGTCGATCCGCTCCGTCAGGTAGCCAGGTCCTAGGCCATGGAGGGTTTTGTAAACCAAAACCAGGACCTTGAATCTAATTCGGGCTGCAACGGGTAACCAATGCAAACGAGCCAGAACTGGGGTGATGTGCTCAAATCGGCGCACACCCACCACCAGCCTGGCCGCTGCATTCTGGACCCGCTGCAGCCGCCGAATGAGAGTCAAGGGCAACCCCATGTAGAGCGCGTTGCAATAGTCCAGCCTCGAGATCACCAGTGCCTGGATCACTGCTCTGAGGAAGTCCTCATCCAGGTACGGACGAATCTGGGCGATTCGATGAAGATGGAAAAAGGCAGCCCTGGACACGGCGGACACCTGGGCTTCCATGGTGAGCGCCGGGTCCAGGGCTACGCCCAGATTCCGGACAAAGTCCGATGGCCTGAGGGTAACACCCTCCAAGATGGGATACGGGCCACCATAGCTGGATGAGGAAGCCCCAAAGAACATAACCTCGGTCTTGTCGGGGTTGAGTTTGAGCCTGTTAGCCCTGGTCCATTCCATGACCGCGCCCAGGCACTGATCGAGGGTCCGGACAGCCTCATCTGCAGCGGTAGAAAAGGAGACATAGAGCTGCGTGTCATCAGCATACTGGTGACAGCAGACTCCATGTCCCCTAATGACCTCAGCCAGCGGCCTGATGTAAATGTTGAACAGCATGGGAGAGAGGGACGACCCCTGTGGAACCCCACAAGGGAGTATCCAAGGGGCTGACAACTCGCCCCCATGCTGAACCTGCTGGGGACGGTGTCCGAGGAAGGACCGGAACCAACTGTAAACAGTGCCCCCGATCCCAACCCCAGAGAGCCGATCCAGCAGGATACCGTGGTCGATGGTATCAAAGGCCGCTGACAGATCCAGGAGGACCAACAGGGAGGAGCACCCCCTGTCGGCCCTCCGGAGGAGGTCATCTTGCAGAGCGACCAAGACTGTCTCGGTCCCTCGACCAGGCCTGAACCCAGACTGGAACGGATCCAGGGCGTGCTCTCCCTCCAGATAAGATTGGAGCCGGGTCGCGGCCACCCTCTCGATCACCTTGCCCATGAAGGGAACATTAGCAATCGGGCGATAGTTGGTCAAGTCGCCCGATGCTAGGTTGGGTTTCTTCAGAATGGGCTTTACCACAGTCTCCTTCAGGCGAGAGGGAAAAATCCCTTCCCTGAAGGAGGCTGTGGCGATGATCGATGCCCATTCAGAGATGTTCCCACCAACTGCTTTCATAAGCCATGATGGGCAAGGGTCGAAGGGGGTGGACGCGGGCCGGCAGTGAGCAATAGCCCTGGAGGCCTCAAGTGAGGTGACAGGCCCAAACTCAACCATACGAGGAGACCGAGGGGGCACAGGCGCAGGGGATGCCGAGGGTGGGCTACGGCAACAGGATTCGAAACCGGCACGGATGGCCTCTATTTTTGATCAAAAAAAGGCTGCAAAATTCTCACTACTGAAATCAGTAGGAGGAGGCCTAGACAGTCCAGGATTAGTGAGGTCGCGAACCACACGGAACAATTCCGCTTGATGGTTCGAGGCCTCACTAATTCTCAGGGTGCAGTAAGATCTTCTAGCAACCCTGATCGCATGAACATAGCGCCTGGACTGTGCGATGACTGCAGCCTTCTTAATAGCCGTCCGGTTCTTCCTCCAGCTGCGCTCCAGCCTCTTCCGTTCTTGCTTCATCGCTCGAAGCTCTTCCGTGAACCACGGTGAGGAACGAGCTCTGCAGCGGATGAGGCGCCTAGGGGCGATCTGGTCGACAGCCCGGGATGTTACATCAAACCATTGATCCACCATGGAGTCTACCAGATCGTCAGCCAGTCCGCCAGGAGGCTCCCCGAGAACTTCCCGAAACCGATCAGGGTCAAGAAGTCTACGGGGGCGGGCCCAAACAGTAGGCCGGAGGTCCCCGCGGGGTGGGGCGGCGATCGATACAGAGAAGGACAGCAGGTGGTGGTCTGACCATGACACGGGGGTGGGAACAAGGTCCCACACCCTCAGACACGAGTCCTCAGACGCGGAGGAAAATACCAGATCCAGGGTGTGTCCAGATCTGTGTGTTGGGCATAAAACATGCTGGGCCAGGTTCATGGAGGCCATGGTCTGCATGAATTCTAGAGCAGCACCGGACAGATCACTGCCAGCGTGCACGTTGAGATCACCCACCACCAAAAGGCGGGGGGTTCTCAACAGGGCAGCGGCGATGAACTCGGTGAGCTCTGGTAGGGATTGTGCTGGGTTGCGGGGAGCACGGTAACCGAGCACAATGCCAAACCTGTCCTGCTGCCCAACCAACAGATGGACACATTCCAACCCTGGAATCACCAACGTTGAGGCCCTGCTGATTTGAATAGTATCCCTGTACACGATGGCCACCTCACCCCCCTTACGACCCTCCGACCTTCCTGCCCCCTGCACCAGAAACCCAGGCGGGCACAGCTGGGCGAGCGAAGCCCCCCCTCTGCACCCACCCAGGTCTCGGTAATGCACGCCAGGTTGGCCCTCCCATCAACGATGGTATCATGAATGATGGGGATCTTATTATGGACGGACCTGGCGTTCATCAGAAGGCAAGAAAGGTCGGAGGCACTGGCGGAGTGGCTCCGAGACACGTGACAGTGAGCTGGAGGGTCAGAACGGGGGACAGGCGCAAGATGCCTGGCCCGGGTTCTTCTTAACCGACTAACCCCCCAGCCCCTAGCGTACCGACCACGGCCCGACACGACAGGTATGGCAGTCCCTGCCTGCATGATGGAGGGTGAGAGAGGAAGGGGAAAAAAAAACAATTAATACAACAACGTTAAAATAACCCTATAAATAAAATGCACAACAATGTGACGAAAACAGTTACAAATTACAAATTACAGATTATAAAAAGAAAAGCATACAATGGGTTCAATACCAGGGCTGGGAGAAGAGAGCGGGGAAAGGACGCAGAGTGTTTCACTAAGGCGATCGGTGGGCGGTGGTAGGAGGTACATGAGTGGACTATGTCAATTTGGTGTTAAGACGCGTACAGAGCAGAGGGTAAAGGAGACAGGCCGACGGCCGTCAGAAGGGCCAACAACGGCCTCGGGGCCAGATTGGGCCCAGTCATAACGCAGCAGACCAACTCCGGCCCTCCGCAAATGATGGTCTCAATGAGCTGTCCAAGTCCTCTGCCCAAGATCCAGGGTCTTCCGGGGGGGGCGGGGGGCGCGGGAGATGGAACATCCGCCCCCCCCAGACTGTCGCTGGCGGCTAACGTGCCGCCCGGTCTCCGAGGGCTACGGGGGGAGGGGGGGTAGAGACCGCGGAGAGATGGATCATCCGCGCCCCCCCCAGCCGAAACGCCACCGATACTCCGGGGGCCACGGAGAGATGGAACAACCGCCCCCCCCAGCCAACGCGCCTCCCAAACTCCGAGGGCCACAAGGGTGGGGGCCACTAAGAAATGGAACATCTGTGCGCCCCCCCGGCTGACGCCGGCGGCCGACATGCGCCTGATCTCCGAGGGCCACAGGGGGGTGGGGCCGTGGAAGATGGAACATCCGCGCCCCCCCCCGCAGGCTATCACCGGCGGCCGACGTGCCGCCCGAGCTCTGAGGGCCACGGGGGGGGGTGACTGCGGAAAGATGGATCGTCCGCGCCCCCCCGTAGGCTGTCGCCGGCGGCCGACGTGCCGCCCGATCTCCGGGGGCCGCGGGGGGGTGGGGGCCGCGGAAGATGGAGCATCCCCCCCCCGCAGGCTATCGCCGGCGGCCGACGTGCCGCCCGAACTCCAAGGGCTACATGGGGGGTGGGGGCCGCGGAAAGATGGATCGTCCGCGTCCCCCCCCCCGCAGGCTATCGCCGGCGGCCGACGTACCGCCCGATCTCCGGAGGCCGGGGGGGGGGCGCGGGAAAGATGGAACATCCGCGACCCCCTCCCCGCAGGGTGTCGCCGGCGGCCGACATGCCGCCCGAGCACCGAGGGCCACGGGGGGGTGGAGACTGCGGAAGGTGGATCGTCCGCGCCCCCCCTGCAGGCTGTCGCCGGCGGCCGACGTGCCGCCCGATCTCCGGGGGACGCGGGGGGGGTCGCGGGAAGATGGAACATCCACGCCCCCTCCCGCAGGCTATCGCCGGCGGCCGACATGCCGCTCGATCACCAAGAGCCACAGGGGGGTGGGCCGCGGGAAGATGGAGCATCCGCACCAGAACTACAGAAATTCAATCATGAGTCATTACATGCAATTGGCTTCTCTCCTGTGTGGGTCCTTTGATGGCTAGCAAGACTTCCCGATTGAATGAACCTTTTCCAACACTCCATGCATTGAAGTGGCTTCTCTCCTGTGTAGGTGCTGTGATGCCTAGAGAGGGTCAGAGAATGTGTGCTCCTCTTTCCACACTCTAGACAAGGGGTGTCCAAACTTTTTGCATGGAGGGCCAGCTTTGGTGAGGTGAAAATGTGTGGGGGGCAACCATTCAGCCTGAAGGGAACAGAAAGGGCGTGGTCTGTGTGCATCTGCAACAGCCGCAAATGTTCCAGTTTCAAGGTGCCCAAGGGCACAGCGGCTGTTATAAGGCCTACGAATCGACCCACGCTCACCCAAGATGCACCACTGCTCACATATACTGCCCTCCCTTGCAAGGAGGTGGGGAAGATGCTGCAGCCACAAAGCCAGGAGCAGGTAGGCAGGGCTGTGGCTGAGGGGATGGATGGAGGCAGGGAGGACAGGCTAACCATCTAACTGCAACCTGACATCTCTAGCCAGCACAGGGAAGGGCCGGCAAGTAGGGATGAGCAATCCAAATTTTAAATCAGGCCGTATTAGGCCGGCGGGCCAGACTTTGGACTTCCCTACTCCAGACATTCAGATGACTTCTCTCCTTTGTGGCTCCTGCGATGCCTAGAGAGGCTAGAAGATTGACTGAACCTTTTCCCACATTCCAGGCATTCAAAGGGCTTCTCTCCTGTGTGGGTCCTGTGATGGCTAGCAAGAGGTCCAGGTCGACTGAACCTCTTTCCACACTCCAGGCATTCAAAGGGCTTCTCTCCTGTGTGGGTCCTGTGATGGCTAGCAAGGTCTCCAGATTGACTGAACCTCTTTCCACACTCCAGACATTCAAATGGCTTCTCTCCTGTGTGGGTCCTGTGATGCCTAGCAAGGTCTCCAGATTGACTGAACCTCTTTCCACACTCCAGACATTCAAAGGGCTTCTCTCCTGTGTGGGTCCTGTGATGACTAGCAAGGTGTCCAGATTCACTGAACCTTTTCCCACACTCCAGACATTCGAAGGGCTTCTCTCCTGTGTGGGTCCTGTGATGACTAGCAAGCTGTCCAGATTCACGGAACCTTTTCCCACACTCTAGACATTCAAAGGGCTTCTCTCCTGTATGGGTCCTGTGATGACTAACAAGCTGTCCAGATTCACGGAACCTTTTCCCACACTGCAGACATTCAAAGGGCTTTTCTCCTGTGTGGGTCCTGTGATGGCTAGCAAGGGGTCCAGGTCGACTGAATCTCTTTCCACACTCCAGGCATTCAAAAGGCTTCTCTCCTGTGTGGGTCCTGTGATGGCTAGCAAGGGGTCCATATTGACTGAACCTTTTCCCACATTCCAAACATTCAAATGGCTTCTCTCCTGTGTGGGTCTTGTGATGCCTAGCAAGGCTTACAGAATGTCTGAATTTCTTCCCACACTCCAGACATTCAAAGCGTTTCTCTCCTGTATGGGTCCTGTGATGGCTAGCAAGGTGTCCAGGTTCATTGAATCTTTTCCCACACTCCAGACATTCAAAGGGCTTCTCCCCTCTGTGGGTCCTGTGATGGCTAGCAAGGCTTACTGAATGTCTGAACTTCTTCCCACACTCCAGACATTCAAAGGGCTTCTCTCCTGTGTGGGTCCTGTGATGCCTCGCAAGTGTTACAGATTGTCTGAACTTCTTTCCACATTCTAGACATTCAAAGGGCTTCTCTCCTGTGTGGGTCCTGTGATGACTTGCAAGCTGTCCAGATTCACTGAACTTCTTTCCACATTCTAGACATTCAAATGGCTTTTCTCCTGTGTGGACCCTGTGATGGCTAGCAAGGTGTCCAGGTTGACTGAACTTTTTCCCACACTCCAGGCATTCAAAGGGCTTCTCTCCTGTGTGGGTCCTGTGATGGCTAGCAAGGCTTCCAGGTTGACTGAATATCTTTCCGCACTCCAGACAATGAAATGCCTTTTCCCTCTTTTGAATCTTCCTATGGAGATAACGTGTTGATGTGGTAGTAAAATATTTTCCATCCTTGGCTTGATCATTCCTTTCCTCTCCTCTGGAGATTTTCTGAACCTCTTGGTCTTCCTCTGCACAATGCATAGATTTGTCCATTTTTCTTCTGTTTTCCTCTAAGCGTCTTCCTTCAGATGTGAATCTCAACACTGTCTTTTGCATCTGAACATTCAATCCCTTCCCTCTGGCGCTTGGTGTCCTCCTCTTTTCATTTCTTCTCTACAGCCTCTTACCTGCTAAAAGGAGGCAAAATATAATTGTGAGATAGAGGGTGAGTCATTCTGCTCAAGAAGGCCATTTTATGAAAAAGACACCAGCACACAAAATGGGGCCAATATAGCCTTATTCCTGTCTGGAGGATGAAGAGAAAGAAAAACGGGGAAGGAATGGAGGGAGGAGGGGCTGAGATGGCTCTGGGCTGCGGGGAAGAGAGTGATGGGGGGAAAGGCTTGGTAGAGGTGGTGAAGGAAGACCCTTGGAGGGGACAGTGTTTAAGCTCCTGCGAGAAGAGGCAGGGCGGGAATGGGATAAGAAAAAAGGGGGAGAAATAACCCATCCTGTGATGAGACGAAGGAAAGAGTGAGTTGTGGGGGGGGACATAAGTGGATGCAGGTGTTTTTTGGGGGAGAAGTGGCGAGAGAAAACTGAGAGATGCCCTTGCGAAAGTTGGGCGGTATATAAATGGAAATAAATAAATAAATAAATAAATAAATAAATAAATAAATAAATAAATAAATAAATATGGGAGGAACGTGGGCTCTATTAGTCTTCCTGTGGGGGTGGTAGGGCGAGGAGGCCTTTTCCAGCCCCCATCCAGTTGGGTTTTTTCACAAGGAGAGACAAGGCCAGATCCCTGAGGAGCCCGGGCTATGAGGCAGAGTTCCTTACCAGTTTCATGTTTGTTAGTTGAACCGGAGGCAACCTTGAGGCAAGTTGTGGACTTATGGTAGAGACAGAACCACTCATCACAGGGGGAGACACGTCAGTTAATGATGTCTCCAGTTCCAGCGTTACTGTTCATAAAGCATTGAGAAAGGATCCCTGGTTCGAGTCTTCTCTGCCCACGTCTCCTGAGGTGAAGGAGGAGGGAGGGAGTTGGTGTGGTCTTCACAATACGTGACCATGGAAAATACACACTGAACCCCGTTCTTCTGGTGCTTAAAAAAGGAAACTATAATTGACCAGAAAAAAATGAAGTTTCAAATCAGGAAACAGACCCAATGAACTGCCAATGGGACATGAAGGGGAATGAAACACAGCTCTCGGGGGTGGTCCCAACTCCACCAACACGATTGAGGAGGGCAACTGTGGCACCAGTGAAGATGCTGAGGAAAACCAGGGGGATTTATCACACTCCTCCTGTGGCAAATCCATGAGTGGAAAGTTTCTCTTTCATGCTGGGAAAAGCCTAGTGAGGTCCAGGGTAAGAAATGGATGCAAATTGTACCACAGACTCCACGCTCAGGTGTCTTGGTTATTTTGCAGGTTCACTGCTCCATATTGGCAGGGAATCCCAGATGCATGTATATAGCTGGAGATACAGAGAGCTTCACAGTGATATCCATGAAGAGTCTTGGTGTTATATTATTCTACATCAGGCAATGAGGTCCAAATGTGGAAAGGAGGGAGGGGTGGAGACCAACATGTGCCCTTCCTGAGTGCCATCCCCTTTGCCTTGGAAGGGAACCCGAGGGGAGAAGGAGAGAAGACCCGGAAACAAAGGAAAGTCAAAGGAGGGAGGCCTTTGCTCCGCCAAGGAGAGAGCAGGACAAGACTCGGAAGAGACGCTGCCTTTGCTCGGGACGAGGGACCCCCCCCCAACCCCTCCAGTCCAGTTCTCTTCCACCTCCCGGGAAAGTAACGCCCGTTCCTTCCAGGCCAGGCGACTGGGAGGGAAAACACGTGGCCCACAGGCTGGAGGGGCTTGCAATGGTCTTCCTTCCTTCACTCCCTCCACTACATCACCCAAAATCCCCAGCCAGCACGGGCACAGGTGTTATATAGTCCAAAAATATACTCCGGTGATTATTCTGTCAGAAAGCTTGTGAAATGGGTGTATAGTGTAATAGTGCCTAAAGGAGGCAAAACTCTCACCGTTGCTTTGCCTGGCCTTGCCATGGGAGTTGTAGTCCAGAAGGGAAGGCGCGCTTCTTCCTCTCCCCCAACCCAAAGATGCAGGAAAGAGGAAGGAGTGGGTGGGGGAGGAGGGCTGAAGGAGGAGGAGCACCAATTTCACCTCTTCCCATTTCCTCCCTCTCTAGGAATCTCACCCAGCTCAGCTGCTTTTAACCCTTTCCGAGCCAAGCACTGGGGAGCCTCCTTCTGCCTTGCTCCCCCACCCAAATCCAGCCTTTCTGACCCTCCTTTGCAAGCGGCCACTGACTCCCCTCTTTCCATTTTCCACGTGCTTGGGGGGGGAGGGGTCTTTGGGGTTTGCCCTGGAAGAAAGACCATGGATTATTAGAATCATAGAACCATGTCGGGTTGGAAGGGACCCTGGAGGTCAAGAGGGAACCTTCATGAAAACAAACAAACAAAACAAAGCAAAAACAAAACCGGGCCATCCAAGCGGCCAAGCGTTCTCCTTCTCCATCGCCAGGGTTGAGCTGGGTTTCCAGCTGGAAGCTGATGACGACCCCCTTCGCTCCAAAGGGAGATGGGTGTTATGAGCCACCAGAAACAAAGATCCAGCACTCGCAACGCTTTCTGGTTTTTGTTTTGAAAAAAAAAATCTCTAAAAATGGGGGAGGGGGGAGGAGAAATAGTCGATCCAGTATCTTGAGCAGCTTGAGAGGGTGCCTGAATGAAATACAGTATATTAATGGGGTGTTGAGGACAGCACCCATCTACTGTTATTCATAGTCCATTCCATTTGAAAATTCTGTATTCTCCTTCTATGAAGGAAGCGTTTCCCATAATGAAAATGTCCAAACTGTGGTGGGAGAATCAAAGAGCAACCCCCCCCTCCCTCTTTCGGATCCTTTGCCCAAACGCCAAGCTCTGCCGGAAGGGAGGAAGGCATTCCCTGGTGCCATGGAGGATGAAGGACCCCCGAGGGAACTGTTTTGCCCTCCTAAGAACATAAGAAGAGCCCTCCTGAATCAGGCCAAGGGCCCATCTAGTCCAGTTTCCTGTATCTCACAGCGGTCCCACCAAATGCCTCTGGTAGCGCACGAGACTCAACATCTGTCTCCCGATGCCACTTCCCTGCATCTGACCTTGGAAGTAACATGTTTTTTTAATCCTGGAGATTACACATCCCTATCCTGGCTTGTATTTAACCTGTGATGAACTTTTCCTCCAGGAATCCGTCCACTCCCCTTTTGAAGGCATCCAAGACAGATGCCATCACCACATCCTGTGGCAGGGAGTTCTACAGACTAACAACTCTTCTGGCTGCTCCAAGGCCCTGCCTATTAGATGGTTTTTTTAATATACCAAAGCATTCAGAAAGAGAGAGAAAGGTTGAAAACCCTCACACACAATAGATGCCAATATTAGGCAACAAAGGAGAAACAATGAAATAGTCACAGGAAAAGTAATGGTGAATTGCAACCATTTGTGTGCAAGACCAGAAGCCACGGGAGAGGAAGAGGAGAGGGCAAGAGGCGCCGAGGGGATCTCAGCCGGGAGGAGGGAGGCCTTTGCTCCGCCAAGGAGAGAGCAGGACAAGACTCGGAAGAGACGCTGCCTTTGCTCGGGACGAGGGACCCCCCCCAAAAAAACCCCTCCAGCCCAGTTCCCTTCCGCCTCCCGGGAAAGTAACGCCTGTTCCTTCCAGGCCAGGCGACTGGGAGGGAAAACACGTGGCCCACAGGCTGGAGGGGCTTGCAATGGTCTTCCTTCCTTCCCTCCCTCCACTACATCACCCAGAATCCCCAGCCAGCTTGACCACAGGGGTTATACTGTCTAGTCCAAAGATATACTCCAGTGATTATTCTGTCAGAAAGCTTGTGAAATGGGTGTAGTGCAGTGATGGCAAACCTTTTAGAGATTGAGTGCCCAAAGTGCAATTCAAAACCCACTAATTCTTTTGCAAAGTGCCAATACAGTAATTTAATCAGTATACAGGTGGCTATGAAGGGGCAATGTCGGGTGCCCACAGAAAGGGCTCTGAGTGCCACCTCTGGCACCCATGCCATAGATTCGCCATCACTGGTGTAGTGTAATAGAGCCGAAAGAAGGCAAAACTCTCACCGCCGCCTGGCCTTGACATGGGAGTTGTAGTCCAGAAGGGAAGGTGCGCTTCTTCCTCACCCACCCCAAAGATGCAGGAAAGAGGAAGGGAGTGGGTGGGGGAGGGGGGGGCGGAGGAGGAGGAGGAGGAGGAGGACCAAGTCAACCCCTTCCTATTTCCTCCCTCTCTAGGAATCTCACCCAGCTCAGCTGCTTTTAACCCTCTCCCAGCCAAGCGCCGGGATCCACCCTGTGAAAGAGTACCTGGAAGTCTTGGTGGAATCACGTATTGAACACGAGTCAGCCTGTGATGTGGCGGCCAAGAAAGCCAATGCAATTCCTGGTGGCATCAACAGAAGCATCATGTTGAGATCAAGGGGAGTGATAGTGCCACTCTATTCTGCTCTGGACAGACCCCCACCTGCAGTGCTGTGTCAAGTTCTACCACCTCAATTTTAAAAAGATGTGGACAACCTTGAACAGGTCCTGAGGAGGGCGACCAACATGGTTAAGGGTCTGGAGGAAATGTCTTATGAGAAGCAGCTTAGGGAGTGGAGAATGTTTAGCCTTACAAAAAGAAGGCTGAGAGTGGATATGATAGCCATGCTTAAATATTTCAAATGATGTCATACTGAAGAGGGGACTGGTTTGTTTTCCATGGCTTCAGAGACTAGGACTTAGAGCAATGGTCTCAAACTACAGGAAAAGAGATTCCATTTGAATATTAGGATGGTTTAAGCTGTTCGGCTGTGGAATATGCTGCCATGGAGGGTGGTGGAGTCGCCTTCTTTGCAGGTTTTTAAGCAGAGGCTGAATGGGCATCTGTTGGAAATACTGTGATGGGGGTTCCTGCATGGCAGGGGGTTGGACTAGATGGCCCCTGAGGTCTCGTCCAACTGTTATGATTCTTTGATCATGTGGCAGGGAGTTCTACAGACCAACAACCCTTCTGGCTGCTCCAAGCCCCTGCCTATTAGATGGTTTTCTTAATATACTAAAGCAATCAGAAAGAGAGAGAGTGAGAGAGAGCTTGAAAACACACACTCACAATAGGTACTGATATTAGGTGACAAAGGAGAAACAACGACATAGTCAAGGAAAAAGTAATGGTGAATTGCAACCATTTGCAAGCAAAACCAGAAAAAAAACGGGAGAGGGCCAGAGGTGCAGAACAGATCTCACTAGGGACGCCTTTCTTCCGCCAAGGACAAGGGACCCCCCCCCCAACCCTCCAGTCCAGCTGCCTTTGCTCGGGACGAGGGACCCCCCCCCCCAACCCCTCCAGACCAGTTCCCTTCCGCCTCCCGGGGAAGTAACGCCCGTTCCTTCCAGGCCAGGCGACTGGGAGGGAAAACATGTGGCCCACAGGCTAGAAGGGCTTGCAATG
This sequence comes from Phrynocephalus vlangalii, assembly GCA_037367305.1. Classification (NCBI taxonomy): domain Eukaryota; kingdom Metazoa; phylum Chordata; class Lepidosauria; order Squamata; family Agamidae; genus Phrynocephalus; species Phrynocephalus vlangalii. The sequence goes on along the minus strand of JAWVWN010004570.1, from coordinate 171,033 downwards.
GTCTTCCTTCCATCCATCCACTACATCACCCAGAATCCCCAGCCAGCTCAACCACAGGAGTGATGGCAAACCTTTGAGAGACCGAGTGCCCAAACTGCGATCCAAAACCCACTAATTTGTTGCAACCTTCCAAGGCAGCCATTTTAACCTGAATGCCGGTGGCTGGGAAGGGGCGATGTCGGGTGCCCACAGGAAGGGCTCCAAGTGCCCCCTTTGCCCCCCCCCGTGCCATAATAGGTTCACCAACACGGATACAGGTGTCGAGAGCCTAAAGTAAGCAAAACTCACCACTGCCTGGCCTTGCCTTGGGAGTTGTAGTCCAGAAGAGAAGGCGCGCTTCTTCCTCCCCCACCCAGATGCAGGAAAGAGGAAGGAGTGGGTGGGGTAGGGGGGGCGGAGGAGGAGGAGGCGGAAGAGGAGGACCCAATTCACCTCTTCCTCTTTCTTGCTTCCCAGCTCAGCTGCTTTTAACTCCCTCAGAGCCAAGCAGGGGGAACTTCCCTCTGCCTCCCTCCTCGAAGCCCCCCCCCCCCAAATTCAGCCTTTCTGACCCTCCTTTGCAAGGGGCCACCGACTCCCCTCCTTGCATTTCCCACAGGATTCAGGGGTCTTTGGAGTTTGTGGGAGGCCGTGTGTGTGGGGGGGGGTTGTGTTCCTGGGAGAAACCAGTCCTGCCATCGGAGCCTATAAGGCAACCCAGAGGCCAAGGGGGCCACCCTTGGAGGGCGATCAGAGGATGGGGGTGGGCAGCAGATGTTCTGAAGTGAAAAAATGGAAACAATCTGGTGGCCCATCATCCACTTGGCTGGCTGATTCGTAACACTGAGCTCCTCCCCAGACTAAAGGGTGTAGAAGAGACTCAGGACATGGTCAGCTCTGGCGTCTACTCCTTGCCTTCATGCTTTAGGGGCCTTCTTGAGCTGTAGGACAAACATGTCTCTCTGAAAGTGTTTTCTACCTTAGAGGGATCTGGGAAAGCTTCGACCAAAGTAAATCAGCCTGAAAGCTGCCAGGATCCTCTGCTCTCCCCCATTTCCCCTTCTCCTCTTCTTTTGAAAGCATGTCCCAGGAGAGATGTCAGCATGGTGGAAAGAACACCCGATATTATTATTAGCCCCATACCACAGGCAAGGAGAAGGAAGACTGAGGCTTACACTGGCCTCCTAATGCAGTCTCTTCTTATGCTGGTTTTGCAAATGTGGACGAGGGAGGTGATCCAGGGTTAAAATTGGGAGGGTCCAGGCTTAAAGCAAACTCAGCAATAACCTCATACTACAAATACTAATCACATGCCATCAATTCAGTCCTGGATTCTTGGTAACCCCTTTCGGAGATTTCCAGATAGAGAATACAGTGGAACCTTGACTTACGTCATTAATCCGTTCCAGAGGTCTAGACTTAAGTCAAACATGACTTAAGTCAAATGAACGTTTCCCATAGAAAGTAATGGGAAAGCAGATTAATCCGTTCCAGATGATGAAAAAGACCCCCGAAAACAGCAATTTAACACAAATTTGACTGGGATAGGAGATTCCTTCCGGGGATGTAAATGAAATGTCTCTTCAAAGAGAATAGGAGGCAGTGGAATTATAGTCCACAAGTTATATGCCTCCACTTTTTAATGTTCATAGCAACAATGTCTAACATTTAAGTTTTACTGATTTTTAACCTGACGTTCCAAGTTCTGAACAACTCTATGCTTACCATTAGAGTCCCACAACTTTACAGCTCCCCAACTAAAATGCTTCTATTGTGGACCAGACTTCTGCAGCCAGATTTTTTACAAGACTGAGCTGACTGTCTAACCAGCAAGGCCAGCCCCGAGCTCCCGACCCTTCTTCTCCTCCGGCAGCAGCAGCGGCTTCGGTGAGGCCGAGGACCAGCTCCAGGTGCTCAGAGCTGGCCTTGCTGAAGCTGCCGCTGCCGGAGGAGGGGAAGAAGGCAGGAGCAGTTTGGAGGCAGCAGCCGCGATGCTGGGTTGTGGCTGCCATCTGATTCCGGTGCCTTGCACCGGGGCTCCGAGATGTAAGTCAAAGCCTGCGACTCAAGTCAAACAGGCCCCTTCTTGCTGTAAGTCAAATATGATGCAAGTCAAGCAGTATGTAAGTCAAGGTTCCACTGTACACAGAAGTGGCTGGCAGCAAACTCAGCCAGAGGTTGGGAGCTCCATTCCCCACTGAGCCTCCTTGTCAGTCGACTCTTCTAGCTCTGGAGTTCTAAGATTTATTATGATTATGATTATGATTATGATTATGATTATGATTATTATCTATCATGGTGAATATGGATTGAGGGCTCCAGCGGCTGCCCTGCATTTGCTTTACTTCCAGGCACCCACAGAGCTCTAGGAAAAGGACCAGATCCTACCGGAAGCGACGAAGAACCTTGTGTGACTCTCCCAGCTGGCTGGCTGGCTTGCTTTGTCCTCTTTCTCTCTCTCTGTTTCGGCTCCTGGGCTTCGTCGGGATGACTTCCCGGGGCTTTTCAGCCTGATCAGGACGGTCGCCCCCCTTCCCAGCCAGCCTCCCTGGGCTTATTGGGACTGAGATGTTCTTCTCTGCCCTGGAGGAATCCCCCCCCCCGCGCGCGCGCCTTTACTCCCGCCTTCTTCCTCCTCCTCCTCCTCCCTCTTGCTCTTCCTCTAATGGGCGACGGCATCCTTACACCCATTGAGTTATCCCATCTCCCCCTTGCAACCACTTTTATCCAATCACGTCTCTCTCTCTCTCTCTCTCACACACACACACACACACAAACAAACCAACACACACACACACACACACACAAACACACACACACAAACACACACACACACACACACATCATTTTAACATCAATTTAAAATAAATTTTAAAAGAATTACTGCACCATCTTTTTATTTTTATTCAAAAAAGCTTTTCGGAAATAAATCGGGAGACAATTTGACCTTTGCCTTTAATTTTTGCTTTGATGGAATTGTGAAGAAAGAGCTGGCATTCCCCCAGAGACCTGAAAGGAGGCACATGGACTCTCAACATCAAAGGGCAAGACTGCATCCACTACTAGGTAATATATCTTTAATTCAATCCGGTTCCAAATGGTACACCTAGTGGACTTATAAAAAAAATTGTTTACCCCAATCCTGGAATGAAGCACGTGGGCCCCCTGCATCAACCCTTTCCTCCCCCCCTCCTCTAGGCCAAAAGGGATTTGTACGTCTCGCAGTGCCAAATGGAGCTGGGTAAGGGAATGGGGTTGGTCTATGACCCATGTTTCTTTGTTTGAAGAACAGGGGTGTCACTTAAGAAGCAGCTTTTTACAACTGCCCTTCTAGCCTCTTACAAGACTTCTGCCCTGGCTGCAACACCATCTACTGTAGCCATGGATTTTAAGAACATCTAAGGGTTCCATTCTGGTAAAGCACATCTTTTACCAGATCTGAACCCCTGGGACCTGCTTTGAAGAAGAGTTATGTAAACTCGAAAGCTTGCAACGTTTCTCGTTTTTTTTTTAATAGTGGCCTATAAAGGTATCGCCTGTAGCCTATTTTTCCAATTTAATTTGCATTGATAGCGGTCTAAAGGCTTTCGGACTTGAATCAAAGTCTGTCATGTTCTGAAGCTTCCACCAAGAACTTGGAGTGCCGCCAGAAAGCAGAGAGACTGTCACTGGAAATTTCAGAAGATCAGCCTGCGCTTTATCTGTCATCAAAACAGAACCACCTTGAAGAAACTCTTAAGAGGGGTCTGAGAAGGGAAGTGAGAGGCAGAGTGAGTGGGGTGATGATCATGCTCAGCTCCAGGGACCCTTCTCTGCCCACTGAGCTCCTCTGTCCTGTTCAGGCTGGGGTGGGTGAACCCAGGAGAGTGGGTTGTGATTAAGAGGGTGGACCAGGCTGGCCCCTGTGCCCCACAATTTCCTACCCCCCCATGCCTTCCCAGGCTTGTCAGGGCTTCCAGGGAGTCCAAACCCCACTAGGATGATCAGTTAAGAGCAGTGCAACCCTCCTTTTGATCGTTCAAAAGACTTGAGCCAAACGACCAAAGGACCATCTCTTGGAATAGGCTAAAGAGACACCTCCTGGGTCCAGGTGACCTCCAGGGATTTTGCACCCAAGTGAGCTTAGGCGCTCTTAGGGTTTCCTCTGGAGATGCTGGTTGCAGAGTTCCCAAAGGCAGCACCAGCTCCAAGAGTCAGTGAAGAGTCTCAGTCCTTAAGATTTGGTTGAGATTCCCTTCAAATGGCATTGAGAGATATCTCTCCAACCTGGAAGTTGTCCTTAGGCATCCATAATGATAACCATTGATACCCTTGTTCTCCATGAACTTGTCCAATCCTTTCTTAAAGCTGTCCAGGTTGACAGCTGTCACCAGTTCTTCTGGCAGGGAGTTCCACAGATCAGTGATCCTCTGGGTGAAAAAGTGCTTTCTCTCATTTATTTGAGGTCAAGCACCCCAAGTCTCATGGGGTGACCCCTAGTTCTAGTGTTGTACGATAAGGAAAACAGTTTTTCCTTACTTACTTTGTCCACGCCCTGTATGTTTTTATAAACTTCAATCAGGTCACCACATAGACACCATCATTCAAGAGTGAAGAGGCCCAGCCGTTGCAGCCTCAGATGGTAAGGAAGGTGTATCAGTCCCTGAATCATTCTGGTTGCCCTCCTCTGCACTTGAAGACTTCAGGAGTCATGAAGGAGTCAAGCCAGGAGGAGCAAGAACAGCTTCTGCCCTGCCTGCGTTTGAGTAGTAACAAAGAAATAATAGAAGAGAGTGAGCCATAAGAACATAAGAAGAGCAATGCTGGATCAGGTCAAAGGCCCATCTAGTCCAGCTTCCTGTATCTCACAGTGGCCCCACCAAATGTGTCTTTAAGTGCACAAGACTAGATATCTGTCTCCTGATACCACTCCCCTGCATCTGGCCCTTGAAGTACACTGGTTTTAAGCCTGGAGATTACACATCTCCATCGTGGTTTGTAACCTGGGATGGACTTTTCCTCCAGGAATCTGTCCAATCCCCTTTTGAAGGCATCCAGGCCAGATGCCATCCAAATCCTGTGGCAGGGAGTTCCACATACTAACAATACAAGCACAGATAATAGGAGAGTTGCAGAGGAACAAGAAATGGAGAATAAATTAAATGGGCAAGAGACAGTTGAGGAATGGCCCAATAGTTGAATCCTTTTGGGTGAGTGGCAGGGAAGAGGACAAATGGAATATCAGTGCAGGAGGAAGGTTGAGATAGAATAGAGATAGAAAGGAGAAGGGAACCCAGACTGAAGTGAACATGGGGTTACCTTTGTTCACACCAGCAATTTGGGAAGGGCAATTACTGGTGATGCCCAGAAGTATTGTTTTAAGTCCCATTGCACATCCGCCAGGATGGATCCCTGGACAGGTATGGGAGAGAAAGACATCTCTGGCCCGGCATTAGTGTTGTGGGACCATATAGGCTGGACCCATAGATCAGTACCGGAGAGGAAAAAGATAAGAGAAGTACCTTTAAATGAAAATGCATTGTTAAAGAGAGAAACAAACAATAATTGTTTGAAGTTAATTGTTTGAAGACTCAAAAACAAGCTGAAGAAAATATAGTTAATGAAGATGTAAATAAAAGGTTGTGAATTTTGATAAATCACCAGCGTAATTCAACCGTCACACCAGATCAACAGAAATTCAATCCTGAGTCATGACATGCATTTGGCTTCTCTCCTGTGTGGGTCCTTGATGGCAAGCAAGGTGTCCAGGTTGACTGAACCTTTTCCCACACTCCAGACATTCAACGGGCTTCTCTCCTGTGTGGGTCTTGCAATGCCTAGAGAGGGCCAGGAATGTGTGATCCTCTTTCCACACTCTAGACCAGGGGTGTCCAAACTTCTTGCAAGATGCATCACTGCTTGCATATGCTGCCCTCCCTCACAAGGCGGTGGGGAAGACACTGCAGCAACAAAGCCAGGAGCGGGTAGGCAGGGCGGGTGGCTGAGGGGATGGACGGAGGCAGGGAGGACAGGCATCCCATCAAACTGTATGCTGATGTCTCTAGCCAGCACAGGGAAGGGCCGGCGGTGGGGATGAGGCAGCAGGGAGAAGACTCTGAGAGTCTTGAGGATTGTACAAAATGGAATTGTCCTATTGCAAGTTATGATGCAATTTGGTAAAGAGAAAGGCAGAGTGAGCACACACCTACGTAATTATAGTCTGGCAACTAGTCAAGTCAGGTGACAGTTTGGTCATGCTCAGTTGTCAATTTGCTGAGTAATGATTGCATCAGACGTATGTATAAAAGAAAGACAGTTGTTCAGTCTGGTGTGGGCTGTGGTTGGAAGAAGCAGCTCGTTACTCTGTCAGTTTGGATCCCGGAAAGTTTGGTCTACTGGACTGTCTATCTAAATAACCAGGTATATACCTGACATTCTATTTTTGCTGGACTTGTAAATATTTTGTAAATACAATTCTTGGTGAAGGACGTCACTGCTGTGTTAGTGTCTTTATTTTAGCACTGCTATCTGGCTGTTAAACCCCACACTCTTTACACAGTCCTCACAGTCCTTCCGCTGAGAATTAACCACTCTGCGACAGAGGGCCACTCAAAATTTTAAATCAGGCCGTATTTGGCACCAGACCGGACTTTGGACATGCCTGCTCCAGACATTCGAATGACTTCTCTCCTGTGTGGGTCCTGTGATGGCTTGCCAGGCTTACAGAATGTCTGAACCTTTTTCCGCACTCCAGATATTCAAAGGGCTTCTCTCCTGTGTGGGTCCTGTGATGGCTAGCAAAGTGTACTTTATGTTTGAACTTCTTCCCACACTCCAGGCATTCAAATGGCTTCTCCTCTGTGTGGGTCCCATGATGGCGAGCAAGGTTTCCAAGTTGACTGAACGTTTTCCCACACTCCAGACATTCAAATGGCTTCTCTCCTGTGTGGGTCCTATGATGGCAAGCAAGGCTTACATAATGTATGAACCTCTTTCCACACTCTAGGCATTCAAAGGGCTTCTCTCCTGTGTGGGTCCTGTGATGGCTAGAAAGGTTTCCAGGTTGACTGAATCTTTTCCCACATTCCAGACATTCAAAGGGCTTCTCTCCTGTGTGGGTCTTGTGATGGTTAGCAAGACTTCCAGGTTGACTGAATCTCTTTCCGCACTCCAGACATTCAAAGGGCTTCTCTCCTGTGTGGGTCTTGTGATGGCTAGCAAGACTTCCAGGTTGACTGAATCTCTTCCCACACTGTAGACATTCAAAGGGCTTCTCTCCTGTGTGGGTCCTGTGATGGCTAGCAAGATTTCCAGGGTGACTGAATCTCTTTCCACACTCAAGACATTCAAAGGGCTTCTCTCCTGTGTGGGTCCTGTGATGCCTAGCAAGGCTTCCAGAATCTCTGAACCTCTTTCCACACTCTAGACATTCATATGACTTCTTGCCTGTGTGGGTCCTCTGATGGCTAGCAAGGAGTCCAGGTTGACTGAACCTTTTCCCACACTCCAGGCATTCAAATGGCTTCTCTCCTGTGTGGGTCCGGTGATGCCTAGCAAGGCTTACAGAATGTCTGAACCACTTTCCGCACTCCAGACATTCAAAGGGCTTCTCTCCTGTGTGGGCCATATGATGATTAGCGAGGCTTACAGAATGTCTGTACTTCTTCCCACACTCCAGACATTCAAAGGGCTTCTCTCCTGTGTGGGTCTTGTAATGGCTAGCAAGGTTACCAGTATAAATGAACCTTTTCCCACACTCCAGACACTCAAAGGGCTTCTCTCCTGTGTGGGTCCTGTGATGATCAGCAAGGCTTACAGAATGTCTGAACTTCCTCCCACACTCCATACATTCAAATGGCTTCTCTCCTGTGTGGGTCCTCTGATGCCTAGCAAGGTGACCAGGTTGACTGAAATTTTTCCCACACTCCAGACATTCAAAGGGCTTCTCTCCTGTGTGGGTCTTGTGATGGCTAGCAAGACTTCCAGGTTGACTGAATCTCTTTCCACACTCCAGACATTCAAAGGGCTTCTCTCCTGTGTGGGTCTTGTGATGGCGAGCAAGGTTTCCAGGTCGACTGAACGTTTTCCCACACTCCAGACACTCAAAGGGCTTCTCTTCTGTGTGGGTCCTGTGATGATCAGCAAGGCTTACAGAATGTCTGAACTTCTTCCCACACTCCATACATTCAAATGGCTTCTCTCCTGTGTGGGTCCTCTGATGGCTAGCAAGGTGACCAGGTTGGCGGAAACTTTTCCCACACTCCAGACATTCAAAGGGCTTCTCTCCTGTGTGGGTCCTCTGATGGCTAGCAAGGTTTCCAGCCTGACTGAATCTCTTTCCACACTCCAGACATTCAAATGGCTTCTCTCCTGTGTGTGTCCTCTGATGGCTAGCAAGGCTTACAGAATGTCTGAACTTCTTCCCACACTCCATACATTCAAAGGGCTTCTCTCCTGTGTGGGTCCTCTGATGGCTAGCAAGGCTTCCAGCGTGACTGAGTTTCTTTCCACACTCCAGACATTCACATCCCTTCTCCCTCTTTTGAATTTTTCTACGGAGATGGCGTGTTGATGTGGTAGTAGAAGATTTCCCATACTTGGCTTGATTATTCCTCTCCTCTCCTTTGGATATTTTCTGAACCACTTGGTCTTCCTCCGGACAATACATAGATTTGTCCATCTTTTCTTCTGTTTTCCTCTAAGCGTCTTTCTTCAGGTGTGATTCTCAACACTGTCTTTTGCATCTGAACATTCAATCCCTTCCCTCTGACGCTTGGTGTCCTCCTCTTTCAGTTTCTTCTCTACAGCATCTTACCTGCTAAAAGGAGGCAAAATATAATTGTGAAAAAGAGGGTGCATCATCCTTCTCAAGAGGGTCAACTTATAAAGAAGACACCAGCACACAAAATGTGGCGAAAATATCCTTATTAGGTCTGGAGGATTAAGAGAAAGAAAAATGGGGAAGGAATGGAAGGAGGAGGGGCTGAGATGGCTCTGAGCTGCGGGAAGAGAGTGATGGGGGAAAGGCTTGGTAGAGGAGGTGAAGGAAGACCCTTGGAGGGGGGCCAGTGTTTAAGCTCATGTGAGAGGAGGCGGGGTGGAAATGGGATAAGAAAAAAGGGGGAGAAACAACCCATCCTGTGAGGAGACAAAGAAAAGGGAGAGTCTGGTGATACCTCCTTATTTATTGTGTGCATTTTTACTGGTGTTAAATACCACATCCAAATAACTTTGTAACAATCTTCTTTAATTCTTACTGACATATTTTTCATTATTCTTTCCCTCCATATCACATTCCAAATTTTTTCCTTTATCTCTTCATTTAAATCTCCTACCAAACCAGTTTTAGTGCTGTTGTTTTATATTCCTCAGCTAACACCCTATATATTAGACTTATTATGCCTTTTCTTTGATACTGATCTTCAAGCATTTCCCTTTTTTCAATAATTTCTTCAAACTCAATCATTGCCCTACATTTCTTTTCTTTTTTTATCCACACCTTAGTCCAGTTATCTAACTGCCCTATGCTTAGCCAATTAAGATTTTCTTTCCACAATACTTCTTTTATTCTCACTGTATCAAAGGCATTTATCCAATCTTTAACTTTAATTACCCTCTGTTCTGTCAAAATCTTACTTATTTTTATCTTTAAATTTTCTGGGAAATTTGTTAAGTCCACTATTCGAGTCAATGGGGATATCTTTGGGCTTAGTATTCTTTTATACTTGGTCCAAAACTCTAACATATTATTTAAATAGGGATTATCAATACTTTTTAACATTTCTTTTAAATTTTAAATTTACACTAAAGAACGTATTTACTACATTATCAATGTCTCAATTGATTAGCTATAAAATATAGTTTAACATCAGGAATACCCAATCCTCCCTTCTTTTGTGGGAGATACCACATTTTTTAATTTATTCTTGCCATTTTGTTTTCTTTACACTATCTATTAATCAAATTCTGTAGTTTTTTAAATCCTTTGTCATCTATCCTTAAGGGTAACATCTAAAAAAATTAATTTAGGGATAATCTTCATTTTTACAATTGCCACTATTCCAAACCATGATATTTTCAATCTACTATATTCTCGAATTTGCTCCTTAATTTGTTTTTTCACATCATCTAGATTAATTTTGACAATTTCTCACATTTCCCAACTAATATTTATTCCCAAATATTTAATACTACTTTAATCTTCCCTTCAAATTTTTGCTTCATATTACTTCTATCACTGTTACTATAATTTTTAACATACATTCTGATTTATTCCAATTTACTGGGTTGCTCTTCTAAAGGAATTTATGGTGTGTACGACTGCCTTCAAAGCAACCCCTCAGGTGTCTTGGTTATTTTGAGGGACCACTGCTCCATATTGGCAGGGAATCCCGGATGCACCTATAGAGTTGGAGATACAGAGACCTTCACAGTAACATCCGGGAAGAGTCTTGGGCTCATACCCTGTTTCCTTGAAAATAAGACCTCCCCAAAAAATAAGCCCTAGCAGGATTTTAATGCATTTGTTGCTCGCCCCTCAAACCCCTCAAACGTTGCCTGCCTTGCTGCCTCTCTCTCTCTCTCTCTCTCTTTTGCCGTCCTCCGATCTCCATCGAGCGGTGAGTGGGGGTGTGGGGGTGTTGCCTCTCCACCCACCTCCACCCACCCACCCACCTGAGGCAGCGCATCGACCGCCTGGGCCCTTCGCAAAATAAATTTAAAACATTGGCGGCAATGGCTGCTGCTGAGGAGAGTGGCTGAGCAGTGATCCCAGCTGGATGCTGGGAGTGGGAGTGGAAAGAGGTGTGCGTGCACTTGCATGTTTGGCTCTGTTTTGTGCATGCATGCGGTAGCGCATCTGCACTAGCACACACATGTATGTTGCACCTCCTCTCCCAGGCAGCGCTGGATAAAACTTGACACCTATGCTCCAACTCGCAATGGGGTGGGGTGGGGGTGGGGAGGGAGAGACAGAGGGATGGTTGCCCGAAAAGAAGACCTCCCCTGATAATAAGCCCTAGTGCATTTTCTTGAGAAAAAATAAATATAAGACAGTGTCTTATTTTCGGGGAAAGACGGTATTATTCTATGTTAGGCAATGAGGTCCAAATGTGGAAAGGAGGGGAAGAGGGGGAGGCCGACACTGCCCTTCCTGAGTGCCCTCCCCTCTGCCTTGGAAGGGAAGGGGGGGATAAGGAAAGAAGACCAGGAAACAAAAGAAAGTCAAAAATCCCCAGGTGGAATCATGGGAAATGTGGGAGGGGGGAGTCAGGAGGAGGGGAAGAGAAAGGGGATGGAACCTGCTGTATTTCACTATAACACTAAGGGGGCAGTATATAAAATAGAAACGATCCCAACAGAACTAGTTCATCTTGGATCCCCACTTGCTTCTGGTCTCCCCACTCACTCGCTCCAAGGGCCTTTGAGGGCGAACCAGCCACCGTTGGGATCCCAAGGGTCCCAGTTTGGGAAGCCTGGGGGAAGGCAAGGGCCTGCTGGACTAGGCCAGGGTTGGAAGAGATGGGCAGTGGTGGGAGAATCAAGGAAACCCCCCCTTCCCTCTTTCAGATCCTTTGCCCAAACACCAAGCTCTGCCAGAAGGAAGGGAGGAAGGCACTCCCTGGTGCCATGGAGGACGAAGGATCCCCGAGGGAACAGTTTTGCCCTCCTAAGAACATAAGAAGAGCCCTGCTGAATCAGGCCAAGGGCCCATCTAGTCCAGTTTTCTGTATTTCACAGCGACCCCGACAAATGCCTCTGGGAACACACGAGACTCAATACCTGTCTCCTGATACCACCTCCCTGCATTGGACCTTTGAAGTCACCTGTTTCTAAGTCTGGCTGAGGCCCCATCTGGAGTATTGTGTACTGTTCTGGTCACCATATCTCTAGAAGGATATTATAGGAATGGGAAAAGGGCAGAGAAGGGCAACCAGAAAGATTAGGGGACTGGAACACCTTCCTTAACAACTGAGGCTGCAACGGCTGGGCCTCTTCACTCTTGAACGACGGTGCCTAAGAGGTGACCTGATTGATTTATAAAATCATACACTGCATGGACAAAGGACATAAGGAAAACTGTTTTCCCTATTGCACAACACCAGAACTAGGGGGCACTCCATGAAACTTTTTAGTGCTAGATCTCAAACAAATAAGAAAAAATAATTTTTCACCGAGAGGATCACTGGTCTGTGGAACTCCCTGCCAGAAGAACTGTTGAGAGCTTTAAGAAAGGATTAGACAAGTTCATGGAGAACAGGGTATCAGTGGTTATCATTATGGATGCCTAAGGACAACCTCCGGGTTGAAGAGATTGGCAGAATATCTCTCATTGCCATTTGTGGGGAATCGTAAGCAGCTGAAAACATCTGCTTGGGAATACCCTGAAGCAAATGGAAAGCCACTGCGTGAGACAGAAGGCTGAACTGAGTGGGCTGTGGCCTGTTCCAGCAAGGCTGTTCTTCTGTTCTTATGGCTTGTAACCTGTGACGGACTTTTCCTTCAAGAATCTGTCCAATCCCCTTTTGAAGGCATCCAGGCCAGATGCCAGATGCCATCACTACATCCTGTGGCAGGGAGTTCCACAGAATAACAACCCTCCTGGCTGCTCCAAGGCCCTGCCTATTAGATGGTTTTCTTAATGTACCAAAGCAATCAGAAAGAGAGAAAGATTGAAAATGCACACACACAATAGATGCCAATATTAGGCAACAAAGGAGAAAGAAAGAAATAGTCACAGGAAAAGTAATGGTGAACGGCAACCATTTGTGTGCAAGACCAGAAGCCACGGGAGAGGAAGAGGAGAGGGCAAGAGGCGCGGAGGGGATCTCAGCCGGGAGGAGGGAGGCCTTAGCTCCGCCAAGGAGAGAGCAGGACAAGACTCGGAAGAGACGCTGCCTTTGCTCGGGACGAGGGACCCCCCCCCCAACCCCTCCAGCACAGTTCCCTTCCGCCTCCCGGGAAAGTAACGCCCGTTCCTTCCAGGCCAGGCGACTGGGAGGGAAAACAGGTGGCCCACAGGCTAAAGGGGCTTGCAAAGGTCTTCCTTCCTTCCCTCCACTATATCACCCAGAATCCACAGCCAGCACGGCCACAGGGGTTATATAGTCCAAAGATATACTCCAGTGATGGCAAAAGAAAACCCACTAGTGTGTCGCAACCTTCCAAGACAGCCATTGAACCTAAATGCCGGTGGCTGTGAAGGGGCGATGTTGGGTGCCCACAGAAAGGGCTCTGAGCGCCACCTCTGCCCCCCCCCATGCCATTATAGGTTCACCAACACTGAGACAGGTGTCGAGAGCCTAAAAGAGGCAAAACCCTCACTGCTGCCTGGCATTGCCTTGCCATGGGAGTTGTAGTCCAAAAGAGAAGGCATGCTCTTCCCCCCCTTCCCCAGATGCAGGAAAGAGAAAGGGAGTGGGTGGGGATGGGGGGCCGAAGGAGGAAGAGGAGGACCAATTTCACCTCTTCCTCTTTCCTTCCTCCCAGCTCAGCTGCTTTTAACTATCTCAGAGCCAAGCACCGGGAACTTAGCATCATAGAATCATAGAGTTGGAAGAGACCTCAAGGGCCATCTAGTCCAACCCCCTGCCATGCAGGAACCCCATCACAATATTTCCGACAGATGTCCATCCAGCCTCTGCTTAAAAACCTCCAAAGAAGGAGACTCAAACACCCTCCGCGGCAGCATATTCCACTGCCGAACAGCTCTAACTGTCATGAAGTTCTTCCTAATGTTCAAATGGAATCTCTTTTCCTGTAGTTTGAAACCATTGCCCCGAGTCCTAGTCTCTGGAGACATGGAAAACAAACCTGTTCCCTCTTCAATATGGCATCCTTTCAAATATTTAAACATAGCTATCATATCCCCTCTCAGTCTTCTTTTAGAGAGGCTAAACATTCCCAGTTCACTAAGCCGTTCCTCATAAGACATTTCCTCCAGACCCTCAACCATCCTGGTAGCCCTCCTCTGCACCCGCTCGAGGTTGTCAACATCCTTTTTAAATTAAGGCGCACAGAACTGGACACAGTACTCCAGGTGGGGTCTGACAAGAGCAGAATAGAGTGGTACTATCACTTCCCTTGATCTAGACACTATAGTTCTGTTGATAAAACCAAGAATCGAATTGGCTTTCCTGGCCGCCGCATCACACTGCTGACTCATGTTCAATTTGTGGTCCACCAAGACTCCCAGATCCCTTTCACAGGTACTATCCTCCAGTCAAGTATCCCTCATCTTATATTTGTGCAATTCATTTTTTTTACCTAAATGTAGTACCCTACATTTCCCTCTGTTGAAATCCATTTCGTTAGCTTTGGCCCAGCACTCTAGTCTGTCAAGGTCTTTTTGGATTTTCATCCTATCCTCTAGGGAATTTGCAGCTCCTCTCAATAATATTCGCAGCGAGGGAGCTGCTCTGCTATGTACGAAACCCTGACCCAGAATCAGGTCGTCTACGAATGATTTAGCACCGGGTTCCCTACGAACGTGCGGTGCGTCAAGGGCGAGAGGCGGCTCCCTTCCCTCTGCCTCGCTCCCCAGAGGGCCCCCCCCCAATTCAGCCTTTCTGACCCTCCTTTGCAAGGGGCCACCGACTCCCTTCCTTGCATTTCCCGCAGGCTTCAGGGGTCTTTGGGGTTTGCCAGAGGCAAAGGAGGGGACAGTGCCCAGGTGGGAGGCAGTGGGGAGGGGGTGCCTGGGAGAATCCAGTCCTGGCGTTGGAGCCTATAAGGTACCCCCCTCTTGTGGCCAAGGGTGCAGAAGAGACTCAGGACATGGTCAGCTTGTAATGGAGGGCCCCCCATATCTGTGGAGGGTCAATTCCAACCCTGCACAGAGGCTGAAAACAGCAGGTTACAGCAAAGGCTGTTTTAAAAGGAAATTCTATACTGTACACAGGACGGTCTCTGGCTCCCTGGCTCTGGCGTCTGCTCCTTGCCTTTATGCTTTAGGGGCCTTCTTGAACTGTAGGACAAACATGTCTTTCTGAAAGTGTTTTCTACCTTAGGGGGTCTGGGAAAGCTTCGACCAAAGTAAATCAGGCTGAAAGATTTCAGGAAATGTCTTATGAGGAACAGCTTAGGGAACTGGGAATGTATAGCCTCTCTAAAAGAAGGCTGAGGGGGAATATGATAGCTATGTTTAAAGATTTGAAAGGATGTCATACTGAAGAGGAAACAGGTTTGTTTTCCATGGCTTCAGAGACTAGGACTTGGGGCAATGGTTTCAAACTACAGGAAAAGAGATTCCATTTGAACATTAGGAAGAACTTCATGGCAATTAGAGCTGTTCAGCAGTGGAATATGCTGTCACAAAGGAGGGTGGTGGAGTCTCTTTCTCTGGAGGTTTTTAAGCAGAGGCTGGATGGACATCTGTCGGAAATATTGTGATGGGGTTCCTGCATGGCAGGAAGTTGGACTACTAGATGGCCCTTGAGGTCTCTTCCAACTCTATGATTCTATGGTGAAAAAAACACCCAATATTATTATTAGCCCCATACCGCAGGCAATGAGAAGGAAGACTGAGGCTTACTGGAGCCTCCTAATGCAGTCTCTTCTTATGCCGGTTTTGCAAATGTGGACGAGGGAGGTGATCCAGGGTTAAAATTGGGAGGGTCCAGGCTTAAAGCAAACTCTGCAATGCAGATCACTATTAATAATCTCATACTACAAATACTAATCACGTGCCATCAATTCAGTCCTGGGTTATTGGTAACCCTTTTCGGAATTTTCCAGATAGAGAATACACAGAAGTGGCTGGCAGCAAAGTCAGACAGAGGTTGGGAGTTCAATTCCCCACTGAGCCTCCTTGTCAGCCGACCCTTCTAGCTCTGGAGTTCTAAGATTTATTTATTTATTAAACTTGTATACCACCCGTCTTCCCGGAGGAACTCTGGGCGGTTCACAAGGAAATGTAAACAAAATCAGAAACAATTAAATATAACAATTTAAAAACACTATTATTATCATTATCATTATCATTATCATCATCATCTATCATGGTGAATATGGATTGAGGGCTCCAGCGGCTGCCCTGCATTTGCTTTTCTTCCAGGCACCTACAGAGCTCTAGGAGAAGGATTGGATCCTACCGGAAGCGACGAGGAACCTTGTGTGACCCTCCCGGCTGGCTGGCTGGCTTCTTTGTCCTCTTTCTCTCTCTCTTTCGGCTCCTGGGCTTCGTCGGGGTGGCTTCCGGGGGCTTTTCAGCCTGATCAGTACGGTCGCCCCCCCTTCCCAACCAGCCTCCCTGGGCTTTGGGACGGAGAGGCTCTTCTCTGCCCCGGAGGAATCCCCGCCTTTTCTCCCGCCTTCCTCCTCCTCCTCCTCCTCCTCCTCCTCCTCCCTCTTGCTCTTGGTGGGGAGAAGCGGGCGAGGCTTCACCCAGTGCGCCCTCTAATGGGCGGCAACATCGTTACACGCATTGAGTTTCCCCATTGCAACCACTTTTAGTGTATCACGTTGCGCGCGCCCCCGCGCACACACACACACACACACACACACACACACACACACACACACACACACACACACACACACACACACACACACACACACACACACACACACACACTTTTTGAATTTTTATTTATACTGGTATCTCACAAAGTATATAAACAATTATACAATTTGTACAATTCCAAACCATAACCGTTAACATAAATTGTATTTGAATAAAGCAGAGAAGAAAGAAGAAAAGAAGAAAAAAGAAAAAGAAAGAAGAAAAAGAAAAAAGGGGGGAAAGAGATAAAGGAAGAAGAATCGAGAAGACAGAGAGATCAGAAAGAAAAATAATATGTAGAGACCAGAATGCATATATTTACATGGTTATATATGTCATTGGAGAATTGTTCCATCTATTGATCTTTAAGTATGTCTTTATCTTATACTTGTAATTCACTCCTTTTTTGTATTTGTATTTTAACCAATCATAAAATAAATTCCAGATTTGTGCAAATTTATTTTCATCTTTTTGTATTAGAGTCATAGTCAACTTATTCATTTCAGCACATTCTAATATTTTTGCGATTATCTCATCATCAGTCCGTGTAGCTTTAATTTTCCATTTCTGAGCCCATATTAGTCTGGCTGCTGTTAATATGTGAACCACTAAATAGAGTACTTCAGTTTTTAAGTTCTTAGCAGTTATACCTAACAAGTAGAATTCTGGTGAAAACTCTGTATTCTGTCGCAACATTTGGGTGAGCCATTTATGGATTTTGGCCCAAAATTTCTTTATTTTATTGCCGGTCCACCAGCAATGGTAAAATGTTCCTCTATGCTTTCAGCATTTCCAACATTTTTCTGAACTTTGGGGGAACATTTTATTTATTTTATCTGGGGTTATATGCCATCTATAAAACATTTTTAATAAATTTTCTTTACATGTGCTGGCTATTGTCAGTTTATAATTAACTTTCCATGGTTGTTCCCACACACATCATTTTAGCATCAATTTAAAATAAATTTAAAAAGAATTATTGCACCATTTGTTTATTTTTATTCACAAAATAAAGCCTTTCGGAAATAAATCGGGAGACAACTTGACCTTTGCATTTCATTTTTGCTTTGATGGAATTGTGAAGAAAGAGGCGGCATTTCCCCAGAGGCAGAGTGAGTGGGGGTGATGATCATACTCAGCTCTAGGGACCCTTCTCTGCCCACTGAGCTCCTCTGCCCTGTTCAGGCTGGGGTGGGTGAACCCAGGAGAGTGGATTGTGATTAAGAGGATGGGACCAGACTGGCACCTGTGCCTTCCAATTTCCTTACCTCCCCCCCCCCCAATGCTTTCCCAGGCTTGGCAGGGCTTCCGGGGAGTCCAAACCCCACTAGGATGATCAGTTAAGACCAGTGCGCCCCTCTTTTTTGATCATTCAAAAGAACAGAGCCAAAGGACCAAAGGACTTCTCCCAGGCTTCCCAAACTGGGACCCTTGGGATCCCAACGGTGGCTGTATCGCCCTCCAAGGCCCTTGGAGCGAGTGAGTGGGGAGAGACCAGAAGCAAGTGGGGATCCAAGATGAACTGGTTCTACTGAGATTGTTTCTATTTTATATACAGTCCCCTTTGTGGTAACTGCAATACAGCAGGATCCACCCCCTTTCTCTTCCCCTCCTCCTGACTCCCCCCCCCACATTTCCCATGATTCCAACTGGGGATTTTTGAATTTCCTTTGTTTCCTGGTCTTCTCTCCCTCCCAAGGCAGAGGGGACGAGGGCACATGTTGGCCTCCCCCTATTCCCCTCCTTTCCACATTTGGACCTCACTGCCTAACGTAGAATAATATGAGCCCAAGACTCCTCACGGATATTACAGTGAAGCTCTCTGTATCACCAACTATATACAGTGGCACCTTGTATAAAAGAATTAATTCGTTCCAAATGAAATTATGTTAAGCAAATTTTCCTTTATACAAATTTCCCATAGGAATGCATTGAAAATAGAGTAATTCCCTAATCGTGACCATTTTTATGTTGTACGGATTTGCCTCATGTTGCCTTATGTTGTACAGATTTTATGTTATACAAACCGTTTGTTATACAAGGGTCCACTGAAGTCACAGGAAAAGTAACGGTGAACGGCAACCATTTGTATGCAAGACCAGAAGCCACGGGGAGAGGAAGAGGAGAGGGCAAGAGGAGCTGGAGGGGAACTCAGCAGGGAGGAGGGAGGCCTTTGCTCCGCCAAGGAGAGAGCAGGACAAGACTCGGAAGAGACGCTGCCTTTGCTCGGGACGAGGGACCCCCCCCCCCAAAAAAAACCCTCCAGCCCAGTTCCCTTCCGCCTCCCGGGAAAGTAACGCCTCCCAGGAAATTAACGCCCGTTCCTTCCAGGCCAGGCGACTGGGAGGGAAAACACGTGGCCCACAGGCTGGAGAGGCTTGCAATGGTCTTCCTTCCTTCCCTCCCTCCACTACATCACCCAGATTCCCCACCCAGCTCCACCACAGGGGTTATATAGTCCAAAGATATACTCCGGTGAGTCTCCCGTCAGAAAATTTGGGGGATGGATACATACCTATATAGAGCCTAAAGGAGGCAAAACTCTCACCGCCGCCTGGCCTGGCCTTGCCATGGGAGTTGTAGTCCAGAAGAGAAGGCGCACTTCTTCCTCCCCCCCAAATATGCAGGAAAGAGGAAGGGAGTGGGTGGGGGAGGGGGGCTGAAGAAGGAGGAGGAGGAGGACCAAGTCAACCCCTTCCTATTTCCTCCCTGTCTAGGAATCTCACCCAGCTCAGCTGCTTTTAACCCTCTCCCAGCCAACCGCGGGGATCCTCCCTGTTCAATAGGACCTGGAAGTCTTGGTGGGATCACGTATTTATTGAACACGAGTCAACCTGTGATGCTTGCTCTCCACCTCCTTCAGAAGCTTCATCCGGCGGAGGAGAACGAGCGCCCTGTGAAAACCTCTTCTCTTTCCTCCCGAGGAACCCTTTCGAGCTCAAAAGGAGCAAAATCCAACCATGGCCCGAAAATATTAAAATATACTAAAAGAGAAATCCCGCAAACATATACAGTAGGACGTCGGTATCCACTGATTCATTAACCACTGAACCAGCTGTAGTGTATAGTGTATTGGTTATTTTAAGAGAGAGGCATACAGCAGCTGAACACAGGTGGACCTTGTAATGAGGTAATGCCTAGTGGGCTTAATTTGGGGGTGGAGTTATGGGTATTTATGGAAGTGTGTGTTGTGTTATGTATGTCGTTTGTGGAATAAAGTCTACTGGAGCTTGTTGTTGTGTCTGGACTCACTACATAATACTAATGCATAGTGAATGGTCAGTTTTCTTGTTTTCCTATCCAGACTATCTAGCTCCATCTGAGTCGTTTATAATGCCAGCGGTATATCTCATGACCCATATGGCCCAGCTCTTAATGGCCTTGACGGTGTTACCACCATTCAGCTTACTTTTTAATACTTTTCTGATCCTTTGAATATATTCTTTACTGACCACATTTTTCACTTGACCATGCATGATATTATCTAATTGCAGTATGCCCAGATATTTATAGGCTTCAGACTGATGATACTTAATAGCTTGTCCATTTGGCATTTCAATTCCTTCCCTCTCAGTGATTTTTCCTTTTCTCAGTGCCACAGTGGCACATTTGTGTAGTCCAAACTCAATGCCAACATCGGTACTGAAACTCCGGGCTGTGTTGGTCAGTGAGTGTATTTCAGTTTCTGATTTTCCATACAATTTGTCATCCATATAAAATAGATGAGAAATTTTCCCTGAATTTTTAGCAGTTTGGTACCCTAAATTAATTAATTAATTATTTATTTATTTATTTATTTATTTATTTATTTATTTATTTATTTATTTATTATTATTATTATTATTATTAATATTATTATTAATATTATTATTATTATTACCTGCCATGGTGAATATGGATTGAGGGCTCCAGCGGCTGCCCTGCATTTGCTTTTCTTCCAGCCACCCATCATCATCATCATCATCATCATTTTCCTCTTTTCCTCTATCTGAAAAAAAAACTGAAATAAATCCAGTCAGGCCCCTCCCCCTTCTTCCTCCTCCCACTCTCCACCTATTTCCTTAACATCGAGCCAGGTGAGGGGAGAATTGAGACACTTGAAGGTTAGGAAGGCTGTAGGACCGGATGGGATCAGTCCCAGATTGCTAAGAAACGCTGCGGACCAGCTCTGTGGGGTGGTCACATACATTTTCAACCTGAGCCTCAGCGTGGAGATGGTCCCTGTCCTGTGTAAGACCTCCGGTGCGGTTCTGGTTCCAAGATTAAACCTGCAAGGGAGCCAATATCACAACAGGCCTTGTAGCCTTGGCCTCCCATCTGATGAAGATCATGGAGAGAATTATCCTCAGGCACCTTCACTCTCTGGTGGGCACAGCGCTGGACCCGCTGCAGTTTTCCTGTAGGCCAGGCCTGCCCGACAGGTAGACCGCAGGCTACTGGTAGCCCGCGAAGGGTTCAAAAGTAGCCCGCCAGCCATCAATTAAAAAAAAAGTGAGGGGATAAGTTCTCCACCCCTCTCTCTCCCATCCCAAGGACCACCACAGCCCCAGCAAAGTTCTGGGTCTGCCATCCCACTGTTTCAGCTGAGCGGGGCAGTTCAAGGGCCATGGCGCAATGAAAACGGTTCCCTCCAGAACAGATTAATTGGTTTTCAATGCATTCTTATGGGAAACCACTGCTCTACTTACAAAAGCTTTTACTTATGAGCATGTGCTCGGAACGGATAAAATGCGTAAGAGGTTTTAGTGTAGTAGCCCTCAGGAACGTTGGGCCTGATAAAGTAGATCTTGGCCTGTTGAAAGTTGAACAGCCCTGCTATAGGCCAAACATTAAGGTGCATGACGCTGTCACCTACCTACTGCATTGGGCACTGACTCACCTGGTAATTGCCGGAACCGCTGTGAGGGTCAAGTTTTTTGACTTCTTTAGATAGAGCATTTAACACCTTTCAGCCAGCATCATTGCGAAGGAAGCTGGAAGGAGCAGGAATGGATGGACAACTTGCCACATGGAAAGCAGATTTTCTTACCAACAGGACACAGTACGTGAGGCTACGGAATAACATGTCTGAGGTGGTGGTCTGCAGCATGGGGGGGGGCTTAGGGTATGGTGCTTTCACCGTTCCTTTTTATGCTTTACACCTTGAATTTCACTTACAATACTAGCAATTGTCATCTCCAGAAATTATCTGATGACCCTGCCATTGTTGGACGCGTGTCAGAAGGAAGGAGCTGGAGTATAGGTCATAGAATCATAAAGTTGGAGGAGAACTCGAGGGCCATCCGGTCCAAACCCTGCCATGCAGGAACCCCCATCACAGGATTCCCGACAGATGCCCATCCAGCCTTTGCTTAAAAACCTCCAAAGATGGAGACTCCACCATCCTCCTTTGTGGCAGCATATTCCACTACTGAACAGCTCTAACTGTCATGAAGTTCTTCCTAATGTTCCAATAGAACCTATTTTCCTGTAGTTTGAAACCAGTGCTCGAAGTCCTAGTCTCTGAAGCCATGGGAAACCCAGCCCCCTCTTAAATATGGCATTCTTTCAAATACTTAAACATGGCTATCATATTTATTCAGTTTTATTTTATTTCAAACTTGTATACCGCAACCTATTTCCCAGAAGGGAACTCAGGGCAGTTTACACAAAATTAAAAACGATAGCATCTACAACAAACAAAACAATATTGGAAAGAGGCAGGGGAAAAATGCCAGTACTCCCCTAGACATTACCAAAGGCGTCCCTGAAGAGCCAAGTCTTCAGCGCTTTTCTAAGACGCCAGCGAAGGTGCCTGCCGTATCTCGCTCGGCAGAGAATTCCAGATTGCGGGGCCAGCCACCGAGAAGGCCCGTTTACGAGTGGTTACCTTACGGGCCTCCTTCGGAGTGGCGACCCGGAGCGAGAGGGCCAAGGAAGATCGGGTGGGTCGGGCCAGATCTAATCGTCAGATAATACGCTCTGCTAGATAGTCAGGGGCCAAGCCATGGAGGGTTTTGTAAACCAAAACCAGCACCTTGAACCTTATTCTGGGTGAAAAACCTATATCTGGGTGAAAAAGTACTTTCTCTTATTTGTTTGAGATCTAGCAGCCAACAGTTTCATGGGGTGACCCCTGGTTCTAGTGTTGTGTGATAGGGAAAACAGTTTTTCCTTGTCTACTTAGTCTATACCGTGTATGATTTTATAAACTTCAATCAGGTCACTTCTTAATTGCCATCGTTCAGGAGTGAAGAGGCCCAGCTGTTGCAGCCTCAGATGGTAAGGAAGTCGTTCCAGTCCCCTAATCATTCTAGTTCCTATTTTCATAATATCCTTCTGAAGATATGGTGACCAGAACTGGACACAATACTCTAGATGGGGGCTCACCATAGATTTATAAAGGTAAAATGACCCTTGCTGACTTATTTTCTATGCCCTTCCTAATGATCCCTAGCCTTGAGTTTGCTTTTTTCACTGCTGTGGCACACTGCGTTGGCACTTCCATTGAGCTGTCCATCAGGACACCAAGGTCTCTTTCCTGGTTCGCTGCAGAGTTCAGATCCCATCAGATTATAAATGTACCATATATACTCGAGTATAAGTCGACCCGAGTATAAGTCGAGACCCCTAATTTAACCCCCCAAAACTGGGGAAACGTATTGACTCGAGTATAAGTCTAGGGTGGGAAATGCAGCACGGCCTGGCAGCTCTTCCTTTGTAAGATGGGGGAATGGTGTGTGATGTTTAAAATGACTTTTAGCCACTGACCCAAGCACTTGCCAGGCCCTGCTGCATTTTCCACCCTAGACTCCCCTGTGATGCAGAGGGGGGGGGGTCATGAGAAGCGGCATGCAATGTTTAAAATAACTTTTAGCCACCGACCCAAGCATTTGCCTCAGTGGCTAAAAGTATTGACCCACATATAAGTCGAGGGCCCCCTTTTCCAGCCTAAATTAGGGCTGAAAAACTAGGCTTATATTCGAGTATATACAGTAATTGGGTTTTTTTGCCCCAACGTGCATCACTCTGCACTTACTAATGTTGAAGCTCATTTGCCACTGGTTTGCTCATTCCCCCAGTGTCAAGAGATCCCTCTGGAGCTCCTCACTATCTCTCTCAGTTTTTACTACCCTATATAATGAACAAGAGTGGGCCTTTTCTAACACTGCAAGTCACCACAATTTCCACAGACTATTCAAAACAATTTTATTTGACCTAAGATACTTTTTTTTACAGAGTTTATACCATCTCACAAATTTTCCTTGTTTCACGACAGGTAATTTTCTGAAGAAAATGTCCTGCTCTGTGGGAGAGGGACAGATTTTTTTGCCTTCCATTTGGCAGTTTGACTGGCAGTAGAGCTTGGGGGAGGGGGGAAATCCTCTTTTTAAAGGTTACAGTTCATAATTTTTAAAAAAGAAAACATCAGTTGAGCAAGAATAATCCTATCCGGGGGTGGGGTGGGGTTAATTCTGGACACCGTGGTCCAAACTCACACTGACAAATGGATATAAATTATAGGAACTATAACCTTGGAGGCCATGTTTCTCCTTTTTTCTGTCTTTTTTTCCAAAGGCATAACTCATAGGAATCCCACTCCTCATACAAATGGATCTGGACGCTTTGTTTAAAAAGGAAAATACCACAGCAGGAGTGAGAGCCAAGGAACAAGCAAGCAGATCATATCCAACAGGTATAAGTCTTGCAAGTGTCCCGTCGGTGTCTGCAAACAGGAAGCCGCCATATCCGAGCCCTTTGATATGTGACTCGGGCCTCCTTTGTGGGTTGTGAAGCTCTCTCCATCCTTCGTGGGCACAGCAAAGGTGGACACTGCGCTCCAGTCAGCATTTGAGGCAATGTTGATGTCCCACGTTCCCGGCTGCAGGCATGCGGCCCGACTGTGTATCCTGCCGCCACTACCCCAACATGCACGCAAAGCAGAAGCAAAGACCCAGCACCTACAATTCCGGTTTTGATTTTGGAAAAAAAATCTCTAAAATGTTTTGTGTGGGGGGGAAGGAGAAATAGGCTATCCAGTATCGTGAGCACCAGGAGAGAATGCCTGACCGAAAAATAGTAATGGGGAAATGAAAGCGTTGAGGACAACTGCAACCGTTTACTCTCCATTCGTAGTCTAGTACAAGCAATCCACTTGCAAATCCTGTACAGTAGGACCCCCGTATCCACTGATTCATTATCCACTGATTCAGTTATCCACGGTTGGCAGGGGGAAAATTAAATAAATAATTCAGCAGCCATTAAACAAGCTATTGTCACAAACAGCAGCCGTAAAGCAAGCTACTGTCACAAAACAGAAGTTTTGGGGATTTTTTGGTGTTCTCTCTTATTCATGGTTTTCATTATCCACGGGAAGTCCTGGAACCAATCTCCAACAGATACTGGGGTCCTACTGTATAGTAATTTCTCTTTTTGGCTCCTCAATGTGCAAATGAACTCTATTATTTATTTATTTTATTATATTTTTATACCATCTGTCTTCCCCGGGAACTATTAGAATCTTCTCCCCTTAGTTTTTATTCCCCTCTGTGTTTTTGTGCTTTGTCAACCAGCACTCAGGTATATATTTTATAGACGTTGCCTCCTCATACGGTAATCCCGCTGGGACTCCTTTTATTTTGCAATTTAACAACTCATCCCTCTTTTTAACTAAACAGGTTTTGAAGGGAAAAGTCAAGGGGAGGCAAGAAATTTTGGATTTAAAGTGTGCTAAAACGATTCAAATACAATTTTTTTCCTGTTGTAACTGCACTTTAAGTGGAGGCAGCCAGGTACAGTCACCTGATGCCCTGCTCCTAATAAAGAGATTAACAAGAATTGGAAAGGGGGTGGATTTATGACAGCTGAACCTGGTAGCAGGCCAGTTAAAATAATAATGGTGTCTTATGGGTCTTTTTATTGATTTCACACTAAGGCCTTTTGTTTATAAGCCAAAAGGCTTCACTGACCATGGAGGAGAGGGAACCTGTCAGTATCAGTCGCAGACGCTTTGACCACTTCATCAGCTGGACCTTTCTGAGGGGGGAAATTTGTAGGGCTGTCAGGTGCTTTGATCCAGTGGGTCTTCTGATGCCTGCTTAATCCATCACTCCGAGAAAAGTTTTTCCCACACTTGGGGCACCGAAAGGGCTTCTCTCCCGTGTGGATCCTCTGATGGTCCTTCAAGCAATCCCTCCGACTGAACCTCTTCCCACAGTCGGGACATTCGTATGGTTTCTCTCCGGTATGAGTCCGCCAGTGATTCATCAGGTTCCCTTTTCGGTTGAAGCATTTCCCGCACTGGGAGCATTTGTACGGCTTCTCTCCCGTATGAATCCACTGATGGATCTCCAACGCTTTTCTGTGGCGGAAGGACCTCCCACACTGAGGACACGTGTGTGGTCTCGTTCTGGCTCCAGCAGGGATGTCTTGGTGTATTATCACATCGTCCCCCAGATCGATGCATTCTCCACATTTGTTAGGCATCACATCAGTATGAGTCTTCTGGTGGAGCATCACATTTCTTCTCTGAAGGAAGTGCTTCCCACACTGAGAACATTCAGACAGCCTTCCCTCGCTCTGAATTTCTTGACTTTCCTCACTTTCCCGAGAATCCTGATCTCCTTCCACATTTCCCATGAATTCGGACTGAATCGCCTCTGTTACTAGTCCTTGTTGTTTATCAGAGTATGCATTTTGCTGGAGTGTTCCTTCAGCTGTTGCACATTCATTGTGGTTCCCTCTGGCATGTCTCCTGTCAGGTTCTGATTCCCAAGGATACCGTCGTCGGCCACGTTTGGGGCTCATGGTTTTCTCCTCCCTGGTATGTATTTTGGAAGGCTGGCAAATTGTAGCTGTAAGATGGTCCCTGAAATCATTACATTCGTTGTCACTCTCTGCTGCCATATCCTCTGTAGGACCACGCCCTTCCACGCTTATCTCAATTCTCTTCAGCAGGTTCACGTTGCTTGCCTGGGTAGCAGTTCCAGGGATGTCTACCAGCTCATTCCCTCTCCACAGAGATTTCTCCATCTTGATCTGACTTCCCTTTGGTGCATCTGCAAAGAGAGAAGAATTCCATATAATCTCTATTTTTCCTGCTTTTTATTGCATAGGATTTCTCTCTGCTTTGCCCAAAATCTTCACTGTGATTTTAGTCAACTTTTATTGGGGGGGGTTACATCAAAATATGCCAAATGCAATGATTTTAATAAATATTTGTTTCTGTTACAAGAGACCCTGCTTTTTCCCCAATATGAAACTCCGTCATCATCATCCAATTGGAAGCTAAAGAATTGGAAAAACTAACAAAATACAAAGACCTGGTACTTGAAATATCTTCCTTGTGCAGATAAAACACACTTCAATAGTCCCTATAGTCCAGGGGTGCCCAAACTTTTTGTAAGGAGGGCCAGATTTGGTGGCTGAGAATGTGTCAGGGGCCGGTTGCTCCCCGACCCTGACACGCCACTGCAAGCCCCACCCACTGAGCCATAAGCCCCACCCACTGACCCCTTGCAACCCCACCCACAGGAAGGAAGGTGGGGATCAAGGGAGGGAGGGAGGGAGGTGGAAACCAAGAGAGGAAGGAAGGAAGGTGGAGAACAAGGGAGGGAGGGAGGGACGGAAGTGGGGACCAAGGGAGGGAGGACAGAAGGAAGGTGGGGACCAAGGGTTAGGGAGCCATGGCCACAGGTCGCCCCTTGGAAGAGGCAATCTGTGTGACCTTGCACCCCCCCAAGCTCCTTGGCGGTGGCAGAGGCCCGCTGGCCTGCCCACCCCTACACATTCCCCTGTGCTGCTGGTGGCGGCAGACCGCCCATCGGCCTGTCCGCCCAAGCTTCCCAGCAGTGCCGGTGGCACAGCCCGCCTGATCACTGCCCCGCGCGTGCGCCCAACCTTACAATGTTCCCGGCTATGCCGGTGGTGGTGGCCCACCCTCGCACCACCACTGTGCTCGCCCAGCCCCACAAGCTTCCTGGCGGTGCTGGTGGTGGTGGCCCACCCCCTCGCCCGCCCATCCAGCCCCACAAGCTTCTGTTCACCGGCCGGCCGGCCTGCCCAGCCCCTCAAGCTTCCCAGCAGTGTCAGTGTTGGCGGAAGATTTAAAAAAAAAACCAGGAGGGAGGGGTGGGCCAGCCAGCCGCAGGCCACTCAGAATGGCCTGACGGGCCCGATTTGGCCCCCGGGCCGGACTTTGGGCAGGCCTGCTATAGTCATTAAGGCCTTGAAAACAATGTCAAGAAATGTCGCACAATGTTACAAGCAGTTGCAGCTCTCAGAAACAACACCCTCAGAGCTACTCAAAATGAAGAAGGCAGACTTCCGGTTCCAGTTACGCCACAGTGAGACAACTTGTGTAGTCCCACAGCTTCTCAGGCTGAAATCCTCCAGATGAAAGGGACCCTAAGAAAGGTAAGCCTCCTTGGAGGGGAGATGAAGAGAGGCAGCACTTTTTTGACTACATAGAAAAAAATGGCTGTGAGCTTCATTGGTCCAGGAAAATGTCTTATCTCCCACTGGAGGGAAACCAGACATTAATAATTAAGTTGATGACAACGGCATGAGCTGCTGGAACCAGTGAAGTATAAAAACCTGTATAAAAACATGTCATGAGTAAAACTGTTTTCATCCCTCTCTCTGCGATATTTCATCTGGGTGATGTTTGGAGTTTTTTCTTCAAACAAGCACTAACTCCTCTTCCCTCTGAAAAAGAGTGGCTTTTAGCAAAGGGGTGCGAACGTGTGGAAGGACTGAGCTATCTGAAGAAGTGATTTCTCCCACACTTGTTAAAAAAATTGCTTTGCCTTTTTGCCGAATGCATTCCTGGACTGGTAGAATTTTTTTTTTAAAGAAAACTTTTCGTTTTGTTTTCTTTGTATGTGGTGGATATAAGGACAACAGCTTAAGAGCAGTGTTGACAAAGCTGTTTTTCAAAGGAATGTTTATTCGACCATGTTGGCTTCCAATGTTTTCAAAATAAACTGCTGGACAGTATCTGCTCTCTGCTTCGTTTCTCCCCCTCCTCCAGCCCCCAAACCCAGTCTCCGGTTTCTACACCCTTCCCTCTTAAAATTTGAGTGGCAGAAACTACAACTACATTAGCCCTTTGATGTGAGCTATAAGAACACAATGAGCTGGAAATTGTTGTCAGATCAACAGTTTGCCAACACAATTCTACGTGGATTACAGAAAATAACAGACATTCTTTCATCACAGATGCAACCACCTTCTGAAGATACAGAGATTTTTACATCTTGATCAGGATACAGAGCCAGAGCAGAGAGCTGATTTTAGTCTACAGATGACTACAACAAGAACTGTACAGATGAACTCGTGAAGAGAGCTGAATTTAATCTTTATCAGGAAATAGAATCAGAACAGAGAGCTGATCTTAATCTGCAGACAAATACAATAAGATCTGTGCAGTATAAATCTGTGGATAGGCCAAATCCAGAGAGGAGAAAGATAAGTGCATCTGTCTTATTGGATATGAATACAGAGGAGAGAAGAGCTTAGGAACTTTCCAGCAACAAAGCATCTATAAAGATGGAAAAACAGCTTATGAAGAGAATGGACTAAATGGATAATGGACTAAAGAGAAACCCCTTATTCAGAGATTGCAGCAGGTACAGAAAGTGGCAGCTAGACTGGTGGTGGGTGCAGGAAGGTATGACCGTATCACCCCAGTGCTGGCTCACCTGCATTGGTTGCCCATTGCTTTCTGAGGGCCTTTTCACACGACCCCTAAGATCCGCTGGCCCCTTAAATTCGGACCAAAGATCTTAGGGGTTCGTTGCTCTTCCTTCCTCCCCACCAGAGAAAGAGAGGAAAAAATGCAGCTCACCTGGAGGAGCTTCCTGGAGCTCCATTTCTCTTCCTTTTCCCTTAGGTTTCTCTTCTGCTTGCTTTTTTTCCTCCAACCTCTTCTCTTAAAGGGGCGGGAGGCAAAAAAAGACAAGCAGAAGCCAGGAGAGCCCCGCACTGACCAGATTAAATCCGGACCTGGGGATTTTCACCCACCTCAAGCAGGTACAAGAAAGTGCAGCTGGGTCGCGCTTAGGTGGGCGGGGTCGCACTTAATTTCCTGCAAACTCCGGAGCTGGTGGGAAAACACTTGTAAGGTCCGGAGTTTGCAGCCATTTCCTGCAGAGTTTAGGGGTCGTGTATAAAGGCCCTGGGTGAGTTTCAAGGTACTGGTTTTGACTTTCAAAACCCTCCGCAGCTTGGGACCTGAATACCTGGTGCAGCGAATCTCCTTAAGATCAGCTGCGGGCCAACCCAACAGAGCATCACAAGCATTCTCACTCCGGGTGGCCATGTATAGAGAAGCCCCCCCAAAAATGATCACTAGGAGTCAGGCCTTCTCAGTGGCAACCCTGAAAATATGAAATCAACTCCCAAGTGAGATCTGCCTAGCACAGTCCCTGCCTGCCTTTAAGAAAGCAGTTAAAACACTGCTTTTTAGAGAGGTGTTTGGCGATCATCATTAGGGTTTTTTTTGGGAGGGGGCAGGGGACCAGTAAAATACAGCTGCCTGCTGTTTCTGTTATTAATGTGTTTTTATTATTATGTTTATTGTTAGTTTTGAGTACCTTGTATAAAGGAATTAAATCGTTCCAAATGAAATTCTATTAAGAATTTTTTTCCTTTGTACAAATTTCCTATAGGAATGCATTAAAATGGATTAATTCCTAATCACAACCATTTTTCTATTGTACAAATTTGCCCCATAGGCAATTCTGTTAAGGTATTATGGGAAATGGAAAACGGAAATGTGAAGACAAACCTGAAATATAAACAAATGTTAAGCTGTTAAACCTCTAAAAGAATTGACGTAGTACTGTTTGGATAAGAACTTTTATACATAAAGTGAAATCTGTAGACTAAGATGTAACTCTTGTATAATAGCCCATAAAGTACTAACTTGAGTTATAGAATGTTCTTAGAAGAATAGTCTGGAAGTTGAGTCATGGCAACTAGACTTCTTTTCTTGAAAGATTGAAACAAACGTTGCCACGACTCAACTTTCAGATAAACTTTCCTGGATGACTGAGAATCTTAACAGACTTAGAAGAATAGGTAAATATACCTTAGAATCATAGAATCACACGAGTTGGAAGAGACCTCAAGGGCCATCCAGTCTAACCTCCTGCCATGCAGGAACCCCCATCACAGGTATCCTGACATATAGCCGTCCAGCTTCTGATTAAAAGCCTCCAAAGAAGGAGACTCAAATTGCGACACCCTCCACCCGCTGCTTGCAAGACGGGGAATACCGATCTTGCTCATAAGCAGCTGTGGGGGCAGGAGCGCTGAAGAGCGCTCATAAGCCAGGACTTTCGTATGTCAAGCACCTTGTAAGTCAGGGTACCACTGTAGTATATTCAGTTAAATGTGGGTTATCATTATTATTATTCTATGAGAGAAAATACCTCCTTACCCAAAGAATCAATGTTCTCCCCATCCCCTTGGAAGATGGTCTGATTGCCTGGCTGGGTTGGATCCTGGTTGCCCTGGAGCAAAGGTCGGCACACTTCCATGGGGGTCGTCAGTCCCTGGACACATGGAAAAAGGGAGCCACGTCTCCTTTCAGTTAAAGCAAAGCAAAGCGTGTTGCTTATATCCCACCCCTGTAGAGTTTAAGGCACTCTCTAGGTGCTGTACAAGTAATTCTGCAGGCTACACATTGCCAACCAACACCCCCAGCCAGGAAGGTACACGTTATACCAAACTCAGAAGGATGGAAGGCGGAGTGAACCTTGAACCTGCTTCATGGAATTGAAACC
The DNA here is from genome assembly GCA_037367305.1 of Phrynocephalus vlangalii. NCBI lineage: Eukaryota > Metazoa > Chordata > Lepidosauria > Squamata > Agamidae > Phrynocephalus > Phrynocephalus vlangalii. The sequence continues at coordinate 139,806 of JAWVWN010004570.1, read as the reverse complement.
CAGGTAATGAGAAAAAAAACAGAGCTGCAGGATAGTGTTAACCACTGCACCATGAAGCTCTTTTTCACTACAGTGATCCCCCGCCTATTGCGGGGGTTAGGGACCTGACCTGACCCGCAATAATTGAAAATCCGCAATATGCGGATGCAAGTTGATTCAGGCCTGGGTGGGCCTAGTTGGGGGCTTTTGTACTTACCCCCAGCCTGGCCCTACCCCGAACGGGCCTGTGAGAGCCTTCTCAGGACTTCTGGAGCCCCCCAAAGGGCCTCCCCGCAAACCAGAAGTGACTTCCAGTAAACCGGAAATCATTTCTGAGGCCTCCGACAGGCCTAGAAAGGCTCTTCAGAAGTCACTTCAGTTTCGCAGGAAGGCCCTTTTGGGGCGTCCAGAAGACCCAGGAAGGCCCTCACAGGCCTGTTTTGGACAGCTCCAGTCCTGGGGTAAGTATGGGAGGCTTGAAACAGGACTTTCCCCCCTTACCCTAGGGGGCCTTTTTTTCATATACAGTGGTCCCCCGCCCTTTCGCAGTTCATATACTGTAGTCCCGCTATATCGCGGGACCACAGTATATGAAAAAAGGCCACCTGGGGTAAGGGGGTAAAGGCCTGTTTCAGGCCTCCCATACTTACCTCAGGACTGGTGCTGTCCCAAACGGGCCTGCAAGGGCCTTCCCGGGGCTCCAAAATGGCCTCCCCACTTCTGGTTCACAGGAAGGCCCTTTTGGGGCCTCTAGAAGGCCCGTGCAGGCCCGTTCGGGGCAGCGCCAGGCTGGGGGTAAATACAAGAGTCGCCAGCTAGGCCCCCCAGGCATGACCCAACCTGCATCCGCATATCACGGATTTTCAATTATTGCGGGTTGGGTTGGGTCCCTAACCCCCGCAATAGGCGGGGGATCACTGTACTGCAGTCCCGCGATATAGCGGGACCGCAGTATATGAACCACAAAAGGGGGGGGGACCACTGTACAAGGTTAAGACTTTGAAAAAGAAGGCTGAAGCAAAAAAAAAGATCACAGAAAACTATACAACTGCCAGCTGTAAGTCCACCAGAAAAGCTTCCGGGGAACACATTTTTGAAAAAGATGATTTACTCATAAGATTTTGCAGTGCCCTAGACGTGAGGATGCAAAATCTTCCTTGCACGGTTCAGTTTGAGGTTCCAGCTGCCATCCTGTTTAAAGGAGGGAGGATTAAGGGAAACCATTCTCCCTACAATGTTAAGATATCCACCAGCCACAGAGATGGATCAACAGTAGGACCATGGGCGAGCAGTCCCAGTCCAACCCCTGTGGATGTCAGAAAAATAAACAACACATGCCTTCGTTACCCCCAATTTGGATTACTCTAATACACTCTATGGGGAACGGCCTTTGGAAAATGTCTGGAAAATTCAGCATGTCTCAGTCAGATTTTTACTGGGAGCTGGTGGTTACAGAGGCCACATAATAACATACCCATTGATTGGCTGCTGGGCGGTTTTCCCTAAACAACTTGGTCTCCTGAGTTACCTTGGGGCCATATCTCCCTATAGGAACCTCTCTGGGTTTCAGGATCATCAAGGGAGGCCTTTCTCTCCCTTCCAGCCCCCTCCTGGGAGCCTTTGGTGGAATATGGGAGAGGGCCTTCTCCGGGGTTGGGTTCCAGGACTGTGGAACTCCCTCCCACCGGTACCATCTTTAGTGTCCTTGTGGAAGCAGGCAAAGACCTTTCTCCTCAGACAGGCTTCTTCTCAGTAACTGTCTGCCTAGGACTTTCAGACAGACAGACAAACAGGCAGACAGACAGATAGATGAAAGAAAGAAAGAAAGAAAGAAAGAAAGAAAGAAAGAAAGAAAGAAAGAAAGAAAGAAAGAAAGAAAGAAAAAGAAAGAAAGAAAGAAAGAAAGAAAGAAAGAAAGAAAGAAAGAAAGAAAGAAAGAAAGAAAGAAAGAAAGAAAGAAAGAAAGAAAGAAAGAAAGAAAGTGGTCTGTTGAATTTTTTAAAATCTGCTTTGAGAACTATTTTCAACTATACATCTGCTAGTTTGAATATTATATTTAGTACTCTGACATCTTATTGCTCTATATAGCTTGTAATACTATTTGTTTTAATAATCTTTGGGTCCTCTTGAGGAGAAACATGAGCTGTTAATACTTTAAATAAAAATATAAATAAAGATAGGGTAATCTAGCAATAACAAACATGGAAATATGAAGGAAAATACTAAGGGAACATACCTGACCTTATTAGGGAGGGCATTTAACAGATGACAGGTATGTTAAAAGTTATGTCATCCTAAGCCACATAGGAACTTAAGAACAGCCTTGCTGGAACAGGCCACAGCCCATACAGTCCAGCATTCTCTCTCACACAGTGGCTCTCCATTTGCTTCAGGGGATTCCCAAGCAGATGTCTTCACCTGGTTACAATTCCCTGCAGGTGGCACTGAGAGATATCCTGGCTATTTCTCCAACCCAGAGGTTGTCCTAAGGCATCCATAATGATAGCCACTGATACCCTTGTTCTCCATGAACTTGTCAAATCCTTTCTTAAAGCTCTCAAGGCTGACAGCTCTCACCACATCTTCTGGCTGGGAGTTCCATAGACCAGTGATCCTTCTGAAGGTATGGTGACCAGAACTGTACACAATACTCCAGAAGGGGTCTCACCATAGATTTATAAAGAGGCAAAATGACACTTGCTGACTTATTTTCTATAACCTTCGGGTTGACAGATTCATTGAGCTGTCCACCACGACACTGAGGTCACTTTTGTGGTTTGTTGCAATCATTTATAAACTGATTGTCTGCCCCCATCAGTTTATAAATATAACTGGGGTTTTTTTTGACCCAACATGCATCACTCTGCACTTACTACATGTTCCACCTTCTCTTGGTAAACACACAGTCGCTCACCTGCAACTCTGTCCTCTCGGCCCCTTGCTGGCTCCGGAGGAAGTCCTCAGCCAGGGCCACCGCCTGGGAACACGTGCCCGGCCCTCCTGCCCGGATCCAGCCCTGGAGCTCCGAGGGAAGGCTGGCCAGGAATTGCTCCAGGATCAGTAGCTCCAGGATCTGCTCCTTGCTGTGTCTCTCCGGCCGCAGCCACCGGTGGCAAAGCTCCTGGAGTTGGCCGTGAAGCCTCCGGGGGTCTCCCACCTCCTCCGGGCAGGAGAAGTGCCGGAAGTGCTGGCGCTGCTTCTCCATCCGCAGGGCCTCCGCTCGCAAGATGGCGGCCTTCACTTTCCGATAATCCTCCCTGTCCTGGGCTTCCAGGCTCCGAAAGGCCTCTTCAGCTAGGCCACTCAATGCTGGGAGGAGCCAGGCTGCCCACTCTCCTCTTGGCCACTTGCAGGCTTGGGCCACTTGCTCAAAGGAGGTCAGGAAGTCCTTGGCATCATCCCACAGGGCAGCATCTGAGACCACGGGCTCCTCCCATCTTCTCACGTCAGGCTGAATCTTCTCCAGAAATTTGTGCCACTGGGTCTCCCAGTGGGCTTCCAGTCCCTCCTCTGGTTCCTTCTTGACCTCTTGCGATGCTCCCCAACTGCCCGCCTCGGCCATCAGCTCAGCCTGGACTCTGCTCGCCCCTTTCCCTGCCCCTTCGGACCCTCCTCTGCCTCCGTCACCGCTCTTTTCTACAATCTGGAATTAGAATATTTTCAATAGAAATTGACAGAATGACCTAGCCACAACATAAGAGTATTTGGAAAAGAGTATTTCTGAAAAGCAAGAAAAAAAGGTTTGAACCACCCTAAAGTTAAGGGACCCAAGTGAAAGGAGGCATTATTAAATGAATCCAGTGGCAGCTCAGCTTAGTCACTGGATTCGGTCTCTGGGTGGGTGCAGAGCCAGAGGTTGGGAGTTCGATTCCCCCACTGTGGCTCCAGCCATTGGAGAGCCAGTCTGTGTAGCCTTGGGCAAGCTGCACCGTTGCCAGATGCCCTTGGAAGGATGGAATGGAAACCCCTACAGAGAATTCTCCACATGGAAACCCTAAAAAAGATCACCTTAAGTCAGAATTCAGTAGACGGCACATCATTACTGGATGCCCAGTGTGGGGTAGTAGACAGAGTGAGGGACTAGGGATCTGGAGTCTTGAGTTCAAATCCCTGTTCACCCTTGGAAACTCACTGAGGGACTGGAACCAGCAAATCTACTCCTTCAATATCTCTCTTACCTCTAAAGATCAAGTAAGGCCCTTTTAAGACAGCTCCATCTTGACCACACATATCAACAATAACGAAACAGCCTTAAGGAAGAATGTCCTGAACCCAAGACACCCATATAATACTGGGAATATAATAATAACAATCTTAGAACGGAATCACAGGAAGGTACCCTATAGAGATAATCCAATCCAGCCCTGGTCAAGGAGGGACCGTGGGGAATCGAACTCCTGACCTCTGGCTCCGCAGCCAGATTCCTAAACCACTGAGCTGTTCCCCAGACCAAGTGGTGCAGAAGAGACACAGGACATGGTCAGCTAGTAATGGAGGGCCCCCCATATCTGTGGGGGATCAATTCCAAGCCTGCACAGAGGCTGGAAACAGCAAGTTACAGCAAAGATTATTTTAAAAGGAAACGCTATACTGTACACAGGACAGTCTCTGGCTCCCTGGCTCTGGCGTGTGCCCCTTGCCTTGACGCTTTAGGGACCTTCTCGAACTGTAGGACAAACATGTCTCTCTGAAAGTGTTTACTACCTTAGGGGGTCTGGGAAAGCTACAAAAGTAAATCAGCCTGAAAGCTGTCACATTCTCCTGCTCTCACTTTTTTTTTTATGAAAACATGTCCTAAGAGAGATGTTCCTGTGGGGGGAAAGTTTAGGGGCCTTCTCGAACTGCAGGACAAACATGTCTCTCTGAAAGTGTTTTCTACCATAGGGGATCCAGGAAAGCTTCTACCAAAGTAAATCAGCCTGAAAGTTGCCAGGATCCCCTGCTCTCCCCCATTTTCCGTTCTCCTCTCTTTTTTTTTTTTTTTTTTGAAAGCATGCCCCAGGAGAGATGTCACTATGGTGAAAAGAACTCCCAATATTATTATTAGCCCCATACCGCAGGCAAGGAGAAGGAAGACCAAGGCTTACTGGAGTCTCCTAATGCAGTCTCTTCTTATTCGGGTTTTGCAAATGTGGACGAGGGAGGTGATCCAGGCTTAAGATGTGGGGGAGGGTGTCAAGTCTTAAAGCAAACTTTGCAATGCAGATCACTATTAGTAATCTCATACTAATAATGCTAATCATGTGCCATCAATTCAGTCCTAGCTTATGGTAACCCTTTTTGGAGTTTTCCAGATAGAGAATACACAGACGTGGCTGGCAGAAATCTCAGCCAAGAGGTTGGGAGCTCAGTTCCCCACTAAGCCTCCTGGTCAGCCTCTGTTCTACATAATCCACCAAGACCCTTCTAGCTCTGCAGGTCTAAATTTTTATTCGGAAGTCCCAAAGTACTTTTGCATGCTCATTTTCAGTCACTTTGTCAGTCTTATGATCCCACCAGTTCTTTGCTACGGGCAGATGATAGTTCTGACACAAATTCTAGTGGACCATTTGAGCAACTACATTATGGCGCTGTTTGTAATCAGTCTGAGCAATTTTCTTGCAACAACTCAATATATGGCCGATAGTTTCATCTGCCTCTTTGCAGAGTCTACATGTGGGGGACTCTGCTGATTTTTGTATTCTAGCCTTAACTGCATTTGTTCTGATAGCTTGTTCTTGAGCTGTAAAAGTCAGGGCCTCTGTCTATTTTTTCACTGTTCCATTGGTGAGCCATAACCAGGTCTTTTCATCATACTTTGCCTTTGATTTTTTCAAGGAACTGCCCATGCAGCACTTTATTATGCCAGCTATCAGCTCGTATTTGCATTGTTGTTTTCCTGTATTGACCCTTTGTTTGCTTTACTTTAAACACCTCCCTGTTCTTAACCTCCAATAATGCGGGCTCTGTACTTTTTACATAATCTGCCAAAGCATGCTTCTCTTCTTCAACTGTCTGCTTCACTTGTAGAAGACCTCTACCACCCAATTTTCTAGGTAAATACAGCCTGTCAACATCACTGCACAGATGTAATGGATAGTGAATGGTCATAAGTTTTCTTGTTTTCCTATCCAGAATATCTAGTTCCGTCTGAGTCCAGTTGTAAGAAGATGATATGAGAGGCAAAGAAGACTTTGAGGAATGTATGGCTAGCAATATAAATGGAAATAAAAGCTTCTTAAATATGTTAGAAGTAGAAAACCTGCCTGAGAAACAAATGGCCCTCTGGATGTTGAGGGAGGAAAAGGGGAGGTATAGGAAGACTTGGAAATTGTAGATAAATTAAATGAGTTCTTTGCATCTGTCTTCACCAAAGACTAAAGAGTTAAATCAAATACAGGTTAAAAGAGAGATTGTTTTAGGTTTAATTGATAAATTGAAGATCTACAAGTCACCGGGCCCGATGGCACCAACCAACGGTTTTTAATGAACTGAGAAATGAAATTGCAGATCTCTTAACAGTAATATGCAACTTGTCTCTTAAAAGAGCCACAGTGCCGGAGGAATGGAGGATAGTGAATGTCACAACAAATTTTTTAAAAGGGAGGAGGGGGGACATGGGAAACTACAGGCTGGTTAGCCTTACATCGGTCCCAGGGAAGATGGTGGGAAGCCTCATCCAAGAGAAAATCTTAAAACACATAGAACAACAAACCTTGCTGAGGGAAAATTAGCATGGTTTCTGTAAGGGTAAGTCTTGCCTGACAAATCTTTTAGAATTTTTGAACAGGTCAACATGCATGTGGATTTGGGTAAACCAGTGGATATTGTCTATCTGGATTTTCAGAAGGCTTTTGACACAGTCCCTCACCAAAGGCTGCTGAGGAAAATTGCACTGTCAGGGGATAAGAGGGCAGGTCCTCTTATGGACTGAGAACTGGTTGAGATCCAGGAAACAAAGAGTAGGTGTCAATGGGCAGTTTTCACAATGGAGAGATGTGAAAAGCTGTGTGCCCCAGGGCTCTGTCCTGGGACCGGTGCTTTTCAATCTGGTCATAAATGACCTGGACACAGGGATAAGCAGTGAGGTGGCCAAGTTTGTGGATGACACAAAACTTTTCCGTGTGGTAAAAACCAGAGAAGATTGTGAAGAGCTCCAGAAGGATCTCTCCAAACTGGGAGAATGGGCTGCCAAATGGCAAATGCATTTCAATGTAAGAAAATGTAAAGTAATGCATATTTTGACAACAAATCCAAACTGTATCTATCAACTTAGGCTCTGAGTTATCTGTGACAGATCAGGAAAGAGATCTTGGTGTGCTGGTGGACAGCTCCATGAAGGTGTCTACCCAATGTGTGGCAGCGGTGAAGAAGGCCAATTCCATGCTAGGGCTTATCAAATAGGGGATTGAAAATAAAACAGCCAACATTATAATGCCATTATACAAAACGATAGTAAGGCCGCACCTGGACTATTGTGTATAATTCTGGTCACTGCATCTCAAGAAAGACATAGTGGAACTGGAAAAGGTGCAGAAGAGAGCGACTAAAATGATAACTGGGCTGGGGCACCTCCCTTATGAGGAAAGGCTAAAACATTTGGGCCTCTTTAGTCTGGAAAAAAGGTGCCTGAGGGGGGATATGATTGAAATGTACAAAATAATGCTGGGCATGAGTAAAGTGGATAGAGGGACTCTCTTCTCCCTCTCACAAAATACCAGAACTAGGGGATAGCCACTCAAATTAAGGGCTGGGAGAGTAAGAACAGACAAAAGAAAATATTTTTCCACCCAGCGTGGTATTAGTCTGTGGAATTCCCTGCCACAGGAGGTGGTGATGGCATCTGGCCCGGATGCCTTCAAAAGGGGATTGGACAGATTCTTGGAGGAAAAGCCCATCACAGGTTACAAACCATGATAGAGATGTATCATCTCCAGGCTTAAAACCAGGGTACTTCAAGGACTAGATGCAGGGGAGTGGTATCAGGAGACAGATATCTAGTCTCGTGCGCTCCCAGACACATCTGGTGGGGCCACTGTGAGACACAGGAAGCTGGACTAGATGGGGCTTTGGCCTGATCCAGCATGGCTCTTCTTATGTAGTATGTGGAACTCCCTGCCACAGGAAGTAGTGATGGCATCTGGCCTGGGTGCCTTCAAAAGGGTACTGGACTGATTCCTGGAGGAAAAGTCCCTCATAGGTTACAAACCATGATGGAGATGTGTAATCTCCAGGCTTAAAACCGGGGTACTTCCAGGGCCAGATGCAGGTGAGTGGTACCAGGAGACAGATATCTAGTCTCATGCCCTCCCAGAGGCATTTGGTGGGGCCACTGTGAGATACAGGAAGCTGGACTAGATGGGCCTTTGGCCTGATCCAGCATGGCTCTTCTTATGTTCTTATGTTCAGTTTATAATGCCAGTGGTATATCTGATGAGTCCACTATGGCCCAGTGAATAGTGAAGCAAAGAATTCATTGAGTCTCTCAGCAATCTCTGTTTCTTCTTTAATAATCCCTTGCCCTCCATTGTCCAATGGCCTTCCTAGTTGGGTTCTTACTTCTAATGTACAGTGGTACCTTGTATAAAGGAATTAATTTGTTCCAAATGAAATTATGTTAAGCGAATTTTCCTTTATACAATTTTCCCATAGGAATGCATTGAAAAGAGAGTGATCCCATTTTTATGTTATACAGATTCTCCCCATAGGCGAATATGTTAAGCAAATTTCCCCTATCTCCGGAATTTTTTATGTTGTACAAATTTTATGTTATACAAACCGTTTGTTATACAAGGGTCCACTGTACTTAAATAAGTCATTGTAATTTCTTTGAGTTTTTTTAGCTATACATTTCTCCAAGTCTTGCTTTGCTTTCCTGATTGTTGCCTTGCATTTTTTTTCTGCCAGAATTTATCTTTCTGTCTGTTGTCCTCGTTTGGACAAGCCTTCCATCTTCTAAATGATCTTTTCTTGTTTTTGATCACTTCCCGAACAACTCCTGTAATCCACATCGGAGTCCTCTTGGACCTGGCAGTGCCCCTTTTTCCTTTTGGGTATGCATTTCAATTAGGCCTCTTATATTGTTTTGGTGAACAGCCTCCATACCTCTTGGAGTGTTTGGGCTTTCTCAATTTTCCCTTTCAGCTGTTTTTTTTTACTAGTTTCCTCATTTTTGGGAAATTGTCTTTTTGAAAATTTAAAGTCTCTGTGTTAGATTTTATTAGTGATTGGCCGTCTATGATTAAGTTAAAAGTAACTGTGTTGTGGTCACTGTTCCCTATTGGATCAGTCACATTACTTGAAAATTTTGCACCAGATCCTGTATATTACTCAGAATCAAGTCAAGGATTCTTGTACCTCTAGTTGGGTCTTCAACCATCTGTTCCAGGGAACAATCATTTAGCTGCTAAATTTTAGCATATCTAGGAACTGTATCTCTTTATCATGTGCTGAAAAACAGTTCACCCAATCTATGTGAGGATAAATGAAGTCCCCCATTAGAACCATTCCATCCAACCATTCCATTATTGGATGCCTCCTTTACGACATTCTCCAACTGCCAGTATCCGTCAGGGCCATGGGTCAGAGGCTGATAGCATACGCCTACTGTTAGACCCTCCTTGTGGCCTGATAACTCTTACCCACAGAGTTTCTAATGGTGACTCCAAATAACCTGGAATTCCAATCCATATGATTTTATCACTTCTTTGACATACAAGGCTACACTGCCTCTCGTTTGCCCCTTCCTGTCCTTCCTGTCCAGTTTATAGCCTGGGATAACAGTATCCCATTGGTTATCATCCGTCCACCAGGTTTCAGTGATGCCAATGATATCCATATTTTTATCTATTGCTAAGTATTCCAGCTCCCCTATTTTGTTCCAGAGGCTTCTGGCATTTGCATACAAGCATTTATAGTTCTTTTCTGATGCAGTCTTTTGAGTCGTTTCATCATTAGCCTGCCTCTTGCATCCTTCTGCTGCAGTGCTGGTGACTAGCTCCTCGCTCTGCTCACTAATTATTGCATCCTTCTCACTACTCAAGTAGACATTTTCCCGAACCAGATTCTGCCCAGCCTCCTGTCGGCTTTCCCCCAGTTACCAGTTTAAAAGCTGCTCTGCTGCCTTTTTGAGGTTGAGTGCCAGCAATCTGGTCCCATCATGATTCAAGTGCAACCCATCCCTCCTGAACAGCTTTGGCTTGTCCCAAAATGTTCTCCAGTTCCTGAAAAATCTGAAGCCCTCCTCTCGACACCATTGTCTCATCCACACATTGAGGCTTCTGAGCTCTGCCTGCCTGGCGGGTCCTGCACGAGGAACAGGCAGCACTTCTGAAAATGCTACCTTGAAAGTCTGGGACTTCAATCTTCTTCCTAACAACCTGAATTTGGCTTCCAGGACTGACTGCTTATTGGTACCAATATGTGGTACCAATAACATGGGGACATGTACCATGACCACTGGCTCATTCCCAGTTCCCTCTAACAAACTATCTACATTTCTTATGATGACTGCAACCTTTACACCTGGCAAGCAAGTCACCATACAGTTATCATGTGAATTACAAATCCATCCCTCTGTACTTCTAATAATTGAATCAGCTAGCACAAGGAGCCTCTCTCCTGCAGGCTGTTCATCTACATGCACCTTGTCAACTAATTGGTTTTTTTGCCCCAACGTGTATTACTCTGCACTTACTGTATGTTCCACTTTCTCTTGGGAAACACACAGTACCTCACCTGCAACTCTGTCCTCTCGGCCCCTTGCTGGCTCCGGAGGAAGTCCTCAGCCAGGGCCACCGCCTGGGAACACGTGCCCGGCCCTCCTGCCCGGATCCAGCCCTGGAGCTCCGAGGGAAGGCTGGCCAGGAATTGCTCCAGGATCAGCAGCTCCAGGATCTGCTCCTTGCTGTGTCTCTCCGGCCTCAGCCACCGGTGGCAAAGCTCCTGGAGTTGGCCGTGAAGCCTCCGGGGGTCTCCCACCTCCTCCGGGCAGGAGAAGTGCCGGAAGTGCTGGCGCTGCTTCTCCATCCGCAGGGCCTCCGCTCGCAAGATGGCGGCCTTCACTTTCCCATAATCCTCCCTGTCCTGGGCTTCCAGGCTCCGAAAGGCCTCTTCAGCTAGGCCACTCAATGCTGGGAGGAGCCAGGCTGCCCACTCTCCTCTTGGCCACTTGCAGGCTTTGGCCACTTGCTCAAAGGAGGCCAGGAAGGCCTTGGCATCATCCCACAGGGCAGCGTCTGAGACCACGGGCTCCTCCCATCTTCTCAGATTAGGCTGAAGCCTCTCCCGAAACTCCTGCCACTGGGCCTCCCAGTGATCTTCCATTGCCTCCTCTGGTTCCTTCTTGACCTCTCGCAATGCTCCCCAACTGGCTGCCTCAGCCATGAGCTCTGGACTCTGCTCGCTCCTTTCTCTGCTCCTTCGTATCCTCTTTTGCCTCCGTCACCACCTTTTTCTACAATCTAGAATTAGAACATTTTCATTTTTTTAAAAAAATATGCTTTATTTATTTCTATACAAAATACAAATAAAAAGATTAACATAAGACTAAACAACAGTGCTGCCCTCTACCAACGGTGCTCCCCTCTTAAACAATATTGACCCTTATTATCCTCCCTTCCAGAACTGAACTGATTGTTGTACTGGAACTTTACCCTTATTTCTTACAAGTACATATTCAATAAATCTACCTCATATATCATAAAAAATCTATTTTTAATTCTCCCTTCTTAATCTTTAAATTACACATCAATTTGTCAATTAAGGCAATATTCCAAACTTCATTATACCATTTGTTCATAATTATTTCATAATTTCCCTTCCAATTCCTAGCTATAATTAATCAAGCCGCTGTCAAGATAACTCTCTAGTTTTACAGTTACAAGCTATCTTAACAAATATTGACAATAAAGCAATTTCTGAATTGGGCTCTATATACCTTTCAACTATATCACTTAATTTTTTAAAAATAGATCTGCAAAATTTTGTACCTTTCACATTCCCACCACATATGAAAATATGTACCAACATCCTTACCACATTTCCAACAAATCTTAGAAAAATTACCATTTATTTTATTCAATTTCACTGGTGTCAAATACCATCTTAAACCTATTTAAAAATATTTTATTCTCACTGACATAGATCTAAGTATTCTCATTCTCCATATTTTAGACCAATCTTCTTCTTCTATTTCTTTTTTTAAAAAACTTGCTCCCAAACTACCTTCAATCCTCTTCCCTCATTTACATTTTCCTCAAGATCCAAAAGTATCTTATATATTTTAATCACACTGCCTTTCACTACATCTTTCTTCTGGATAGTTTCATATAACACTAAGAACTGTTTTCATATTTTGTATATTTTCTACATTTATTGTTTCTTTATCCAATCATTAGTCCATTTTTCTAATTACACATAATTAACCCATGAGATATTTCTACATTGCAGAACTTCTTACATTTGTTCCTTCTATCTCATTCTATCCATCCATTCCTTTAACCTAATCACTTGTTTTTCCCTAAATATACTTTTCAATATTATCATCTATTTCGGATGACTCCAATTCTCACCATATTAACTTTCTTGGATTATATAATTTCCCCAATAAACCTTAATTTATTTACCAAATAAGATTTCTTAATATTTGGTAAACCTATACCTCCTCTATTTTGCTCTCCATACCAATTTTTTTTATTTATTATAGGGTTTTCATTACAATAATTATTAATCAACCCTTGCCAAAATTTAATATCATCCATTGCTAACGGCACCGGTAGCATCATAAGAAATTAATCTTTGGCAAAATATTCATTTTCATCAATGCAATCCTTCCAAACCAAGATAATGTCAAGCTAGAATATTCTTGAATTTTATTCTTAGTTTCTTTTTAATTTATTATAATTATATTTTTTTAATTTCTGTGTATTCTTTAGCAAATCTATACCTAAATATCTAATCTGAGCTACTTATCTTAAACCCATATTTTTTCAACAATCATTTTTGTTCCAACTTATTACAATTAAACAACATTATCTGTGATTTCTGCCAGTTTGCACGTAAACCAGTTATCAATCCGAATTCCAAAACATCTTAGCAACAACCTCATACCCTTTGGAAAAGAGTATTTCTGAAAACCAAGCAAGGGAAAACATTTGAACCATCCTACTTTTAAGGTACAATTCCAGGTCCCAAGTAAAAGGGGGCATTATTAAATGGGTCAGGGGGCAGCCCAGTCAGTGGCTTCGGTCTCTGGGTGGGGGTGCAGAGCCAGAGGTTGGGAGTTCGATTCCCCCATTGTGGCTCCAGCCGTTGGAGAGCCAGCCTGTGGAGCCTTGGGCAAGCTGCACCGTTTACAAGATGCCCCTGGAAGGATGGAACGGAAACCCCTATAGAATATTCTCCACATGGAAACCCTAAGTCAGAATTCACTTGACGGCACACGATTACTGGACACCCAGAGCGGTGTAGTAGACAAGAGTGAGGGACCAGGGATCTCGAGGCTTGGGTTCAAAACCCTGTTCGGCCGTGGAAACTCATTGAGGGAGTGGAACGAGCAAATCTCCCTTCAGTATCTCCCTCACCTCAAAAGACCTATCTATCTATCTATCTATCTATCTATCTATCTATCTATCTATCTATCTATCTATCTATCTATCTATCTATCTATCTATCTATATCTATCTATCTATCTATCTATCTATCTTTTTGTATTTGTTGACCACCCAAGTTTCCCTCAGGAACAACAGATTGGCAAAATAAACTATTTGCCCACAAAAAAAACCCCTCACCCAACAGAGAATCAAATAAAAAGATAAAACAAACAACATACCACATACCACACAAGATCTGGCAAGAAAGGGCTGGGGGAAATGATACAAACAACAAACAGACAGACCAACGTTTGCTCAGTAATCACCAAAGGCTCCCCTAAACTTGAGCCAGGTCTTCAGAGGTCTCCTAAGTGCCGGCAGCAACTCAGCCAGCCTAAGCTCCGGAGGCAGTCTAATCCAAAGTGCCAGGGTGGCCACTGAGAAAGCCCGACTCCGGATAGAAACCCTTCGGGCCTACCTCGGAGTGGCCACCCAGAGCGACAGGGAGAGCGAGTCTGTTTGGTCAGGACAAAGCTGACCTCTGGGAGATCCGCTCCACCAGATAGTCAGGTCCCAGGCCATGGAGGCTTATGTAAACCAAAACTAGTAACTTGAACCTCAACGGGTAACCAATGCAGGCGAGTCAAGATGGGGGTGACGCGGCCAAACCTGCCCGTGCCAACCACCAGCCTGGCGTCGCATGTGTTGCAAAAAACCCGCTGCAGTACCCGGCACCAACTAGGGCTCAATGTGGACAGCCCCAATTCTGTTAGATGCAGCCAAGATGGGGAGTTGCAGTATGGGGGTGTCTCCATCCTGAGACCTGACTACTGAAGAAGGCCAATTCCACGCTAGGGATTATCAAAAAGGGGAATGAAAACAAAGCAGACAACATTATAATGCCATTGTACAAGACGAAAGTAAGGCCGCACCTGGAGTATTGTGTACAATTCTGGTCACCGCATCTCAAAAAAGACATAGTGGAACTGGAAAAGGTACAGAAGAGAGCGACTAAAATGATTACTGGGCTGGGGCACCTCCCTTATGAGGAAAGGCTAAAACATTTGGGGCTCTTTAGTCTGGAAAAAAGGTGCTTGATGGGGGAATGTGATTGAGACGTACAAAATAGTGCAGGGCATGAGTAAAGTGGACACATTTGGTGGGGCCACTGTGAGATACAGGAAGCTTGACTAGATGGGCCTTTGGCCTGATCCAGCATGGCTCTTCTTATGTTCTTATGAGATCACCAGTGCCTGCACAGCCGTCCTGAGGGAATCCAAGTTTAGGTACGGGTGGATCTGGGCGATAAGCCTCAGTTGGTAACTGCCCTGGAAACAGCTGTCACCTGGGCCTCCAGGGACAACGCTGGATCCAGGACAACCTCGAGCAGGTACAGAGGAGGGTGACCAGGATGGTTGAAGGTCTGGAAGAAATGTCCAATGAGGAATGGCTTAGGGAAGTGGGAATGTTAAGCCTTTCAAAAAGAAAGCTGAGGGGGGATATGATAGCTATGTTTAAATATTTGAAAGGAGGTATATTGAAGAGGGAACAGGTTTGTTTTCCATGGCTTCAGAGTCTAGTACTCGGGGCAATGGTTTCAAACTGCAGGAAAAGAGATTCCATTCAAACATTAGGAAGAACTTCATGACGGTTAGAGCTGTTCGGCAGTGGAATATGCTGCCATAATGGAGGGTGGTGGAGTCTCCTTCTTTGGAGGTTTTTAAGCAGAGGCTGGATGGCCACCTGTCAGAAATATTGTGATGGGGTTCCTGCATGGCAAGGGGATTGGACTGGAAGGCCCTTGAGGTCTCTTCCAACTCTGTGATTCTATGATTCTAGCCCACATTCCTCACACTCTACGCCAACTGGAGGGTCAATCTCCCCAAGCTGGGGAGAGGGCCACTGTACCCTTCCAGCCCCCCCCCCCAGGGAACAGAACCTCAGTCTTCCCGCGGTTGAGCCTGAACCTGTTAGTCCTGGTCCATTCCACGACCGCGGCCAGGCAAGCGGTCTAGGGTCCACACAGCCTCTGTTGCAGAAGTGGAAAAGGAGAGACAGAGCTGCATGTCATCAGCATACTGATGGCAGCAGACTCCATAACTCTGAATGACCTCAGCCAGCGGCCTCATATAGATGTTAAACAGCACAGGGGATATCGCTGACCCCTGGGGCACCTCGCAAGGGAGTGTCCACGGGGCCAACAGGACACCCCCAACTCTACTATTAAGGCCCCTATAAGTCAGTTCCTTCTTGAGTAGACGTATCAACAACAGCAACAAAACAGCCTCATGGAAGGATGTCCGGAACCCAAGAAGCCCATATAATACTGGGAATATAATAATAACAATCTTAGAACGGAATCACTGGAAGGGACCCTATAGAGATCACCCAGCCCAGCCTTGGTCAAGGAGGGACAGTGGGGAATCAAACCCCTGGCCTCTGGCTCCACAGCCAGATACCTAAACCACTGAGCAGTTCCCCAGACCAAATGGTGCAGAAGAGACACACAATATGTTTAGCTAGTAATGGAGGGCACCCCATATCTGTGGGGGATCAATTCCAAGCCTGCACAGATGCTCAAAACAGCAAGTTACAGCAAAGGCTGTTTTAAAAGGAAATGTTCTACTGTACACAGGACGGTCTCTGGCTCCCTGGCTCTGACATGTGCTCCTTGCCTTGACGCTTTAGGGGCCTTCTTGAACTGTAGGACAAACATGTCTCTCTGAAAGTGTTTTCTATCTTTGGGGGGGGGGTCTGGGAAAGCTTCTACAAAAGTAAATCAGCCTGAAAGCTGTCACATTCTCCTGCTCTCACTTTTTTTTTTATGAAAACATGTCCTAAGAGAGATGTTCCTGTGGGGGGAAAAACACCCAATATTATTATTATTATTAGCCCCCTACCGCAGGTCAAGGAGAAGGAAGACTGAGGCTTACTGGAGCCTCCTAATGCAGCCTCTTCTTCTTCTGGTTTTACAGAGGTGGACGAGATCAGCGGGTAGAGGCATAAAGGAAGCTTGGAATGCAGATCATTACTAACAACCTCATATCGATAACAATAATCGTGTGCCATCAAGTCAATTCTGGCTTATAACCCTTTTTGGAGTTTTCCAGATAGAGAATACACCGAAGTGGCTGGCAGTAAACCCAACTGATGGATGGTTTAGAGCAGTGGTTCTCAACCTGTGGGTCCCCAGATGTTCCTGGACTGCAACTCCCAGAAACCCCTTCCAGCACAGTGAGTGGTGGAGGCTTCTGGGAGTTGTAGTCCAGGAACATCTGGGGACCCACAGGTTGAGAACCACTGGTTTAGAGTTATTTGGCTGCATGCAGACCCAGGGGTTGGGAGTTCAATTCCCCACTGAGCCTCCTTGTCAGCTGCTGGTCTCGATGATCCATCAAGACCCTTCTCTGCAGGTCTTAGATTATTATTATTATTATTATTATTATTATTATTATTATTATTATTATTATTATTAAATTCCTCTTTTCCTCTATCTGAAAAAACCTAGAAAGAACTAGAACCGCCTTGATGCCCTATCTATCGTGATGACTATTGGACTGAGAGCTCCAGCGGCTGCCCTGCGTTTGCTTTTCTTCCAGCCACCCACAGAGCTCTAGGTCTGGAAAAGGACCGGATCTTACCGGAAGCGACGAGGAACCTTGTGTGACCCTCCCGGCTGGCTGGCTGGCTTGCTTTGTCCTCTTTCTCTCTCTGGCTTCGTCGGAGTGGCTTCCCGGGGGGTTTCAGCCTGATCAGGACGATTCCCCCCTTTTCCCTGCCAGCCTCCCTGGGCTTTGGGACGGAGAGGCTCTTCTCTGCCCCGGAGGAACCCCCGCCTTTTCTCCCACCTTCCTCCTCCTCTTCCTCTTCCTCCTCCTCTTCCTCTCGCTCTTGGCGGGGAGAGGCGGGCGAGGCTTCTCCCAAAGCGCCCTCTAATGGGCGGCGACATCGTTACATCCATCGAGCTACCCTTTCACCACTTTTAGCCCATCAGGTCTCACACACACACACACACACACACACACACACACACATATATATATAATTTTAACATCAATTAAAAGTAAATTTAAAGAATTGTTGCACTATTTGTTTATTTTTTCTACAAAATAAAGGCTTTCGGAAATAACTCAGCCCAGGGAGGCTGAGGGGGGATATGATAGCTATATTTAAATACAGTATTTGAAAGGATGTCATATTGAAGAGGGAACAGGTTTGCTTTTCGTAGCTTCAGAGACTAGGACTCGGGGCAATGGTTTCAAACTACAGGAAAAGAGATTCAGTCTGAACATTAGGAAGAACTTCCTGACGGTTAGAGCTGTCGGGCAGTGGAATCTGCTGCCACAAAGGAGGGTGGTGGAGTCTCCTTCTTTGGAGGTTTTTAAGCAGAGGGTGGATGGCCCATTGGATCCTATATAATCTATTGTTCCTCTTGTGTTTTGGTGTCGGGTCTTTTGGGTGGATGAGTCTCTGCCATAATGCTTGCAACTTCACAGTTAATGGGTACCTGGTGTTTACAAAAGCCACAGCAGGCAAACAAGCAAAGAAACAAAAAAGAGTTTGTGTCAGCCACAAACTCATTTGTCTGGAAAAAATAGCCACTGGTGTTAAAAAAAACCCTTGAAGGAAACCCAGAGAGAAGGTGGCCCCATCCACTCAGCCTCCCTTCCTACCCTCAAAAGAGCCGTTGATTCTGGAATGGGCAGCAAGACTGTCCTTCCAGTTCAAGCCCTCTCCACACCCTAAATATGTATGTGGTAGCCTTCCTCTCTTACACACTCCCTCACAAGGCTAAAGCACTCTCTGGGCAGTTCACACCACAAGTAGGCAAGCAAGACTAATAGAGGGAAGCCACACAGTCGAGATTCAACAGCCCTATATTACTTCTTCTCCACCATGGCTGGAAGGCCGGTGTCCATTTCTGGAAAAATGGCGAGGAGAAACCGGGTCACTTCTTGAGGTAAAGCCCACATCCTGGCTCTGATGCAATGGATTGAGAAGACGGCCATGCGTGATGCTTTCTAATAACATCTTTATTAGTCACAACCGTGTCTTATCAGGGGGAAATGGAAGGCCAAACCTAAGTAGAGTATAGAAGTCAATGAGGCATCTCAGATATCAAAGCCCTCAAAGTAATCCAAAACACAGTGTAGGGTCATCTCCCAAGTTGAGTGTGCCTTACATGGACACACGCCAGGCAGTCCCCCTGCTGCCTAGCACTAATTTCTAAAGGTAGGCTATCTAGTTCATTGCAGCAGGCATAGCACGCTGAAGGCCAATCTCGTAAGCTAAGCAGGGTCGGACCTAGTTAGTACTTGGATGAGTGACCACCTGGGAATATAAGTGCTGTAGGCTAGGTGACAGACCCTGGGACAGGCCGGCCAAACTTCCCCCAAAATGTCACATCAGAACAATGGATCGGTCTAGCGGACCCCACCACCAAGTAGGACAAGCACTAAAGACAGAGAAAGAAAAAAGGTTCATTAGTTCATTAGAAGACAAAGACACAAACCGAGATTGTAACCTGGGGCCTTTTCACACGACCCCTAAGATCCGCTGGCCCCTTAAATTCGGACCAAAGATCTTAGGGGTTTGTTGCTCTTCCTTCCTCCCCACCAGAGAAAGAGGGGGAAAAATGCAGCTCACCTGGAGGAGCTTCCCGGAGCTCTGTTTCTCTTCCCTTTCTCTTTGGTTTCTCTTCTGCTTGCTTTTTTTCCTCCCACCTCTTCTCTTAAAGGGGCAGGAGGCAAAAAAAAAAACACAAGCAGAAGCCAGGAGAGCCCCGCACTGACCAGATTAAATCCGGACCTGGGGATTTTCACCCACCTCAAGCAGGTACAAGAAAACTGCTGTTTTGTCGTGCTAAGTGGGCGGGGTCGCACTTAATTGTCTGCAAAGTCCGGAGCTGGTGGGAAAACACTTGTAAGGTCCGGACCTTGCAGCCATTTCCTGCGGAGCTTAGGGGTCGTGTATAAAGGCCCTCAGTTAGTGGAACACATCCAGAGGAAAGCAACAAGCATGTTCCCTGTGAGGAAGCAGTGATTGACCTGGGTGCGTTTAGCCTAAAAATGAATAGACTTAAGAGGTGACATGGCAGATATCTTCAATTAGCTGGAAGGGACATCAGGGGGTGAGTGGAAGAAATTTATGTCAGGGCTGCGCGCCCCACAAGAATCCTTGATGAATGCCAGTGCTGAGTGGTCCTTTTTTCCTGGGTTTTCTCACAACTGTATTCCATCTTTCGCACATACATTTTACACACATCTATAGAATTGTGTTTCAAGCATTTCTGCTTCTGAGGTGCCTCTTTCCAACGCCTTCCTCCCTGTTCTAAAGATTCGAATCCTTGGCCAGTTGAGATCCTCCCTTCTGAAGAGCTTCCACCAGGAGGGAGAGAACCGTCCATGCCCCCTCCTCTCCCTCCCTCCCTCCCACTGTGCTCCTGCCCAGGAGAGGGTAGGCGGTGCTTTAATCTGGACTTCCCTGAACCCTTTCTATCTTCTAAACAAATCATTTTTTGTATTTTTTCATCTATAACACATCCCATGTATAAGACACCCCCAAATTTCCCAGCCTGAAATAACAGTCTCTCTACTGTGTAGTTCTGTCATTGGCTGCTGTGCCCACACTCAGGGCACTGGAAGGGTTTCTCTCCCATGTGGATCCTCTGATGGTCCTTCAGGAGTTCCCGCTGACTGAAGCTCTTCCCACAGTAGGGACATTAGTACAGTTTCTCTCCCGTGTGAATCCTCTGATGCCTATTCAAGTGATCCTTCCGACTGAACCTTTTCCCACAGTCCTGACATTTGTATAGTTTCTCTCCTGTGTGGATCCTCCAGTGGCGCTTCAAGTCCCCACACTGATAGAAAGAATTCCCACACTGAGCGCACCTGTATGGTTTATCCCCGGTGTGAAATCGCTGATGGGTCTCCAAGTACGTCACCACTTTGAAGCTTTTCCCACACTGAGTGCATTTGTATGGCTTCTCTCCCGTATGAAGCCGCTGATGGAGCTTCAACGCTCTTGCTAGATGGAAGGACTTCCCACACTGAGAACACTTGTGTGGTTTTGTTCTGACTCCAGCATGGATATCTTGGTGTCTTTTCAAATCTTTCCCCAGACTGAAGCATTTTCCACATTGGTAACATTTGTGGGGTTCATTTCCTGTATGAGACCGCTGATGTGTACTCAGACTCCTTCTCTTACTGAAGCACTTCCCACACTGGTGACATTTGTACGGCATCACACCAGCATGGGATTTCTGGTGGATCATCACATTTCTTCTCTGAGGGAAACGCTTCCCACGTGGAGAACGTTCAGACCGCCTTCCCTCACTCTGAATTCCTTGACTTCCCCCACATGCCTGAGAATCCTGATCTCCTTCCACATTTTCCAAGAATTCAGACTTAATCGCCTCTGTGGCCACTCCATGTTGTTTATCAGAGTTTGAATGTGGCTGGAGTGTTCCTTCAGCCATTGCACATTTATTGTGGTTTTCTGTGGTACATCTCCTGTCAGGTTCTGATTCGCAAGGACACCATCGGCCACACTTGGTGCTCATGGGTTTTCTCTCCCTGGTATGTATTCTGGAAGGCTGGCAAACTGTAGCGGTAAGATGATCCCTGAACTCATTACATTCGTGGTCACTCTCTGCTGCCGGTTCCTCTGTAGGGCCACGTCCTTCCGCACTGATCTCCACACTCTCCAGCAGGTTCACGTTGCTTGCCTGGGTAGCAGTTCCAAGGATGTCTACTGGCTCATTCCCTCCCCAGGGAGATTTCTCCATCTTGACCTGACTTCCCTTGGAGTCATCTGCAAAGAGAGAATAATTTTGCTCATTCTCCAAACTCTGGAGCTTAGGGTTCCCAAATTTAGGTCTCCAGGTGTTCTTGGATTACTACTCCCAGAAATCCTGGCCAGCATAGTTACCCGTGAAGGTTTCTGGGAGTTTTAGTTCAACAACACATGAGGACCCAGAGTTGGGAACCCCTGCTTTAGAAGTCTTTCCTCCCATAACATTCCAAATCATCTCAATTTCTCCTGCTTTTTATTGCAAAGGATTTCTCTCTGCTTTGCCCAAGATCTTCACTGTGATTTTTGTCAACATTTATGGAAGGGTTTTACATCTTTACATAATGCAGGGCATGAGTAAAGTGGACAGAGGGACGTTCTTCTCCCTCTCACAAAATACCAGAACTCGGGGACATACACTCAAATTGAGGACTGGGAGAGTAAGAACAGACAAAAGAATTTTTTTTTTCACCCAGCGTGTTGTTAGTCTGTGGAACTCCCTGCCACAGGATGTGGTGATGGCATCTGGCCTGGATGCCTTCAAAAGCGGATTGGACAGATTTCTGGAGGAAAAGTCCATCACAGGTTACAAACCATGAGGGAAATGTATAATCTCTAAGCTTAAAACTGGGGTACTTCAAGGACCAGATGCAGGGGAGTGGTAACAGGAGACAGATATCTAGTCTTGTGTGCTCCCAGACGCATCTGGTGGGGCCACTGTGAGATACAGGAAGCTGGACTAGATGGGCTTTTGGCCTGATCCAGCATGGCTCTTCTTATTACACTTATGACACAAGATGCCAAATAAAATGATTATTTATAAGCATTTGTTTCTACTACAACAAGAGACCCTGATTTTTTTAAAATATGGAACTCCATCATCATTACCGAATTGGAAGCTAAAGAATAGGAAAAACTAACAAAATACAGAGATCTGGTAACTGAAATATCTTCCTTGTGCAAATGAAACACACTTCAATGGTCCCCATAGTCATTAGGGCCTTAGGAACAATGTCAAGAAATGTCACACAATATTACAAGCAGTGGCAGATCTTAGAAACAACACCTTCGGAGATAAAAAAAAAGAAAAAGAAAAAAAGAAGGCAATGTTAGGAACAGCACACATTCTGCACCAATATTTAACAGATACTTTTAGGTTTTTCATAATAACTTGTAATCTGTTATACAGTATCAGTCAATGCTTTATGATTTTAATTGACTGTGCCTGTTATTTTTAAAAAAGATAACATCTGGGTTTTTGAGCCATGGCGGCTGGACTTCTTTTCATGTAGGATCAAAACGTTTCGCTACTCATCCAAGTAGCTTCTTCAGTCTGAGGAGGGTTGGTAGAAGGCTTCCAATTTACAGTTCACCTTGATTTCATATGACTCTGGTCAGAATAGGCTCATTAGATGGACAATGGGCTAGGCCTTCTTAACACCACTTCACTCCCCGCCCCTCCAAGATTGCGGCACAAGCACTTGCAGCGGCTTGGCACTCCAGAGATCGGTATCTTTTAATTAATGCTTTATTTGTGTACTTTTTATTATGGACTCTACACACTCGGGCACAATTAATTTATGTGTGTGTACTGAGGGGATTTTTTAAATGTTTGTGAGAGTGTTCAGGGATTTTTTTATATGTGTGTATGTGTGTGTGTGTGTGTGTGTGCGTGCGCGCACGCACGCTTGTTGAATCTGGTCTCTGGGATTTCGTTGTATATGTATACTGTGTATATACACACAATGACAATAATTATTATGGATCATTAGCAGTGGACTTGCTAGTAGAGGTGTGAAGTGCTTCTGATTTGTTTGGGGGCTGAAGAAAGGGCAGCTTGATAAGTAGCAGACAGATTGTACCTCCTGAGTCACCCAACTCTGTTGAGAGACAGGTTTTCAGTACACACTCGAATGGCTTCCCTGGCTCCTCTCTCAAACAACCTATCTTCTCTGTCAAATATGTGTACATCTCCATCTTTGAATGAGTGCCCTTTGTCCTTCAAGTGGAGGTGTACTGCTGATTCTGGTCCTGAGCTGTTGCCCCTCCTGTGTCGCGCCATCCTCCTGTTTAACGGCTGTTTGATTTCTCCAATGTAGAGCTATATACACACTCCTCACAGCATTGGATTGCATGCACTCTATTGCTCCTCGCCTTAGTGTGTTTATGGGTTTGAAGTTAACGGGCATGGGGTGTTTGCCAAAAATCCTTTTATGCTTTTCAGACACTCTAGCCATGCAAGGAATGAACAGAAATAATTCCATGACAAGCATAGAAGAACTGACCTGTGGGCTGGCGCATTCTGTGTCAAGTACACAGGGTGCAATAAGACTGAGTGGTTATTAGTGGGATGGGGGAGGGATGGTGGTTGGGGGGGGAAGGGAGACTCAGCCAAATTCATTGTGCAGATGTTGTACATTGACAATAAAGGTATTATTATTATTATTATTATTATTATTATTATTATTATTATTATTATTATTATTATTATTATTATTATTATTATTATTATTATTATTACAGTAATACCTTGGATAATGAATGCCCCTGATAACGAATTTTTCAGATAACGAATCGCAATTTCCAGGTATAGGGCTGCCTTGGATAACAAATTTTCCCTATGGGCTGCCTCAGATAACGAATTTCCAGCATGCATCGGTAAAAAAAAGAGTTATCCTGGGCTGCATCACATCTGCACCTTTAAAGTGCACTTTATATATAAAGAGTTTTGAGCAAAAAACCAGGTGTCTGTGTCATTTTCCTAGGCTCTTGAATGGATTAACTGGTTTTTGATTCATTCCTATGGGAAACCGTGTTTCGGATAACGAATTGCCTCGGAGAACGAATTAAATTCGTTATCCGAGGCACCACTGTATTATTATTATTCCGTCGGCTCTGGGTCTCAGGCTAATTCATGGCACTTCTGGGTCAGGACACAAGATGAGAAATCTACTACAGTGGTACCTTGCATAAAGGAATTAATTCATTCCAAATGAAATTATGTTAAGCAAATTTTCCTTTATACAAATTCCCCATAGGAATGCATTGAAAACGGAGTAATCCCATTTTTATGTTGTATGGATTCTCCCCATAGGCGATTATGTGAAGCAAATTTCCCCTATCTCCGGAATTTTTTATGTTGTACAAATTTTATGTTATACAAGCTGTTTGTTATACAAGGGTCCACTGTATATGCAGTCCAATGTGGGATTATAAACATTTTAGGATTCTATGAGAGCAAAAATGTCCTTACCCAAAAAATCCGTGTTCTCCCCATCCTTTTGCAAGTCTTCCCAGAAAATCGTCTGATTGCCTGGATGGGTCGGATCCTGGTCTCCCTTGAGCAAAGGTGGGCACACTTCCTTGCATAGCGTCAATCCCTGTAGACATGGAAAGAGGGAGCCACGCCCCCTTTCAGTTAAACGCTGCACCATGAAGCTCTTTTTCATAACAAAGTTAAGGCCTTGCAAAAGAAGGCTGAAGCAAAAAAAAATCACAGAAAACAGTACGACTGACAGCTGTACATCCAGTAGAAAAGATTCCAGGGAATAAATTTTTGAAACAGATGATTTACTTGTAAGATTTTTGCAGTGCCCTTGACATGAGGACATAAAATCTTCCTTGCACCACTTCAGTTTGAGGTTCCAGCTGCAATCCAGTTTAAAGGAGGGAGGATAAAAGGAAAAAATTCTCCCTAACCAGAACCCACAGAGATGGATCTACAGTAGGACCATGGGGGAGGAGTCCCTGTCCATCCCTTGTGGTTGTCAGAAAAACAAACAACGCTTGCCTTCATTACCTCCAATTTGGATTATTGTAATGCACTCTATGTGGAACAGCCTTTAGAAAATACCTGGAAACTTCAGGATGTCCAAAATGGCAGCTGGGTTTTTATCTGGAGCTGGTGTTTACAGAGACCACATAACATGCCCATTAAAATAATTTTACTGGCTGCTGGGCTGTTTTCCTAAACAACATGGCTACCTTGGGACTGTATCTCCCTAGAGGAACCTCTCTGGGTTTCAGGATCATCAAGGGAGGCCTTTCTCTTCCTTCCAGCATCCTCCTGAGAGCCTTTGGTGGGATATGGGAGAGGGCCTTCTCTGGGGTTGGTCCAGGACTGTGGAACTCTTTCTCACTGGAGGCCAAACTGGAACCATCCTTAGTGTCCTTGTGCAAGCAGGCAAACACCTTTCTCCTCAGACTGGCTTCTTCTCAGTAACTGCCTGCCTAAGAGTTTCAGACAGACAGACAGGCAGGCAGGCAGGCAGGCAGACAGACAGACAGACAGACAGACAGACAGACAGACACACACACACACACACACACAGAGAGAGGCAGGCAGGCAGACACACAGACAGACAGATGGACAGACAGACAGAAACTGCTCTGTTGAATTATTTTTAAATCTGCTTTGAGAACTATTTTCAACTATCTGTATACTTCTCTATTAGTTTTAATACCACATTTAATATTCCGACAACTTATTGCTTTGTAGCTTTTAATACTGCTTGTTTTCATAACCTTTGGGTCCTCTTGAGGAGATAATGAGGTATCACTATTTTAAATAAAAATATAAATAAATCCCGTGTTAAGTAAGGGCCTTTTTACACGACCCCTAAGATCCGCTGGTCCCTTAAATTCGGACCAGAGATCTTGAGGGTTTGTTGCTGTTCCTCCCTCCCCACCCGCTCGGCACTTCTTTGTTCTGTCTGCGTGAGGGGGGAGAGGAAAAAAAAGCCTTAGACAGAGACAAAAGAATAAAAGGCTTACCTCCGGTTGCTCCGACCTCCGTTTACTTCCTGGTTCCTCTTTAAGGGGCAGAGGCAAAAGAAAAACAACAGAAAGAAGCGAGGAGAGCTCAGGAACTCTCCGCATCAAATATTTTTACTATAAAAAAGCAGGTACAACAAAAGTGCAGTTTGGTCGCGCTAAGTGGGCGGGGTCGCACTTAATTGTCTGCAAACTCCGGAGCAGGTGGGTAAACATTTTTATCGTCCGGAGCTTGCAGCCATTTGCGGCGGAGCTTAGGGGTCGTGTATAAACGCCCTCAGATAGAGTAAACCAGACGCTAATGAAAATGGAGAAATGAAGGAATAATACAAAGGCAACATTTTGCAATTAACATACCTGACCTTATTTGGAAGGGCATTTAACAGATGATATTAAATTGGCCCTGAAGGTGTGTTATAAATTATGTCATCCTAAGCCACGTTCCACGTTCTTTTGGGAAATGCACAGCTGCTCACCTGCAGCTCTGCTCTCTCGGCCCCTTCCTGGCTCATGAGAAAGTCCTCGGCCAGGGCCACCGCCTGGGAACACGTGCCCGGCCCTCCTGCCCGGATCCAGCCCTGGAGCTCCGAGGGAAGGCTGGCCAGGAATTGCTCCAGGATCAGCAGCTCCAGGATCTGCTCCTTGCTGTGTCTCTCCGGCCGCAGCCACCGGTGGCAAAGCTCCTGGAGTTGGCCGTGAAGCCTCCGGGGGTCTCCCACCTCCTCCGGGAAGGAGAAGTGCCGGAAGTGCTGGCGCTGCTGCTCCATCCGCAGGGCCTCCGCTCGCAAGATGGCGGCCTTCACTTTCCCATAATCCCCCCGATGGGTCACATCCAACCCCTGAAAGGCCTCTTCCGCTGCTCCGCTCAGGGCTGGCAGGAGCCGGGCCGCCCACTCTCCTCTGGGCCAATGGCAGGCTTGGGCCACTTGCTCAAAGGAGGCCAGGAAGGCCTTGGCATCATCCCACAGGGCAGCATCGGAGACCACGGGCTCCTCCCACCTTCTCTGATCGGGCTGAAGCCTCTCCAGAAACTCCTGCCACTGGGCCTCCCAGTGGGCTTCCAGTCCCTTCTCTGGTTCCTTCTTGACCTCTTGTGATGCTCCCCAACTGGCCCCCTCGGCCATCAGCTCAGCCTGGACTCTGCTCGCCCCTTTCCCTGCTCCCTTCGGATCCTCCTCTGCCTCCGTCACCGCCTTCTTCTACAATCTAGGTTTAAAATATTACCAAAAGAGATTTTAGTGACAACCTAATACAGTACATTTTGAAAAAGAGCATTTCTGAAAAGCAAGAAAAACATTTCAGCCAAACTAGTTTTTCACAAGTGAAAGGGGGTATTATCAAATCGATCAGGTGGCATCTCAGCCAATGGTTTCGGTCTCCAGGTAGGTGCAGAGCCAAAGGTTGGGAGTTCAAATCCCACACTGTGGCTCCAGCCAGTGGAAAGCCAGCCTGTGGAGCCTTGGGCAAGCTGCACTGTTTACAAGATGCATCCCAGAAGGAGGGAACGGAAACCCATACAGAATATTCTCCACATGGAAACCCTAAAAAATATCACCTTAAGTCAGAATTCACTTGATGGCACAGTATTACTGGATACCCAGTGTGGGGTAGTAGACAGAGTGAGGGACCAGGGATCTGGAGTCTTGGGTTCAAATCCTTTTTCAGCTGTGGAAACTCACTGAGGGAGTGGAACCAGCAAATCTCCTCCTTCAATATCTCACTTACCGCGAGAGACCAATTAGGGCCCCTATGAGTCAGTTCTGTCTTGACAACACATATCAACAACAACAACAACAAAACAGACTTATTATGGAAGAATGTCTTGAACCCAAGACTCTCATATAATACTGGGAATATAGCAATCTTAGAATTGCAGTACTGGAAGGGAGCCTATAGAGATCATCCAGTCCAGCCCCAATCAAGGAGGAGCAGTGGGGAATCGAACTCCTTACCTCTGGCTTCGCAGCCAGATCCAGACCAAATGGTGCAGAAGCAACACAGGACATGAAAAGCTAGTAATGGAGGTCCCCCATATCTGTGGGGGCTCAATTCCAAGCCTACACAGAGGCTGGAAACAGCAAGTTAAAGGAAATGGTGTTTTAAAAGTAAATGCTATATTGTACACAGGACGGTATCTGGCTTCCTGGCTCTGGCATGTGCCCCTTGCCTTGACGCTTGAGTTGTATGACAAACATAGTTCTGAAAATGTTTTGAAAACTGTCACGACCCCCTGCTCTCCCCATTTCCCCCTCGCCTCTTGTTCTAAAAGCATGTCCTAGGAGACATGGTCGGGGGGGGGAGGGGGAGAGAACACCCAATATTATTAGCTCCATACCGCAGGCAAGGAGAAGGAAGACTGAGGTTCTAATGCAGTGTCTTCTTATTCTGGTTTAACAGACGTGAAGGAGATTGGTGGGTCAAGGCTTAAAGCAAGCTTCAAATGCAGATCGTTACTAATATTCTCATCTTAATTTTAATAATCATGTGCCATCAAGTCAATCCTGGCTTATAACTCTGATTTTCAGAGCTTTCTGGATAGAGAATACACTGAAGTGGCTGGCAGTAATCCCAACAGTTGGATGCCTCAGGTCAGTGGTTCTCCACCTGTGGGTCCCCAGATGTTCCTGGACTGCAACTCCCAAAAGTCTTCATCACTAGCTGAGCTGGCCAGGATTCCTGGGAGTTGCAGTCCAGGAACATCTGGGGACCCACAGGTGGAGAACCACTGGTTTAGCTGTTTGGCTGCAGAGCCAGAGTTTGGGAGTTCAGTTTCCCACTAGGTCTCCTTGTATAATTACTACTGCTACTACTACTACCACTGTACTGCTACTACTACTGCTGCTGCTACTACTATCTTCCAATTTCCTCTATCTGAAAAAAAACTGAAATAAATCAGAACCGACTTGATGCCCTATCTATCACGATGAACATGGATTGAGGGCTCCAGCGGCTGCCCTGCATTTGCTTTTCTTCCAGCCACCCACTAGAGCTCTAGGAAAAAGGACCGGATCCTACCGGAAGCGACGAGGAACCTTGTGTGACCCTCCCGGCTGGCTGGCTTGCTTGCTTTGTCCTCTTTCTCTCTCTCTTTCGGCTCCTGGGCTTCGTCGGGGTGGCTTCCCGGGGCTTTTCAGCCTGATCAGGACGGTCGCCCCCCCCCTTCTGCCCCGGAGGAATCCCCCCCCTTTTCTCCCGCCTTCCT
The DNA here is from genome assembly GCA_037367305.1 of Phrynocephalus vlangalii. Lineage (NCBI taxonomy): Eukaryota > Metazoa > Chordata > Lepidosauria > Squamata > Agamidae > Phrynocephalus > Phrynocephalus vlangalii. Next base: position 110,490 of record JAWVWN010004570.1, on the reverse strand, counting down.
CCTCCTCCTCCTCCTCCTCCTTAGCGTCGATCGGCGGGTGAGGATGTTCCAAGGGCGTCCCCTAATGGGCGACACAATCGTTACACCCATCGAGCTGCCCCTATCTCCTCCTTTCACCACTTTTAGCCCATCTGGTCACACACACACGCACACATATATAATTAAACATCGATTAAAAATACATTTAAAGAATTCTTGCACCATTTGTTTATTTTCATTCATAAAATAAAGGCGTTCATAGTCTAGTTTTGCTGGATTATGAAAAAGAGATATTAAGATGTACTGGAGATGGTACATGATGCTTGTAAAGTTGAGTATGATAAATAAATAGCCCCAGTGTGTTGGAAGTGTAAAAAAGAAAAAGGGACACGTTCGCATATGTGGTGGTTGTGTGAAATAAAGAACAGGGAATGGGTACTGATTTTTGAGGAAATTCAAGAAATAATAGGGGAAAGGCTTCAAACGTCCCCTGGGGTTGTATTGTTGAATATGTCTGTAAGTAAGCAATTGAAGAAACAGGAACTGGAGTTAACAATAATAACGGTGACAGTGGCAAGGATAATTTTTGCTTAAAATTGGAAACCCAACAACCAAATAACATTGGAGGAATGGTACGGGGAGTTACATGAATGTGGCTATTAACAATAAACTAACTTGTGAAATCAACCATTAGACAAGGATTGCCCTGACTCAACTTCCAGATAAACTCACCTGGATGACTTAAAATCTTCACAGACATATCCTTCTCTGGAGGTTTTTAAGCAGAGGCTGGATGGCCATCTGTCAGGAGTACTTTGATTGGGGTTCCTGGGGGTTGAACTGGACAGCCCTTGAGATCTCTTCCAATTCTATGATTCTATGGGTTGCTTGGTGAAATATGTAAATGTGGATCACTTTTTATGTTTATGTTATTTTTAAAAGTGTCAGACAAGGGAGTATTATATCTCCCTATCACACTGAAAGGAGCACGACAAGGCTGTATAATGTCACCTTGCCTTTTTAACTTATATGCAGAATACCTCATGCGATAGGCAGGACTGGATGAATCCCAAACCGGAATTAAGGTTGCCAGAAGAAATATCAACAACCTCAGATATGCAGATGATATTATTCTGATAGCAGAAAGTGAGGAGGAATTAAAGAACCTCTTAATGAGAGTGAAAGAGGAGAGTAAAAAAAATAGACTGAAGCTCAATATATATAAAAAAACGAAGATCATGGCCACCGGTCCCATCACCTCCTGGCAAATAGAAGGGGAAGAAATGGAGGCAATGACAGAATTTATTTTCTTGGGCTCCTTGATCACTGCAGATGGCGACTGCAGCAACAAAGTTAAAAAGACGCCTGCTTCTTGGGAGGAAAGCAATGGCAAAACTAGGTAGCATCCTAAAGAGCAGAGACATCACTTTGCCGACAAAGGTCCAGATAGTCAAAGCTATGGTTTTCCCAGTAATGATGTGTGGAAGTGAGAGCTGGACTATCAAGAAGGCTGATCGCCACAGAATTGATCCCAAAGATACCTAGAGGGGGAAAGGGAATTGGAAGGAGGTAGGGTTTCCAGTGAAAACGTCCCTTCCTTTCACCGGCCTCCTCCATGGGGAGTGGCTATATTATATATCCCAGTGTGGGGCTTGGAAGACCAGGGCTAGAGCTGGCAAACATCCTACAGGGGAGGTGGCCTACAACTCTAATACCAGACTCTAGGCATGTGGCATTATTTTGGAGTACAACTCCCAGAATCCCCCAGCCAGCATAGGGCCAGTTTCATCCTATAGGGAGGGGGGCCTTCGGCCCTAATCCCAGGCACACCATACATCAGTATTGGCGAACCTCACTCCAGATGTTTTGGATGGCAACTCCCACAGTCCTTTGTCATTGGCAGCACAGGCTTGGAATTCTGGGAGTTGTGGTCCAAAACATCTAGAGTGCTGAAGGTTCGCCACCACTGCCATACATGGACAGTTAATTGATACTTAGGTTTAGGGCTAAAACTTGTATTTGTTGTATGATACCGGTCAAAGACTGCCTTGTATTTTGTAATGATAATGATCATACCATAATAAAATGGCATGTACTGTAGATTTCTATTTCTGTCCAAATCCTGAGACCAGGAAACCACATCTAAAATGTTCCAGGCATACCAAAGTGATTATTCAGTTTTTCATTTTTAGATTATTTTTGTTCCCATCGGGAAATGGGAGCGATATAGAAATGCAAATAAATAAATAAATAAATAAATAAAAAATAGAAACCATTAGATTTTTGTTCCTTTAAACTGCCTGTAGCCTGCAGTAACAATGACCAAGTTATGAAAGGGCAAACATTAGGTATTCCCACAGAATCTGGAAGTTGAGTCATGGCAACTGGACTTCTTTTTCTTGAGAGATTGAAACGTTTCGCTGCTCATCCAAACAGCTTCATCAGTCTGCAGCTAGTGCAAGTCCTCCATCTTAGAGACTAGCTGTATTCAGACTGATGAAGCTGTTTGGATGAGCAGCGAAACGTTTCTATCTCTCAAGAAAAAGAAGTCCAGTTGCCATGATTCAACTTCCAGATAAACTCACCTGGATGACCGAGAATCTTCACAGACATATCCCCACAGAATGAGCCTGTTGCTTTGAAACTGAGTTTAAAAAGGAATTCGACGGTTTGGGATTTGTAGTTGGTTTCAGGTGTGCTTGGAAGTGGAATGAGAAAGCTTTTCTTTGGCTGGAACTGTGTCACCTCTGCTGAAACAATACAGGCTTGACTGTTGTGGAGAAACAGCGGACTTGTTCTGACTCCAGGCGACCCAAAGTTTTGGTCCACCGCATGCTTATTTTTATTTTCCTCACATAAAAGGGTAACTAACAGGGATGGGTTAGGATTCTAAAGGTTAAAAGTGGGGGAGCATTAAGCGACACATTTACACTATATGTCCCTCCAGATGCTTTGGACCACAACTCCCACTGTCCTTGATCATTGGCAGTCTTGGCTTGGAATTCTGGGGGTTGCAGTCCATAACATCCGAAAGGCCAAAGGTCCCCACCCCACCCCTGATTTATAGGACAACCAAAAAGAGTTTCCATTCAAGTTTAGATTCTTTCAGGACGTGGGCAAATGTTAGGGAAAGAAGCATTAATTCTTATTCTGTACCCCTGGGGAGGGGGGAATTTCGGGGGGCAGATCTTAGGGGCCAGCTCCTTGATCTGCCTTGGCAGAGAGAAAGGAGAGAGAGAGAAAGAGTTAGAGATCCAGGTGGGGAATAGAATCTTGCCCCTTAACCCGAAGGGGTTAAATCCACCGAGTGGGAGGATTCCTAGAGAGGGAGGAACTGCGGAGAGGCTTCCGGGATCAAGGGGAGGGGGACCTTTTTTTCCTTGGGAGACTTCCGGTCCCTCTTCCCAGGGGGTGGTATTCTTGTAAGTCTTCCTGGTTTGGGGTGAGTCCCCTGCCTTGGCAGAGGTGGGCGTGAAGGGGAGGCGCTGGGCTCCATCCTGGGGAGGGAAGAGGGGCCTCGAAGGGGGCCTGGATGCCTTGAAAAGGGGACTGGACAGATTCCTGGAGGAAAAGTCCATCACAGGTTACAAACCATGATGGAGAAACCAGGGTACTTCAAGGGCCAGTTGCAGGGGAGTGGTATCAGGAGACAGATATCTAGTCTCATGCGCTCCCAGATGCATCTGGTGGGGTCCACTGTGAGATACAGGAAGCTGGACTAGATGGGCCTTTGGCCTGATCCAACTCTTCTTCTGTTCTTATGTTGGGATGTACAGGTAAAATGAGCTACCCTAGTCTCAGGAGGAGGTGCGCCAGTGCCACCATGTAGCAAAGTACCAAACAATTTTTGGGCTTTATCAATCAAAGCAAACAGCTTGAATTGGATCCAAAAGCAAACAGGTCACCATCTTCAGGCAGCCAAAACTGGGGAGCTCCCGCAACTGATCTGGCCGCCGTGTCTGGACCTGTTGAAATTCCTGTACCAAAATCAGGGGCAACCCCATGTAGAGCACATTACAGTACAGTCATCACCCCACTATATTGCGTTTCATATACTGCGGTCCTGGTCTATCGCAGGACCGCAGTATATGAAGGCAAGGGCTCCTGGGGGTAAGCTGTGTGCGTCTGTTTGTGGCCTCCTTCACCTCCAAACCATCAGAGGCCCGTTCAAGAGAACACCAGGCTTAAGGTAAGTGTAGGAGGCCCCAAACAGCAGCACCCCAGTCCCGATTCAACCCAGCATCTGCATAACTCAGATTTTCCTTTATCGTGGGTCAGGTCAGGTCCCTAACCCCTGCGATAAATTACTGTAGTCAATTCTTGAGACTCTCACTGGATGGGCTGCTGCTGCTTCTTTTCTAGTATCCCTGGATCCTTTTCCTATTGTATACTCATTGTTACTAACTTAAATACTGTCTTTTAATTGTTGTAAGCCGCCCTGGGTCCTTTTTAATGGAAAAATGTGGGTTAAAAATACTTTAAGAAAAACATAAGAAAGGCCTTGCTGATTCAGCACCAGGGCTAATCATTTAGTGCAGCTTCCTGTATCTTCCAGTGGCCCCACCGGAGATGCCTCTGGGAGTCCATGAGACAACTAGATATTTATCTCCTGATGCCACTCCCCTCTGTCTGGCGGGGACCGTCCTTTTAAACCTGGAGATTATTTGTATCCCCCATCTTGGCTTGTCGCCTGCGAAGGACATTTCCTCCAGAAATCTGTCCAATCCTGTTTTCAAGCCATCTAGGCAGCCTCACTTCAGTCACATTGCTTGCACTTCTCTCTACAACCTTGCAGGTAGCGGTGCAAAAAACAATGTTATTTGTATCGGAGAATTGCGCAATTGAAAATTATGCAAGTGTAGGGAACGTGGGTAAAATTAAATTTGCTTGTCAACGTATTGACAGTGTGATGCTTCAATAGGCCATGAAACTTCTCCTTTTAAAAAATGCAGACCACTCCTCTGGTAACTCCCCAACCCCCAGCCTATGCTGCTGCCAACCACTTCCCCTTAAACAGTCATCTGGACTTGTTTATTTATTATCATTGTTTGCTTCCCAGGGCCTGGCATCTTCAGAGGAGGTTGCTGTGCATTCCACCCTGTGGTGCCGCGGGAGGTTGCCTAGATTCTGCCCAAAGAATCCTGCCCACAGAAGTCATGGAAGAGACCTGTGAGATTGTGGTCTGTCTCGGTATGGCTGGCGCTTCTTTTTGTTGTTGTCCATTGTAGTGATGGTGACCACAGTGAAAGTATGGCCAGTGGCGTCAGCCACCTCCCTCTCTCTTTCCCCCTCCTGTTTGTTCTGCTTCTCCCATGGCCTCGCGGAAAGCCTGGCCTGCCTGCAAGGAGGGCAGCCTCAACTCACCACAAGACATCTGCCTTTAAGCTCCTCACTTAACAGCCAGTTCACTTAATGACCTAGTGGGAGGAATGGAACTCTGCCCTTAAGTGAGGAGTGCCTGTCGGTTCTATTGCATGTCACAGTACGGTTCTTCATTTTTTAAATTTACAGTAACCCCTCCATCTATCGCAGGGGTTAGGGACTCGATCTGACCCATGATCATTGAAAATTCGTGATATGCGAATGCAAGTCGGGTTGGGCCTGGGGGGGGAGCGCAATGTTTAAAATGTCTTTAAGCAACGGAGCCAGCTTGGCTCCGTTGCTTAAAGCATTTTAAACATCGCACACTGTTCCCCTGCACCCCAAGGGGGTGGGGAGAAGCGGTGTGCAATGCTTAAAATGTCTTTAAGCAACAGAGCCAAGTCATTTTAAACATCACACGCCACTTCTCCCCACCCGCCGGGGTGCGGGGAGTGGCGTGCGATGCCTCCATGGAGGCAAGCCTTGGTCTTCAGCTGATTGGTGCTGGGGTGGGGGAGAAAAACCTTTTGTCAGCTGGAGCCCGGGGCTTCGGGAAGCGGGGGGAAGGTTTAAAGAGCCTGGGCTTTTAAAACCTTTTTTCCGCTCCCTCAAGCCCTTTCGGGGGACCACTGTACTGCAGTCCCGCGGTATAGCGGGTCCACAATTATGAACCGTGAAAGGCCGAGGGACCACTGTAGTTATGTTTTGAATCTGTTGTGGGGCTGTTGTCTGTCAGATTTTTTTTTAACGTTTCTTGTGTAAACTGCCCGGAGTAGTGGCTTTCAGCACATCAGGCAGGATAGAGATATCATAAATAAATATGTCGTCTCTTTTCTGCTCTTACTAAGAGGCTGGTAACATAATCAAATAAGGCTGCTTTCACACCACCCTTAAAATCCACTGCAAAATGCTCGCAGATGCAGAGCATAAAATTGTTTTCCCACCAGCAGCGGATTTTAAAAAAAATAAAGTACGACCACGTCCACTTAAGCGCGCCCCAGCGCATTTTACAGGGTGTCTGGTCTGGAGGAGGTAAAATCCTTGTTGCTGTTCCTTGTTGCTGTTTTAAAGCATTGCATGCCTGGCCCTCCTCCGCTTTTTGTTTGTTTTTGTTGGATCCCCCCCCCCTTTTAACAGACAGGAATCCTAAAGGTTGGAACAATTAGCATTTTTCTCTCTCTCCCCTCACAGCAGACAGAAGCAATAGAATCAGAATGCGGGAGGTGGGAACACAGGAAGCAGAACAAAAACCATGTTGGGGGGGATCTGCATTTTAATTGTCCGCGGATTTTAGGGGTCATGCGAAAGCAGCCTAAGCTACAGTGGCAGTCGCTCCATTTGAATCAGTAGATTGGACGGAGGCATTGACGCACTAAATACCCATTGATTCAGGGAGGGCCTCCTCGAGCGCAGCTTACTACACTCAGCAACAGGGTTTGGCCTGTCATTTCAGAACTTCTCCAGCCATGTTTCAAGGCTGGAATAACGAGGGCACTTCTAACGCAGTTTGTAGCACCGGAGTAGAAGCAGTGGTGCCTCAGGAGCACCCCAGCAGACAGTGAAATCCATCATCTCGTGTTAAACTCGGCAGACACTACCAGCACCCCAACCTGACGGGAGATGAAGGAGGCAAGCCCCTTGTCAGATCTCTTCCCAGAAAGAGATCCACCTTATGTAGCTTTAGGGAGGGCGAGAGAATGTGGCAAAAGCTGTCTAAACCAGCAATTGTCAAACTTGGCCCCTCTGGGGGTTCTTGGAAAGCAACTCCCAGAAGCCCTTGGCTTCGCAGTTAGTGGTGAAGGCTTCTGGGAGTTGCAGTCCAGGAACCTCTGGGGGCGCCAAATTTGAGAACCAGGGGCCTAAACAATCAATTTCTTTGGGAACACGTCATAGCCACAGCTATGGAGGACTGATGCTGTCATCTGCCCCCCCCCCGGGGGGGGGGGGTTGGAAACCAAACTCTTCCTACTTCTGTCCAGTGGCTTCCACAGCTCCCATGTAATCCCTTTCATCATGTGGAACATGGGTTGAGAGGAAGGAGTTTTTAATTCCTTAAGATTTCCACTGCCAGGATGACATTTACAATCAGTGATTGTTTTCACCTCCAGTCCCAGGGCTCCCAGGGCTTCCATGCAAAGAAAAGCAGTGGGACAGGAGGAGGAAGGTGTTTTTTTTAAAAGTTTCTGATGATTTCTACAACGTCATCAGACTGGAAAACTCTGCCAGGTTCATTCTGAGAGTCTCTGGCATTTTTTCCCCACGGAAACCCGTTCCTTTGCAAAGCACCAATTGTGCTGCACTAGAAATAGGCCAAACACTCAATGAGAGCTTCCGGATAGCTCAGTGATTTAGGTTTCTGGCTGCAGAGCCAGAGGCTGGGAAGTTCAATTCCCAGCTGTGCCTTCTTGACAGGGGCTGGACTTGATGATTTCCAGGTCTCTATTTCTAAGATCATTATTAAAGTAAAGGTTCCGCCTGACAATTAAGTCCAGTTGTTTCTGACGTGAGGGGCTGGAGATCATCTCAGTTTATCATCCCAAGAGCTGGTGTTGGCTGGTAGGAATGCCATATTTTCCTGTCTATAAGACACACCCATGTATAAGACACACCCCACTTTCCTAACCCAGAATTACAGTTTCACAGCCGTGCGGTTCTCTCCTCAGCATGACCCTCAATTATTAGTTTTAACTATTGTGGACAAAAACATAAGTCTTATACACAGAAAAATACTGCATTTCTGTGGTCACATGGCTGGCCATGACTAAAGATGCCAGCACACAGGATGCCATTACCTTATGACCGAAGTGGTACCTATTTATCTCCTCACATTTTGATTTGCTTTCGAACTGCAAGGTCATCAGGAGGAGACTATTATTGTCATATTAATTGTTTGTAATTCCAACTCAGGCTGAAAGATATCGATCTATTAGAACAAGGACAGAAAGATTCAGACATAGGGCCTTTATACACGACCCCTAAACTCCGCAGGAAATGGCTGCAAACTCCGGACCTTACAAGTGTTTTCCCACCAGCTTGCAGGAAATTAAGTGCGACCCCGCCCACCTAAGCGCGACCCAGCTGCACTTTCTTGTACCTGCTTGAGGTGGGTGAAAATCCCCAGGTCCGGATTTAATCTGGTCAGTGCGGGGCTCTCCTGGCTTCTGCTTGTGTTTTTTTTGCCTCCTGCCCCTTTAAGAGAAGAGGTGGGAGGAAAAAAAGCAAGCAGAAGAGAAACGGAAGAGAAACCTCCGGAAGCTCCTCCAGGTGAGCTGCATTTTTCCCCCTCTTTCTCTGGTGGGGAGGAAGGAAGAGCAACGAACCCCTAAGATCTTTGGTCCGAATTTAAGGGGCCAGCGGATCTTAGGGGTCGTGTGAAAGCTCCCATAGTTTTTACCCAATAGCAGTAACCATGCTAAATTCTGTTAAAAATTAAGTTGACGGGTAATATTAGTGTTGAATGTGTTACATATATATTGTATGGGGGATTGTGTATGGCTGTCGTTGTTTTTTTTAAATTGTAGTTTTTATGGATTGGGTATGAATGCTATCAGGTGAAAGAGTGTAGGGCTGTGTGTGTGTGTTTGGTTTTTATGTCAGTTTTAAATGAGTGTAAGTGATGTTCGGCGTGTGAATGTTGGAGTATGTGTATGGATGGTTTGTTCTTAAATGGTAGATTTTACATCTTGGATTTTTATGCTGGGGTGTGTTAATGACTGAGTGGATGGGTTTTTTAATTTTAATTAAACAAATTTTAATAAAACAATTTTTAATTGTTTTATTTATTGTGTTGTAAACCACCCGGAGTTCCTTCGGGAAGACGGGCGGTATATAAGTATTATAATAAATAAATAAATAAATAAATAAATAAATGGCACTTTCAATCTCGTTGTATTTATACAATGACAATAAATTCCATTCCATTCCATTTTCAGAAGAGGACAAGCTGGAAATGGAGAATAGAAGCGCGCCACGTGGGATGTCCTGGGAAGGACAAAAGTGCAGAAACAGGAAAGAGCAGAGGACGAAAACAGAACCAGATCCCCCAAGGAAGAATACACCCCCGGCGTCTCTGGGCAGTGACCCCCACGAGATCACGTGTGACGAAAAAAACGAGAAACCGAAGGAGAATAAGAAGTGTCCCGTATGTGGGAAAGCATTCAGTTGTGCCTCCAAGCTCATAATCCATTGCCGACTCCACAGCGGAGAGAAGCCGCACCCGTGCTTGGCCTGCGGCAAGCGCTTCGTGACCAATTCGGACCTGACGAAGCATCAGCGGATCCACACGGGGGAGAAGCCCTACCAGTGCTTGCTGTGCGGGAAGAACTTCCATTACAAAGGGAACCTCACGACCCACCAGAGGATCCACACGGGAGAGAAGCCCTTCGTCTGCTCGGACTGCGGGAAGAGCTTCGGCCGGAAGATGCATCTGACGGCCCACCAGAGGATTCACACGGGCGAGAAACCCTACCAATGCATGGAGTGCGGGAAGAGCTTCAGCCAGAAAGGGAGCCTCACCTCCCACCATCGGATCCACACGGGGGAGAAGCCCTACCGGTGCCTGGAGTGCGGGAAGAGCTTCAGCAACAGCGCCAACCTCACGGAGCACCGGAGGATCCACACGGGGGAGAAGCCCTACGAATGCCTGGAGTGCGGGAGCAGCTTCAGCCAGAGGCGCTACCTCAGCTCCCACCAGAGGATCCACACGGGAGGAAAACCCTACAAATGCATGGAGTGCGGGAAGAGTTTCACCCAGAGCGACAAGCTGACTTCCCACGCCCGAATCCACATGGGGGAGAAACCCTACCAGTGCTTGACCTGCGGGAAGAGCTTCAACAACAACACCAACTATTTGGTCCACCAAAGGAGCCACACGGGCGAGAAACCCTACCCGTGCCTGGAATGCGGGAAGAGCTTCAGCCACCGGTCGAACCTCACGTCCCACGAACGGATCCACACCGGGGAGAAACCCTTCCAATGCCTGGAGTGCGGGAAAAGCTTCAGTGGGAAGGGCAACCTGGTGAGGCACCAGACCATTCACACCGGGGCCGGCGCCATTTCGCTGCTGGGCGTGTGGAAAGAGGTGAAGTCGGAAGACGCGTCCACATTTTCGCTGGAAAATGCACGCCACGGGGGAGCCGTTGAAACCTTTGGGGTGTGGAAACAGATCAAATTAGAAGACAAATGAGCCTTCGTTCAAGGGAGGCATACAGGGGATCGGGGCGCACCTATGCTGGGACTGAGCACCAGTAGAGGTTCAAGGTGGAGGCCCTGCATCTGCCCCTCCTTTTTTTTAGAAACAGGAAGTGACTAGGGGCGCTTTTACACAATCCCTAAGATCCGCTGGCAACTTAAATTCGGACCAGAGATCTTGGGGGTTTGCTCCTCTTGCTGTGTTCCCACCCCTCCGCACTCCCTTGCTCCTGTCTGCGTGAGGGGAGGGAGAAAAAAAGGGAGAAAAGAATGCAGGCTCACCTCCGCTCTGCCACCAGGAGCTTCCCCGGGAAGCATTGCAGTCTCTTAAAGAGGTGGGGGGCAAAAAAACAAACAAATGGAAGGTGAGGAGAGCCCGGCACTCTGCTTTGCAATCCGCATCAGAAATTTTTCACCTTCGGAGACCAGGTACTTGGAAAATGCGCTGGGGCGTGCTTAGGTGGTCGTGGTCGTACTTAGAGCTGGTGGGAAAACAATTTTAAGCTCCGCATCTGGGAGCCCTATGCCTCGGATTTTAGGGGTCATGTAAAAGAGCCACAGGAGGGGCTCATAATGTTGTGGCAGTAATGGAGGTGGTGGTGAGTCCAGGTGGTATTGAAAAAGAGTACCCAGGCTCCTGCAGGCACCGTCTTCCATTTTAAGGGCAGGCAGCATCTGGGAATCCCAGAGATTCCCTTAGGGTGCCTTGCCGGGTTGAACAATGGCCACTCCCGCATATGTCTATTTGAAAAGTTGACCAGGCTCAGGAGGAACACAGACCAGGTGCTTGGCATGAAAAAGCTTCATGCGGTGTGTTTGTGTGTATGTATGTGTGTTAATTGTATGTGTATCTATCCATTATATGGGATGATAAAAAGAAAATGTAGCCTTACGGGCCGAGGGCCAGTCCGTAGCTCAGGGGATCTGGGTTCCAATCCCTGCTTGGCCATGGAGAATCTCGCACGGGTGGGTGTGCGTGGCCAGAATCAAGCCCACTCCCGTCAGGATTCCACATTCTTTGGAAAACTCTACTATGACTCGACAGCCATGTTAGCCCCAATAAATCTAGGACAGGACTCAGCCTTATTTATCCCGTGTCCAATTACCGTGCTTTCCCGAAAATAAGACCTACTTAGTTTTGCCTCTCGTTAAAATATATGGCATCCCCTGAATATAAGGCCTCCCCGATAATAAGGCCTCCCCCCGAATATAAGGCCTCCCTGATAATAAGCCCCCCCCGAATATAAGACCTCCCCGATAATAAGGCCTCCCCCCGAATATAAGGCCTCCCTGATAATAAGCCCCCCCCCCCGAATATAAGGCCTCCCCGATAATAAGGCCTCCCCCTGAATATAAGGCCTCCCCGATAATACGGCAGCCCTGAAGCTACTGTAAATCTGGACCGTAGTGGTGGGCACCACCGTGCACCTCACTGTCGGACGCAGTGCAGCCGGAGCAGGCAGGAAGTGTGAGGTTTATTTTAATCAGAGAGCCCGTGCCACCGCCAGGAGCAGCTGCCACCTGCTGCTCGCTCTGCCCTGACTGAGTCCACTGCCACAGGGATGGGGGAGAGGGGGATCACTTAAAATGATCATGGAAAAATAAGACATCCCCAGAAAATAAGACCTAGCACATCTCTGGGAGCAAAAATTAATATAAGACACTGTCTTATTTTTGGGAAAACGGTGTGAGAAGGTCACTGAGGTGGTACAGAAGGACTCCAGTATCCACAGGGTGTCTTTTCCCCCCAAGCCCGCTGCAGATGCTGAATTATTCTAGCAAATGTCATTTCAATCGCTTGGTAATGGGGGCGCTAAATATCCTGTAAATAAATAATTAGTGGCCCATGCCAGTTACTTCATTTTAAGAAAGATATGCTTCTAGGACAGTGGGTGGTAAACCTTCGGCACTCCAGATGTTTTGGACCACAACTCTCAGAATTCTAAGCTTGTAATGCTAATGACAAAAGAGCTGTGGTTCAAAACATCTGGAGCGTTGAAGGTTCGCCACCACTGTTCTAACATAGTTGTTGAAATACTGTATTTTTAATATTTTCTGGCCGTGGATAAGTGAATGAGCAGATATTGGTCCCGTGGATAAGGGGCCCCTACTGAGTAAATAGCCACCAGGCAAGAGGCCATAGGATGTGCTGAAGCGAACAGGAAATGTATTCAGATCCCCCCCCCCTCTTTTGGATTAGTACATTGTGAGCAATACCCTGCAGACCATGGGTATTCTCAGAATGCCATGAGAAGTTCACTTCTGGTAGATATAAAACATGAATAAACGTAATTCCCCCCTGAGGACAGTGAGAGAAAGATGCAACACAGAGATCCAGGAGCTGCACACCAGACACCTATTTTATGTTACAATGGGACCATCACATTGCTAGGGATTGATTCAAACTGCCCCCCCCCCCAATTGGATACTGAGAACTCAAGATAATAACAAATACTATACAGTAGGACTCTGGTGTCCACTGGTTATTGGTTCCAGACCTTCCCGTGGTTAATGAAAACCATGGATAACAAAGAAAGCCACCCCAAACTGCTGTTTTGTGACAGTAGCTTGCTTTACGGCTACAGTTTGTGACAGTAGCTTACTTTGTGGCTGCTGAATTATTTATTTAACTTTTTCGTCTGCCAACCATGGATAACTGAATCAGTGTTTAATGAAAGAGTGGATACGGGGTCCTACTGTATATAAAAATGGGAAAACCAATTACTCATGCCTTACCAGAACTGACCAATAGAATGCACTACAGACAATGCTGTTTATTCTTCACTAGCAAGTATTTGTAGCGTGGTTTCTGGCTCCCTTTAGTGGCCAGTTTTTACTTCTGGTTTTTTTTCCCTTTGAGTATTATCCAAACACGTTTAAGTGCATATACTGGCCATGCGGATATAGGGTTCCTACTGTATTATTTATGTTCTTTTTAATTGTTGCCTTTTCAGCGTAATACAGTCAGGTACACTGCCCCGACATCTTCTGCAGGACAGGAGGAATAATAGTGTAACTATTGTAAACCAGCGAGGCATTCTGTGACTATATATGGCATGTCTGAAATATAAAATAAATGAAAAGTCCCTCCTGAAAAGTCCAGTGGCATTTCTCCGAATGGGGCCTCCATCCCGCCTTTCCAGGTCACAAGGATCAGGTTGTGTCAGTGCCAGAAGTGGGGCCCCACCCACCTGCCTTTTAACGATAATGACTCATGATCTGCCCCCTTTTTCTCCAGTTGCTGGGTCTTCGAAGCATCTCCTGGCCTTTTAAATGTCCTCTCTGTTTTAAGAGCGAAGTACAGTGGACCCTTGTATAACAAATGGTTTGTATAACATAAAATCTGTACAACATAAAAAAGTTCCAGAGAGAGAGAGGAAATTTGCTTAACAGAATCGCCTATGGGGCGAATCCGTACAACAGGAAAATGGTCGCGATTAGGGATTAATCCGTTTTCAATGTATTCCTATGGGAAATTTGTATAAAAGAAAATTTGCTTAACAGAATTTCATTTGGAACGAATTAATTCCTTTGTACAAGGCACCACTGTAGTTGGGGCTGCTTTTGTCAAATGAAAGCTGAGATTCTGGCTTCCACCTCTTAACCTATGTATAGGCACATGGTTGTTGCCACTCTTCTTGTCCTGGGTTTCCAATGGGCGGTGTGAGGCTTTCACCCCATAACAAACACTGTGGTGTTCTGTCCTGCCGCAGGTTAGATTGCAGCCCTTTCCCCATTCTATCTGTCTCCGGTGGGTCCCCAGATGTTCCTGGACTGCAACTCCCAGAAGCCTCCACCACTCGCTGTGCTGGAAGGGATTTCTGGGAGTTGCAGTCCAGGAACATCTGGGAGCCCACAGGTTGAGAACCACTGGAATAGATGATGCCACGGGGAACTGTCCTTGTCTGGTCCCGACCCCAGGAGGAGATTCAACCCAAAGCCCTCTGGCTCCATTTCTCCTCATTTTCTTGATGTTTACAGCTGGTCCCCCTGCTCTGTCCAGGAGGAAATACTGTAGCTGTATTGGCTATGTAGCTTGGCGTCTCATCCTAGGTCAGTGGCGGCGAACCTTTGGCACCCCAGATGTTTCAGACCACAACTTCCAGGGTCCTTTGCCATTGGCAGTCTAGGCTTAGAATTCTGGGAGTTGTGGTCCAAAACATCTGGAGTGCCAAAGGTTTGCCACCACTGTCTTAGGTGGATTGGGCCCAGAGGGGAGAGGATGCTGATGCAGGATGCTGATCTTTGCCAGCTGATGCTTGCAAGATGAAGAAGGAGCCTTGTCCAGTCGCACCTCCTTCCTGTTTAGAGCGGACACCACAAATAAAGCTATTTTTGCACTAAGTGTAATTTGATTAACATCCGTAAATAAATATTCATTCATTCATTCACGAATAAAGCTATCCTATCCTTACATTTATATCTCTCATCAACTTGAGTGATGAATTTCACTGTTTCGCCCGGAGGTTGAACTAGATGCCCTCCGAGGGTCCCTTCCCACTCTACCATTTTACGAAACTCGAGCCAAGAGAGGGATCGTTCAGAGAGCAAGCCATGTTACTCTGTTCCACCTCAAACAAAACTAACCAGCCTTGGTGGCACTTCTAACACAGCAGTTTATTTTTGGCGTGAGCTTTCGTAGAGGACAACCCACTTCTTCAGGTCCACGGTGTATGATCTATGGGCACAGGTTTCTAGGCAGTATCCATTTTGCAAATGAAGCTCCACTGAAATAAACAGGTCTCAAAGGTCTTACCTTGGGATGGCATGTGACAGCTGGCTTAAGAACAATTTGGAAAGTTATTTTGGACATTTATACCTCTGTTTCACTGAAAAGTTGCTCCAGTGTCAAGATGGCGTCATCTGCAAAAACTCTAAGCTTACAGGATTCTTTCCCCCAATTCGCTCATTTTTATATTTCTCATTAAGATATCCAACAACAAAAGAAACAACTGCGGTGATAGTGGAATTCCATGCCTTGATTTTTTTTTAGAATCTCACAAATTTGTCATTTACAAATACAGTAGCACCCAGTATCCACTGGGGATTGGTTCCAATTCTTCCCGTGGATAATGAAACCCGTGGATAAGAGAGAACACCAAAATGTCCCCCAAAACTGCTGTTTTGTGATAGTAACTTGCTTTACAGCTGCTGTTTTGCAACAGTAGCTGGCTTTACAGCTGCTCTTTGTGACAGTAGCTTACTTTGCAGCTGCTGAATTATTTATTTTTCCTCTGCCAACCATGGATAACTGAATCAGTGGATAATGAATCAGTGGATATGGGGGGTCCTACTGTATTGTTAATTCATCATGCACCATGATTTGTGCTCTTTAGTATATATTGAGTTCACCCATTTTATAATATTGCCTACAATTCTCATTTCTCCTCTTGATGAAATAGGCTCAATTCAGATGATCCAAGGCCTTGTCGGTGTCCAGAAAGATCTTAGTTACCTGTTTCTCTCTGTATTTCTCACGATATGCAATGAAATTCAACACCATCCTCACATTCTCTTACAGCTGTCTTTTCCATGAGAAACCGCATCGAACTTCATGAATCATTTCTTTTAGCACCAGTTTCAGTCTTTTGTGCCAGGATAGTTGCAATTTATTATTTATTTATTTGTTTCATTTTTATACCGCCCATCTTCCAATCTGGAATTCTGGGCGGTTTACAAAGTTAAAAAGATACAATACAATACCAAACAAATAAAATAAAATAAAATAGAGAAACCCTGGCAAGATGGGTCAAAGGGCGGTAACAAGAGAAAAAAAATTAAATTAAATTAAATTAAATTAAATTAGGTCACCATATGCCTCCCTGAAAAGCAAAGTTTTCAAAGCCTTTCTGAAGGCGGGCAAGGACTGTGCAAGGTGCAGCTCACTCGGAAGGTGGTTCCATGACTTTGTGATCGTTATATACTTGAGGGAATGAAGGCCACATTTGTTACTGTCCAGTGCCAGGGAGCCGGCTCAAGGTTCACTCAGCCTTCCACCCTTCTGAGGCCAGTCAGTAAAATGAGTCCCCACATTAGGGGGAGGGTGCAATGTGTAGCCAGCATAAATAATCTGGAAACCGCCCCTAGAGTGCTTTAAGTGCTATGGGGTGGTATATCAGCAGCACGTTTTGCTTTGCTTTGTGTACCAAGTTGAAAATGCTTTTGCAATTATAGGCATCTCTATGCTGCTAAATTCCATCTTCTCATATGGCAAAAATTAAATTCTTTTCTCCCTACTCAGGGAGTACACAGGCTTTTGCAGAGCACTTAAGGAGTTTTTAATTACTGGAGATTTCCACTGCCGGGAAGACGTTTGCAATCAGTGATTGTTTTCACCTTCAGTCCCAGGGCTCCCAAGGCTTCCATACAACGAAAGAGATTACATGGGAGCAGTGGGACAGGAGGAAGAAGAGGGTTTTTTTTTAAGTTTCTGATGATTTCTACAATGTCATCAGGGTGGAAAACTGTGCCAGGTTCATCCTGAGAGTCTCTGCCCCCCCCCCCGGGAAACCCGTTCCTTTGCAAAGCACCAATTGGGCTGCACTAGTGGACACAAATATAAGATTCACCAGGGAAGACACCCAAGACAACAGGCTGGCTTTCCTGGATTGGGCAGTCATCATCATCAGACCTAACCCCACCCAGGGAGCAGAAGTTTACAGGCAACCCACCCACACAGATCAGTGCTTACTGTTTGACTCCCACCATGCATTACAGCACAAACTAGGAGTCATCAGGACCCTAAGCCACAGAGCAGAGAGCATCCCCACCTCCTCAGAAGCCAAGAAGAAGGAAGACAGGCACCTGAAGACGGCACTTAAGGCCTGTGGATATCCAAAGTGGGCCTTCAACAAAGCAGTGTCCCGACCCAGAAGAACAAGGGATCAGTCTGAGACCCAGACCCAAGAACCTGGTCATTCCCTACATGGCGGGAGTGTCTGAGAAGCTTAAAAGGATTTTTGGCAAACACCACATCCCTGTTTATTTCAAACCTACAATATAAGAATATAAGAAGAGTCATGCTGGATCAGGCCAAAGGCCTATCTAGTCCAGCTTCCTGTCTCTCACAGTGGCCCCACCAGATGCGTTTGGGAGCGCATGAGACCAGATATCTGTCTCCTGATACCACTCCCCTGCATCTGGCCCTTGAAGTATCCCGGTTTTAAGCCTGGCGATTACACATCTCCATCATGGTTTGTAACCTGTCATGGACTTTTCCTCCACGAATCTGTCCAATCCCCCTTTGAAGGCATCCAGGCCTGATGCCATCACCACATCCTGTGGCAGGAAGTTCCACAGACTAACAGCGCATTGGGTAAAAAAAAATGTTTTATCTATTCTCACTCTCCTAACCCTCAATTTGAGTGCATGTCCCCTAATTCTGGTTTTGGGAGGTGTCTGCTTTTGGGAGAAACCTGTTGTGTGAAAGCACCTCACAGTGGCTTGTTACGCCTCACGAAAGTTGTGCCAGATACCCACTTCGAAGCCTGCCTGAAATCTGTGTGTTATGTCAGCATTTCGGGTCTTCCCAGACCAGACCATAGGGAACCCTTCGTTTCTGAGCGAGCTGGCGCCTTAATGGCTCCAGCGATACACATATCATGTCGGCCTGTCTCCTTTAGACTCACAGGCTGGACATTTGTGGTGGTCCCAAGGACCAAGAACGGGTGTGTACAGTTGAGATCAAATAATCAAATAAGGGGAAGACTTGTAGCTCTGTAGGAACCTGCCTGAACCATTTTATCCACTTTGTAATTAGAGGAAGTTTCTTTTTCAGCCACACTCAGGGCGCTTTTACATGACCCCCAAAATCCGAGGCATAGGGCACCCAGATGCGGAGCTTAAAATTGTTTTCCCACCAGCTGCGCACTTTTAAAAAAATTAAGTACGACCACGCCCACCTAAGCGCGCCCCAGCGCATTTTAAAAGTACCTGGTCTCCGGAGGTAAAAAAAATTATGATGCGGATTGTAAAGCAGTGAGTGCCGGGCTGTCCTCGCCTTCTGTTTGTTTTTTCGCCCCCCCCCCTTTAAGAGACTGGAATGCTTCCGGGGTTGCTCCCTGACCCCCAGACAGAGGTGAGGCCTGCATTCTTTTCTCCCTTTTTTCTCCCTCCCCTCACGCAGACAGGAGCAAGGGAGTGCGGAGGGGTGGGAACACAGGAAGAGCGACAAACCCCCAAGATCTCTGGTCCAAATTTAAGTTGCCAGCGGATCTTAGGGGTCATATAAAAGCACCCTCAGTTCTTTACACACAGGGCCCAATACCAAGCTGTGCCTTTCCTTGACCCCTGGTCCTGGCAGCCCCACAGGGAACAACAGGCAGAGTAAGCTGGGGCTCTGGAATCCCTCCCAACCTGTTGTGTTTACAGCCCTGGGTGGGTGGATTCTGAAAGGGATTTCTTCAGCGGATCTTGGTCAATGAATCGAATGCCATGCGGTCAGACCACTCCTTCCTGGGACTCTCCAATGACAAAGCGGCAGCATTAAAACACCACACATCCTTCTCCAGTGGCTGAATGCAAAATATCTGTGGAACTCCCTGCCACAGGAGGTGGTGATGGCATCTGGCCTGGATGCCTTCAAAAGGGGATTGGACAGATTCCTGGAGGAAAAGTCCATCACAGGTTACAAACCATGAGAGAGATGTATCATCTCTAAGATTAAAACCGGGGTACTTCAAGGGCCAGATGCAGGGGAGTGCTATCAGGAGAGAGATATCTAGTTTTGTCCGCTTCCAGAGGCATCTGGTGGTGCCGCTGTGAGATACAGGAAGCTGGACTAGATGGGCCTTTGGCCTGATCCAGCACGACTCTTCTTATGTTCTTAATGTTCTTATCTCTGAGGGCAGAGGATTCAGCCAATGTACCGAGGAGGAAGAGGAGGGGGTATGTCTGGAGGGTAGGAGGGCAGAAGAAAACAGTAGGTATCACTTCACCTTTGGGTGCATTCAAACCCGAACGCCTGCTCAGCCTCACTGCCTCATCTCTTGGTCCGATCCGCCCACCCCTTCTTCAAGAAGCAAGAGGACTCCCCATTTCTCATGAAAATATTTATTCTCTCGGGTATCTAAAGAAGGAATCCAGCTCTCAGGGGCGGTCTCCAGGGGCCGATTTGTCTTCGCCCAGGGACGAGGTGCGGGAGAAGACTTTGGACAAAGTGTTGGAGACTCTCCGGAGGACCGAGGAGCGTCGGCGCTCGGGCATTGCCTGATCGGAGCTGGTGACGTTGATGACCTTTCCGTCTTCCACCTCTGAAATAAAGAGGAGGGGAAGGAGAAGAGAGAACTCATTAAGGCAGTCCCAGCTGGGTTTCGGATTACGGTTCAAAGCCATCCATTTCACTGGGGCCATCCTTCAGAGTTACAACATGGAGGGGGAAGGACTTCCTGGGCGCCAGCTCTCTGCTTTGGATATTTGAGTGGGGTGCCAGATGAAAGAGATCTATTTTCTTGTCCAGGGAACTTGGATTGCTAGCCACAGGCATGTTCTTAAGATCCAGAGGCCACATAGGTGGCTTTCTTCATACCACTCTCCCTGGCTCACTGTTGTGGCTCTGACTAGCAATCCACCTTCCACAACCTATGTCCTCCTCTGCTAGGGGCCCGTACGCTACAGCTCCTGTCATTATTCTCCCACTTCACTCAGCGGAGGCAGAATTGTTGCTGTCGGTTCCAGGTTCCATTCGTGGACTGCCCCAAAGCTCTCTCTAGGGGCGTTTATACACGACCCCTAAGCTCCACTGCAATGCATCAAGCTCCGGATCTTAAAATTGTGTTCCCACCACTCCGGGTTTGCACCACATTAGTGGCCACCCACCTAAGTGCGACCCACCGCACTTTTCTTGTACCTGCTCTTGGGAGGTGAAAAATATTTGATGCGGATGTGCTGGGCTCTCCTCGCTTCTTTTTGTTTTTGTTTTTTGCCTCCCGCCCCTTTAAGAGGAACCAGGAAGTGACCGGGGCTCCCCCCCCCCCGCAACTTCCACCAACACCGGGAGGTAAGGCTTTATTCTTGTCCCTTTTTTCCCTCCCTCCCCTCACGCAGCCGGCAGCCAGGAAGTACGGAGGGGTGGAGATGCACGAAGAGTGACAAACCCCTAAGATCTCTGGTCCGAATTTAAGGGGCCAGCGGATCTTAGGGGTCGTGTAAAAAGGCCCTAGGTCAGTGGTGGCGAACCTTCGGCACTCGAGATGTTTTGGATCACAACTCCCACAGTCCTTTGTCATTGGCATTCTAGGCTTGGAATTCTGGGAGTTGTGGTCCAAAACATGGTGGAGTGCCACCAATGTCCTAGAGTCAGACTAGCACTCTAGGGTCAGACTTGCCGGGAGCACCGTGACTTACCCGAAGGCTGTTCTGAGACTGAGTCCTGGATTTTTTTGTCCTGATAGACAGACGTGATCTGCAAGAGGAGGAAAATGCCAGTAGCTGAGAAGAACGGGTGCCTTCTTCTAAGGCTGCTGCACTTGCCTGAGAAAAGGAAGGCTACCCCTGCGGGCAGCCATTCTACAGGCTGAGTATGAAGCAGGAAGGCTCTTCCCAGCAAAGCAAAACGTGTGCTGCTTATATACTGCCTGATAGTGCTTAATGCACTCTTTTGGGGTTGTTTACAAGTACTTATGTACTGTAGTTGTCAAGTACTACACATCCCCCCCCCAGTGATTACTCATTTTACTGACCTCAGAAGGATGGAAGGCTGAGCGAACCTTGAGCCTGCTACCTGGGATTGAACCCCCCCCCCCCGGTCATGAGCACAGTTACGACTGCAGTCAGAGCCGGAGTTATCCAAACTTGGGCTTTCCAGAAGTTTTGGACCACAACTCCCACAGTCCTTTGTCATTGGCAGTCGAAGCTTAGAATTTTGGGAGTTGTGGTCCAAAACATCTGGAGAGCCAAAGGGCGTTTATACACGAACCCTAAGCTCCGCTGCAAATGGCTGCAAGCTCCGGAGCTTAAAAATGTTTCCCCACCAGCTCCGGAGTTTGCAGACAATTGAGTGCGACCCCGCCCACCTAAGCGCGACCCAGCGCACTTTTCTTGTACCTGCTCTTAGGAGGTGAAAAATATTTGATGTGGATGTGCTGGGCTCTCCTCGCTTCTTATTGTTTTTGTTTTTTGCCTCCCGCCCCTTTAAGAGGAACCAGGAAGTGACCGGGGCTCCCCCGGCAGCGTCCACTAACACCGGGAGGTAAGGCTTTATTCTTCTGTCCCTTTTTTTCCTCCCTCCCCTCACGCAGCCGGCAGCCAGGAAGTACAGAGGGGTGGAGATGCACGAAGAGCGACAAACCCCTAAGATCTCTGGTCCGAATTTAAGGGGCCAGCGGATCTTAGGGGTCGTGTAAAAAGGCCCAAAGTTTGGACTAAGTAGTCTGAAGCCTAGGGTCTCTAAATCTAAGGAGGCCTCCACAGCCCTGTCTCCCCCCCCTCCCCCTAGTAGTCAGACTCCCCTCTCCCAAAACTGCAAACCCAAGACCCAGCAACTCAGGCCCAGCAACTATGAGACTCAGGGCAGCTGGCATCCACCATGTGCTAAGCGTAATGCCACCTATCTACATATTGGCAGGGATCTGGGAAAGGGAAGCCAGTATGGGGTTGGAAGGAGGAGATTCACGAGTGGGAGATAAAGCTTTGCTTCCTCCCCTCGAGAGACCTCGCGTTTGAAAGACGGTAACAGTAGGAAGAAGGCAACACTCAGAAGCTTTACCTCAAAGTGTCCGGATGTCTCTTCTGTGTCCCGGGACAGATGCATGCCAACAACTACTGGAAGAAAATTAGGGAAGGGGGGGCACCGTGATGAGGCAAAGGTGGGTGGAACGTGCCAAAGGAGAGACAGGCCAACCTCCCAGGGCAGGCATCAAGGGGCTCAAGTTACATGAAGCCAGATTTTGGCTGAATTTCAGGGGGGAAAACTTCCCGACTGTAAGAGTAGTACAACAATGGCATCCATGGCGAGCGCTCCAACAACGAGGGCTTTCAAGAGACATTTACATTTATTGTTATTGTTGTAATCTGCCCGGAGTTCCTTCGGAAGACGGGCGGTATTTAAGTATTAAAATAAATAAATAAATAAATAAATAAATAAATAAGTATCCTATGATTTGTATTCATACACTGAGGAAGGGGTTGGACTCAGGGGTCTTCTAGACCACTTCCAACGTCCTGCTTCTGTGATTCTATTAAAAACCTTCCTACCTGTCAGAGCAGTACAACAGTGGAATCTATGACCTTGGGATTGGGGAGTGCATTGAAGAAAAAGCTAGATGACCGCCTGACAGCTATCCTTTGACTGGAATTCCTGCCTTTAGCAAGGTGTTGGGCTCAACTGCCTTTTATTATTTATTTAATCCATTGTTTATTTATTGGATTTGTATAGTGCGTCATCAAGCCTGAAGGCTACTCTGGGCGGTTCACAGTAATATATTACTCTCTCTCTCTCTCTCTCTCTCTCTCTCTCTCTCTCTGTGTCCTCCCAACTTCATAATTTTGTGGCTTTCCTTCAAGGAGATGGAGACCCAGCCCCTGAATCCTGACACACCGAGGGATACCCCAGGACTGCCTTAGGGCCGGATAGCACTACTCGCATAAGAGTAGCCTTTCCACCTGCGCTCTGCATCAGGGCAGCTTGTGAAGTGGGGAGGGGGGGCAAAGCCAGTAACTGGGGATACACACCCTTTTCCCTCTCCAAAACCTCTCCAAAATGGACCCGACAATCACCTTTTTCCATGGACGTCTCCTTCGTTTGACTGAAAAGGAAGCAGAACCTCTTGTGAAAAGGTAGCCATCTTATTTGATTTAATTTAATTTACTCTATATAGCTTGTATGCCACCCACTACCCAAAGGTCTCTGGGCAGCTCACAATCAAAATAAACAATTCAGACAATTAAAACATCAAAATTGCAATAAAATAAAAACAATAAAAGCATTTCAATACAATAAATATAATCCATTAAAATACTACACTAATATTGCCATCAGGACCCACAATAATCAGTTAAAAAACTTCTGGAACAGGAAAGTTTTTTACCTGGCACTGGAATGTCATAAACATTGGCACCAAGCAGGGTCTCACTTGGGAGGGCATTCCATAATCTGGGGTGGGGGCAGCTGCCGAAAAGGCCCTGTTCTTACAAGCCATCCCTTTCACCTCCCTTGAGGGATGGCACTTTCGGGAGGGTTCCCTCACTAGATCTTAACTGCCAAGCAGGGTCATATGGAAGGAGGCAGTCCTTCACGGATCTAGGTCCTAAGAAGCCATTTATGTCTTGATATGTCAAAACATGCACCTTGAATTTGGCTTGGGCAATCTTAATTAACTAGTTGCTGGATATTTCAGCGGCTTAGGTCTCTGGCTGGGGAAACCAAAGGTCGGGAGTTCGATTCCCCCCACCTTGACAGCGGCGGGACTTGATGACCCTTTAGTGTCCCATCCACCTCTGCCCTTCGAAGATTGTCAAATTAGATTAACCGGGCTTCTGCTGGATGCGTTAAGCGTTCCAGTCGCCCAGAGCGCTGCCTCTGCCCAAGCCTGTGTGGTTTCTGCCCAAAGACAAGCATGGCCAGGCTAAAGGCGGGTGCAGCCGGAGCTTTTCCGAGGGGCCACGAGCCACGCCGTCCCCACAGCCGCTTGCTGACAAGGTGGCCTGAACCGCCACTCCCAAGAGAGACAGTTCCACGCCTCTCTCTCTCTCTTGCTTGCTTTTCTGACAGAACGGAGGCCCGTTGCCAGGCGCTCTCTCCGCCCCACGAGGAAGCTTACAAACACCACATCTTGTCGACATACAGGCTTCGTAAATGCCTGCTTTCCTTGGGCTGCCTGTATTTCACCAAAGCGTGGCTATCCGTAATTAAATGCCCAGCGAAACTGTGATCATTGTAAAGGCCTCCAGCCTTTACAAATTTTTATAACATCTTACTTTTTTAGTCTTATTGGCTGGGGAGTTTTTTAAACTCTGCTGCAGCTATTGTTTTTAATCTTGTTTCTTACTGTATTATATTGTATAGTATTTTTATAGTATTTTATAGGCATTGTGTTGTTTTTACATTGTATTGCTTTTATGGTGCTTTTTTTGGAATTTGTTGTAAGCCGCCTTGGGTCCCTTTGGGGAGAAAGGCAGCATAAAAATAAAGTGTATTTATTTATTTATTTATTTATTTATTTATTTATTTATTTATCATCATCATCATCATCATCATCTGCCTCACAGGCCACGTTTTGGGACAGAAAGGTGGTTGGAGACAAGCACACCTGTCTCTGTGAGGAACAGAGCAAGGTTTGAGCACCTCTCTTGAAGGGGCTTGAGATCTTCCTTCCTTCCTTCATTTCAGACATTTTCTACTGCCCAACTTAAGTGACGTGTACTAGTAAAATGCAAGAAGGAGCCCCAAATCAACCCCAAGACCAAACAACCCCACCCTCTAAAATACACAACAATCAACCCCCCCCTCAAATGACAACTTAAAACCCAAGCTGATGATCCCAAAACAAAATGAGGGTGGCGTTAAGATGAATCCGGATCCAACTGTCGCCTCAAGAGGAAGGAGACTTTGGAATGCTTTTCCTTTTTTAAAAAAAAAGATTTCAACCTTCAGCACCTCTTTGAAGGGAGGGAAAGGAGGCCGCTTGGCGAATCGCCAACCAGAGGCCATTCCATATAAAGATGCTCCCAGGACCCCGTTCTGAGGTGGGAATTCCCTCATCCTTAGTGGATGGGTTTTGGGTTGAGTGAGAGGCGCACCCACCCACCCAGGGGACTCCTTAGCCTCCTCTGTGGTGGAACACCATTTTATTTTATTTTATTTTATTTTATTTATATACCGCACCAATGTCCCAAATGGAACTCTGGGCGGATCACATAAAAAGCACAGGAAATCCACAATTAAAAAAAGATTAAAAAGACTATAATGATAAAATAAAAAGGGAAATATACCACACCCTCTGGCGTAAAAGCCACTCTGGGCAGTTTATGGAATGGTCTCCCTGTGGAGGTGCCCTCGGGCCCTGTCCCTCCTAATATTCAGGAAGCACATTAAAAACCGTTGCTTTCCAGGGGAAAGGATCTCCTCCCTATATAACAGTTGGTCATTTAGGTTCGTTTTGACGGTTATATACCCTGGATCCTCCATCTTGTCCGCGGCCGCCATCTTGATTTGTAGACTCAGTGGCTGGGCGTGGATTGTGTGTGTGGGGGGTGTTCCTGCATGGCAGGGGGTTGGACTGGATGGCCCTCGAGGTCTCTTCCAACTCTATGATTCTACCTGTTGTATTTGTTACGTATACTGATGTATCTCATTTTATGTTTATATCAGGCATGTCCAAACTTCAGCCCTCCTGATGTTTTGGACCACAACTCCCACAGTCCTTTTCCATTGGAAAGACAGGCTTGGAATTCTGGGAGTTGTGGTCCAAAACATCAGGAGGGCCGAAGTTTGGACATGCCTGCTTTATAGCATTGTTAGTCATTTTTTTAAACAAAAATTGACGATTATACCCTGGATCCTTCAAATTTGTCCATGACCACCACCTTGGATTTTAGATCTGTTGTATTTGTTACACAGTATCTCATTTTATATTTTGAGTTTGGGTGGGAGGGATTTGGCTGTTCAAAGATACCCCCCCACACACACACCCCGGTTGCAAAACTGCTGTTCTCAGGACAAGCAAAGCCACCCTACCCCCCCCCAACCCGAGGTTTTACCTCTTGTCATCCGAAGCCACCGGATGCACACTGGGGTCGGAGGCCATGTCGGGAGGGCTCTTGGACATTTCCTGGTGGGGGGTGCTGGACATGGAGACCTCTTCGTCAAGCTGGAACACAGAGACCGCATTCGGCACCTCCTCCCAGCCATTTTACATATCAGCCATATCCTGCCCACTCACCCTGCCCTATCCCAAAGTTTTCCTTGTCAACCAGGACTTGAAATAAGGAGGAGGAAGTAAAAAAATACAGTGGATCCTCCTAGAACAAACGAGTTGTATAACATAAAATCTGTACAACATAAAAAAAGTTCCCGAGATAGGGGAAATTTGCTTAACAGAATCGTCTATGGGGAGAATCTGTACATCAAAATGGCCGCCATTAGGGATTACTCTGTTTTCAATGCATTCCTATGGTAAATTTGTATAAAGGAATATTTCATTTGGAACGAATTAATTCCTTTATACAAGGTAGCACTTGTATATGGATGGTTCGGTGGCAAGGAGCTGGCTTTGGACTCCCTCGACTGCACTTCTGTTAACTACAAAGCTATACTTTTATACCCGCCCATTCAATACCATATTAGGTACAAATATCAGCTCCAAATGGTTAAAAAAAGCAAATTTTTGCCCTCAAAACTTCCAGGCAAACGCTCCTCTCACACTCCCAAAAAGCTCCACCAAATCTCCAACACAACCAAAACCAAAACATTCTCCAGAACAACATGGAGGGGTCCCAAATGGTCCACATTTGGAGGATGCAACAAAAAGGAGACACGTGTCTTCTTCACTTCTGCCACCACCAGAGAGAAAGTTCCAGTACAAAGCTCTGACTGGTTCCTGGTTGAAATCAAGAGGAGCCTTCCGTCTCTGGCAATCCCATAATCTCTCAGCCTTCCTTCCCTCCCCTCGGCTCAAGGGTCCATCAAGGAGACGAAAGGAAAGGACTCTGAGAATATCAAGTGGGTTCCCTAAATGCAGAGTGGACGGGGTGGCTTTGTCCGTGGTGCCCAGCGGGCTGGCTGAAGGATTTCCACAGAATTTTCTGGAAATACGGCGGGATATCTGTGAGCCTTTTCACACGACCCCTAAGATCCGCTGGCCACTTAAATTCGGACCAGAGATCTTAGGGGTTTGTCGCTGTTCCTGCGTTCCCACCCCCTCCGCACCCCTGGCTGCTGGCTGCGTGAGGGGAGGGAGAAAAAAAGGAAGAAAAGAATGCCGGCTCACCTCCGTTCTGCCCTCCCGGCACTGCATACAGATCTCTTAAAGGGGCGGGGGGGGCAAAAAAAGAACAAACAGA
This sequence comes from Phrynocephalus vlangalii, assembly GCA_037367305.1. NCBI lineage: Eukaryota > Metazoa > Chordata > Lepidosauria > Squamata > Agamidae > Phrynocephalus > Phrynocephalus vlangalii. The sequence goes on along the minus strand of JAWVWN010004570.1, from coordinate 82,962 downwards.
AGCAAGGAGAGCCCGGCAGTCACTACGTTATATCCGCATCAGGAATTTTCACCTCCGGAGAGCAGGTACCTGAAAAGTGCGCTGGGACGCGCTTAGGTGAGCGTAATTGCACTTAATTATCGGTAAACTCCGGAGCTGGTGGGGAAACAATTTTAAGCTCCGGAGCTGGGAGCCATTTGCGGCGGAATTTAGGGGTCGTGTACAAATACCCTGTGTTTCTTTCATAATAATAATAATAATAATAATAATAAAAACAAAACAAGCAGACTTTTTGGGCTGTTATGGATGAACAAACTCCTTGAGGCTTAAGCCTTTGTGGACTGCAGACCGTGGAAGCAAATGCTGAACAAAAAGTGTGCAAATTTAACGGGCCAGAAGACCCTTCTATGGGGAGCCACCACCCCCACCCCTCGCCCCTTCTAATCTTACCTCCGGGATTTGGCTCACAAAGGACTGGGTTGTGATGGAAATGTGGGGCAGAGTGCTGGACGTGGAGCCCTCTTTCCTCTCGCTGCTTGCTCCGGAGACGGTGATGGAAGGGTAGCCTCTGCCCATGACCATACTTTTTTTCTGGTTGAGGCTGGATCCTCTGGAAAACTCACGTGGGGTGTACTGTTTCCGGGGGGAGGGAGGGGGGGAATCAGAATTGCAGAATTTAAGAATTGGTGGTAGGATGAGGGTCCTACCACCAATTCTTAGAGCAGTGGTGCTCAGCCTGTGCGTCCCCAGATGTTCCTGAACTGCAACTCCCAGAAATCCCTTCCAGCACTGCGAGTGGTGGATGCTTCTGGGAGTTGCAGTCCAGGAACATCTGGGGACCCACAGGTTCAGAACCACTGTCTTTAGAGGGACGCTCTTCTCCCTCTCACAAAATACCAGAACTAGGGGATGTTCACTCAAACTGGGGGCTGGGAAACTGAGAACAGACAAAAGAAAATATTTCTTTACCCCATGTGTTGTTAGTCTGTGGAACTCCCTGCCACAGGAGGTGGTGATTGCATCTGGCCTGGATGCCTTCAAAAGGGGATTGGACAGATTCCTGGAGGAAAAGTCCATCACAGGTTACAAACCATGTGTAATCTCCAGACTCAAAACCAGGGTACTTCAAGGGCCAGATGCAGGGGGGTAGCATCAGGAGACAGATATCTAGTCTTGTGTGCTCCCAGAGGCATTTGGTGGGGCCACTGTGAGATACAGGAAGCTGGACTAGGTCGGCCTTTAGCCTGATCCAGGATGCCTCTTCTTATGTTCGTATGTACCCGAGGGGCCCTGGCCCCTACAAAAGAGGTTGGAATACCACAGGATGGCCACATCTCTTTGGATGAGGAAAAACTCAGAATCATGGAGCAGGTTAGAGCCAATAACGCTATAAAGTCCTATCCCCTGCTCAAGGAAGGAATCCAAGTTAAAGCTGATCTGACAGATGATGTTCCACTTTTTCCTTGAATGCCTCCAGAGCTGGTGCACTCACCATCTCCTGAGCTAATTGGTCCCATTGTGGTACTGCTCTAACCAGACCCCCCCCCCCCGATATTCATCCTAGATCTGCCTCCCTGTGTCTTGAATCCATTGATATGTATTCTACACTATGGAATTGTCAGAAATTAGAGAGGAAAACATTTTGTATTAGACAGAAGAGGTCTGTCTGCAGGTGTTTCGAATATGTAATTAACTGGTTTGTAAAATTAAGTCGAGCATGTAATGCTGAATCATTGTAAAAATCCAGATGTACAATCTGAATGTAATGATGAGCAATGCTGACACAAGAGGTAACCAGTTCCCGATTGGTTATGATAAAGTATAAAAGGACTCCCGGAATCAGTAGACATTGGACTTTTGGTGAGAAAGTACCCATTTTTATTATGCTCTGTGTATGCATTATGTCATATTGATGTGCTGTCTCTATGTACAGTGGAACCTTGACTTACGTTATTAATCCGTTCCAGAGGTCTAGACTTAAGTCAAACATGACTTAAGTCAAATGAACTTTTCCCATAGAAAGTAATGGGAAAGTGGATTAATCCGTTCCAGATGATGAAAAAGACCCCCGAAAACAGCACTTTAACACAAATTTGACTGGGATAGGAGATTCCTTCCATGGATGTAATTGAAATGTCTCTTCAAAGAGAGGAGGAGGCAGTGGAATTATAGTCCACAAGTTATACGGCTCCACTTTTTAATGTTCATAGCAACAATGTCTAACATTTAAGTTTTACTGATTTTTAACCTGACGTTCCAAGTTCTGAACAACTCTATGCTTACCATTAGAGTCCCACAACTGTACAGCTCCCCAACTAAAATGCTTCCATTGTGGACCAGACTTCTGCAGCCATATTTTTTACAAGACTGAGCCGACTGTCTAACCAGCGAGGCCAGCCCCAAGCTCCTGGCCCTTCTTCTCCTCCGGGAGCGGCTTCGGCGAGGCCAAGGACCAGCTCCAGGTGCTCGGAGCTGGCCTCACTGAAGCCGCCGCTGCCGCTGCCAGAGGAGAGGAAGAAGGCAGGAGCAGTTTGGAGGCGGCAGCCGCAATGCTGGGTCGTGGCTGCCGCCCGATTCCAGTGCCTTATGCTGGGGCTCTGAGCTGTAAGTCAAAGCCTGCGACTCAAGTCAAACAGGCCCCTTCTTGCTGCAAGTCAAATATGCTGCAAGTCAAGCAGCATGTAAGTCAAGGTTCCACTGTATCTGTGAAGTGAAATGTTGTTGAAGCTCTGTTCTACTTGTATATATGGAATATAGCTGATTTTAAGAAACTCTGCCTGCTTGCCTGTTTGAATCTTCTCATTCTAAGTTTAGCTTCCCTGGCAGATCAAATTGCCCAAACTCAGGAATGACTGAAAACTGATCTTTCTCCTCCTCTCTATGGCCCCCATCCCACATTGCTTTAAATGCAGATTAAATTTGTAGATAAACCGTGTCCAAAAATGTCATCCCCACGGCCACTGGGCTTTTTTTGGGGGGGGGGGAGAAAACCCGGTAATGCTCCCTAAAGCGAGGTTTCCAAGATTTACCAGAGAGGTATGGAATTGTTTGCCTCGCTTAAAAAAATCCACCTTTTAAAGAGGTAGATGTCAAGGGACCTTGTAGATGATCCAATTTTCTTTTTTTTCCCCTCTCTCATAGCCCCGACCGGCTGTTCCTGGGGCCAGTCGGTGCTGGGTTTTTTTCTTTTAACTTTACCCCACCTCTATCTAGCGCCAGTCAGCTGGTCCTCTGGCTGGTCTGGCACTTTATTTTAATTTTTTTTAATTCCCCACCACCACCCTTCTAGCGCCAGCCAGCTGGCCGATCGGACACTGTTTGTCCCCTTTAAGTGTCCCCCACCCCTAGTGCGAGTCAGCTGGTCCTCTGACTGGTCTGGCACTTTTAAAAAGAGTTTTAATTCCCACCCACCCACCCCACCCTCCTAGCACCAGCCAGCTGGCCGATCGGGCGCTGTTTTTTTTTTCCCCGTTTAACTTTCTCCCGCCCCTATCGCCAGTCAACTGGTCCTCTGGCTGCTCTGGCACTTTTTAATTTTTTTTTAAAATCCCCCCCACACACACCCCTAGCGCCAGTCAGGTGGTTCTTTTTTTAATCCTAGTGCCACCTGCTGGCCATGGGGCTGAACAGTGCTTTAAAAAAACCTTTGTACGTGGGAACTGATATCCCACATCTTCAATCACGTGACAGAAGGAAGAGGAAAAGCCGGATCTTCCGAAGATCAGGATCTTCCCCAGGTGAGATAGCAGCCTAAAATTAGACTGTTTTTTAAGTATTTGAAGAGTACTGTCATATATCTCCTAATTTTCTTCCCCCCCCCCTTCCAGTCCTCATAGTCCGTGGTCGCCAGTCCCCAGATCACCCTTGTTGCCCGCCTCTGAACTTGCTCCAGTGCGACTTCTTAACTGCTAGAGCAGTATGACAAGAATCCATTACCTATGTGGGGGGGGGAGAGAATTCCCATGCTGTATACATTCAAAACAGGACAACCGCTTGTCAGGTCTGCTTTGGTTTGCATTCCTGCATTGAGCAGAGGGGGCTGGGTTCCATAGCTTTGTTGTGTCACTACAGTCATGACCGACTCTTTGTGACCCCATGTCCATGGAGTTTTTCTTGGCAGGAATACCGGGGTGGCTTGCCAGTTCCTCCTCCATGCGCCTACAGCACCTGGCATTCCCTGGTGTTCACCCTTTATAGGCCTGTTCCAACCCCATTATGCTATGATTTTATCCTAGCAGGAACACTCCCGAGCTTTTGGACTGAAGGAGAGGCTGCCTTATTCATAGTATCATGAAATAGGAAGGGGCCCACGAGGTCACCAAGTCTAACCCCCTGCTGAAGGCAGGAAGACAAATCATGGGATATCTGCCAGATGGTTGTCCCCTTTTCTCTTGAATGCCTCTAGTGCTGGAGGGCTCAGCATCTCCCAAGGCAACTGGTTCTGTTGTTGTACTGCTCTAACAGGGCCTTTTTACACGACCCTTAAGATCCGCTGGTCCCTTAAATTCGGACCAGAGATCTTGAGGGTTTGTCGCTCTCCCTGCGTTCCCACCCCCTCCGCACTTCCTTGTTCTGTCTGATTGAGGGGAGGGAGGAAAAAAAGGGAGAAAAGAATGCACTCTTACCTCCAGAGTGCCTGTAGAAGTTGCTCTGACCCCCAGTTACTTCCTGGTTCCTCTTAAAGGGGCGGGAGGCAAAAAAAACCCAACAACAACAAAAAGAAGCGAGGAGAGCCCGGCACTCTCCGCGTCAAAATTTTTCACTCTCCCAGAGCAGGTACTTGAAAGGTGCGCTGGGTCGCGCTTAGGTGGGCGGGGTCGCACTTAATTTTCTGTTAGCTCCGGAGCTGGTGGGGAAACAATTGTAAGCTCTGGAGCTGGGAGACATTTGCAGCGGAGCTTAGGGGTCATGTATAAACGCCCACAGTAGCTTGAGCCCATGATTGTGCCCTGCACTTGTGGATGACAGGGAGCAGCTCCTGCCCCTTCTCTAGATTAGTGGTTCTCAACCAGTGGGTCCTCAGATGTTCCTGGACTACAACTCCCAGAAGCCTCCACCGCTCACTGTGCTGGAAAGGATTTCTGGGAGTTACAGTTCAGGAACATCTGGGGACCCACAGGTTGAGAACCACTGCTCTAGATGACAGCCTCCCAAGGATTTGAAAAGTCCTATCCTGTCTCTCCTCAGTTTTCTTTTCTCAAGGCTAAACACGGGCAGATCATTCCGCCTTTATTTATGCAGCCCCGTCCTCCGAGGAGAAAGCCAGGATTTGAAAGTATTTGAAATGTTTGAAAGGATGTCATATTGAAGAAGGGCCTGGTTTGTTTTCCGTGGCTTCAGAGACTAGGACTCGGGGCAATGGTTTAAAACTACAGGAAAAAGAGATTCCATTTGAACATTAGGAAGAACATCATGATGGTTGGAGCTGTTCGGCAGTGGAATAAGCTGCCACAAAGGAGGGTGGTGGAGTCTCCTCCTTTGGAGGTTTTTAAGCAGAGGTTGGATGGCCCATCTGTCGGGAGTCCTGTGATGGGGGTTCCTGCATGGCAGGGGGTTGGACTGGATGGCCCTCGAGGTCTCTTCCAACTCTATGATTCTATGATTCTCCCCTCAGCACGTCCTACCTGAGGTACTTGCCTTCCTCTGCCTAACAGTAGGGCGGCTGTTGCCCTTAAGCCAGGCATGTCCAAAGTTAGGCCCAGAGTCCAAATACGGCCTGTTTTCAAATTCCGAGTGGCCCACGGCTTCTTCTCCCTGCAGGCTCAGCCTGTCACACATCCCTGCCAGCTGGCCCCTCCCCATACAGGATGGAGGCGTCAGCTTGCAGTATTACAGTTTGCCTGCCCTCCCTGCCTCTGTCCGTCCGCACAGCCACCTGCCCAGCCTACCCCCACCCCCACCCCCACGGCTCCGTTGCTGCAGTGCCCTCTCTGCCTCCTTGTATATTATAGAGACTTGTCCAAAGTCCAGCCCGGGGGCCCAATGTGGCTGAATGGTCGTCCCCCTCACATTTTCACCTCGCAAAATTTGGCCCTCCTTGCAAAAAGTTTGGACATCCCTGTCGTAAGCCCTCCTAGCCGCACGGTTGCTTACCACAGACGCTGTGCTATCCGTTTGGGGTGCCGTCGGTGGGAAGTAGAAGGAGCGGTGCTCTGTCAGCACCTGCTCCTCTTCGTCCGTGTCGCTTCCCTCCACGTCCGGGTTCCAGCGGTGCTGGTCCTCGCTGATGTCGTGCACCACCAGGCGCAGCATCAGGTCCTGCTTGCTCTCCACATCCTTGAGAAGCTCCACCTTCCGGATGTCCGGCTTCATCAGGCTCTGGAAGGAATTCCTGCAGACAGCCTGAGGAGGAAGGCGGAAGAGAGAACGAGCGCCTTGTGAAAACCTCTTCTCTTTCCTCCTGAGGAACCCTTCCGAGCTCGAAAGGAACAAAATCCTACCATGGCCCGAAAATGTTAAAAAAAAAATACTAAAAGAAAAATCCTGCAAACATATATAGTAGGACCTCCGTATCCACTGATTCATTAACCACTGAACCAGCTATCCACAGTTGGCAGAGAAAAACATTAAATAAATAATTCAGCAGCAGCAAAGCAAGCTACTATTGCAAACAGTAGCCATAAAGCAAGCTAATGTCATAAAACAGCAGCTTTGGGGTTTTTGGCACTCTCTCTTATCCATGGTTTTCATTATCCACAGGAAGGCCTGGAACTGATTCCCGGCAGATACCAGGGTCCTACTGTATTTATAACTATGCAATTACCAGAATGGGCCATTAGAAGGCAGTAGATACCATGTTTTGAATATGGTTGATTATTATAATAGTGTTAGCCATTTATTACACACATTTTTAGTACCTGCAAGGGGGAGAGCTTGGAAAAAAATCCTTGCTGATAATCTGGTTTTTCTATATTTTAATTTAGTTATTTGCTTCTCTACAGTAAGATGCTTTAATGTTCAAACAGTCTTTACTGTGTTTTTAACCAACTCTCCTTTCAATTTGCCCAGTGAATTTTTTAAAAAATATTTCTATTACGCCTTTCACCCTGGACAGACCCAAGTTAACCACTTCGTAAGCCACAATGGGTATCTACAGGGAAAAAGGGAGGATATAAACAGGCAGGCAGGCAGGCAGGCAGGCAGGCAGGCAGATAGATAGATAGATAGATAGATAGATAGATAGATAGATAGATAGATAGATAGATAGATAGATAGATAGATAGATAGATAGATAGATAGATAGATAGATATAGATAAACCACCTGCCATTTCGTGGTTCATGTACTGCGGTCCCACTGTATGGCGATCGCAGTACATGCTGGGGCGCCAGCTGATTAGCGCTGGGGTGAGGGAGAAAAAACTTTATTTCTCCACCCCAGCAGCAATCACTTGGAGCAAATGCCTTCCAGTCACGGAGGCAAGTCTGCCTCCGTGACTGGAAGGGATTTTAAAAGGGGCTCGCCACTTCCACCTCCCCCCACGGGGGCTCCGGAGAAGCAGCACACCCCTTTTAAAATCCCTTCCAGTCCCAGGCCATCTCCATTGAAATGCATTGGCTCAATGCATTTCAATGGAGATTCTTTTCCCCATTTCTCCATTGAAATACATTGAGTCAATGCACTTCAATGGAGGTGTGGGGGAGTGCTGGCCCCAAGCCAGCACCAAGCAGCTGATTGGTACTGGCTGGGGGGGGGATGGTGCCTGCAGCAAGCGCGGTGGATCGGATCATCCACACCCTTGCAGGGGCTGCTGGAAGGCTTTTAAAAAAGTCTACCACCAGCCCGGGGAACCAGCGGTGGCGGGCTGCCCCACCAGGCCCCACTTGACCTGCATCCGCATATTGCGGATTTTCAGTCATTGCAGGTCGGGTGGGTCCCTAACCCCCCTGATAGGCAGGGGGTTACTGTAGATAGATAGATAGATAGATAGATAGATAGATAGATAGATAGATAGATAGATAGATAGATAGATAGATAGATAGATAGATAGATGAGCTAATATAGAACTGCAGATGAGCTCAGGAGTCTAGGACTGGCTGTAGAGATAGAGATTGGGAGTTTGATTCCCCGCTGGGCCTTCTTGATGGGGGTTGGACTCAATGACCTATAGCAGTGTTGGCAGACCTATGGCACGGAGGGGCCTAAGGTGGTACTCGGAGCCCTTCCTGTGGGCCCCCGACATCGCCCCTTCACAGCCACCTGTATTCAGGGTAAATGGCCGTATTGGCACTTGGCGGAAAACGAGTGGGTTTTGAATCGCAGTTTGGGCGCTTAGTCTCTAACAGGTTCGCCATCACTGATCTATAGGGTCCTTTCCAGCTCTCCAATCCTAGGGTTATTAGATTAAACTGGAGCTGCTTTTCCTCCGACACAGGCACTTGCACAGCTGTGTGCCTGCCACTGGCTTCCTTCCGCTGAGTGCCTGAGCTAAGGCTATGCGCTACTGGTTTTTCTGTGAGCAGGAAAGTTTCTTTAGATTGAGCTCTATGGGACTCAGAACTCCCATGTTGAGGGTTGTTCAGAGGAGACAAGTCCCTTTTTGGCTGGGCATGGCGGGAGTATGCTCACGCTCCCGGAACACGCTATGTTGCTAGTCAAAATGAGGACCCTTCTTGAATGATCCTGGGGCGCGCCAAGACCCCAAATTGTTTTAACTCTGGTGGCAGCGAAAAGACGGCATGTGAGAACCCATGTGACGGGTTCGGGGCATTCTCACATGCCGTCTTTTCGCTGCCACCAGAGTTAAAACAATTTGGGGTCTTGGCGCGCCCCAGGATCATTCAAGAAGGGTCCTCATTTTGACTAGCAACATAGTGTGTTCTGGGAGCGTGAGCATACTCCCGCCATGCCCAGCCAAAAAGGGACTTGTCTCCTCTGAACAACCCTCAACATGGGAGTTCTGAGTCCCATAGAACTCAATCTAAAGAAACGTTCCTGCTCACAGAAAAACCAGTAGCGCATAGCCTTAGCTCAGGCACTGGGTAATTAGCAATGACTCCCCCCCTTCTCAGGCACACAGGAGGTAACAGGCACTCAGCGGAAGGAAGCCAGCGAAGTTCAGGCAAGTGAGGTCCGACCACCTACCTCCCGTGGCCTCACGCCAAGGCGCCCGGCCATGTCCAAGGAAGGCCGCCTGTCCTTCCTCTTGTTGACATCGGTGGCGGTCATGTTGTTGCAGACGCTTTTCCCCGAGGCGGACACCCTCCTCAATTCCATGAGGCTCATCCCTGTCTTGGAGAGGCACATCTTCTCCAGCTTGTTCAGCGGCTCCGTTTTGATGGAGAGCACGGCCAAGTGATCTGAAACGAAGTTCGGGTCGATCTTCAAGGGCTTTCCCCCAAGGTAGGGGACGATATTCACCGGAAGCTCCTCTGATTCGAGCAGATCCTCTGGTTCAGGGATGGACTCGGCTTGAGCGGCGGGCAGATCCATCAGCTCCAGCAAGGAGGCGTCCTCGTCAGGTTCCGTGTGGCAGCTGACCCGAGCGATGACCTTGCTGACGATGCGGTCCAGCTCCAGGGCGCTGCGGGTCGCATTCTCACCAGTCTCCTGGATGGGTCTCCCGTTGGCGATGTTGCAGCTGGAGACCTCGTTGATGATGATGCTGGCCACTTGTTCTGGGAAGATCACTTGGTTGGTGGTCATGTCGTTGTAGAGCTCCAGCTGGGAGCCGGATTTCTCCATGACATTCCGAATGACGGAGTGGACCACCTGGTTGACCAACTCTTCGTACTCGGGGTCCAGCATGGGCTGATTGTCAGGGGAAGCCACGAGGCCAATTTTGTTCTTGGAGATCTGTTTCTCCACCGAAGTCTTGAGGAGCCCAACGATAACGTTCACGTCCGTTTTCGACAAGTTCTTCCTCTCGTGAAACCCCAAATCGCACTGCGCCAGGAAGATGTTGGTCAGGAATCGGGTGAGGATCTCCTCCAGGAAAGCCACAGGCACCATGGGGACTTGGGCACCCAAGGAGTCCTTCTTGGCTTTCTCTGCCTCCATGTCGCCAAGGAACTTCTGGATGATCTTGTCCGATTCCAGCCTGAGGGCACTGCTGGAACGGGGAGACTCCGCCTCGGACTCGGAGCCCGACTGGAAGTCGCGCCGGGAAATTTCGCTCACCATGAAACAGGCCACCCGGTTGGCCAAGTCCTTGTTCTCGCTGGTCAGGTCTTCGTAGAGGGAGGTTTCCGAGCTGGAATGCTGGAGGAGGTCCGTGTAAACAGAATCCACCACCTCCCCGACCGTCTGGCTGTCCTCTGAGCCCAGGTCGTCCAGGTGCTCCGGCTGACGCACTTTCAGCTTGTTTTTGGAAATGAGCCCTTGGAGAGAGTTAATGATTTTCCGTGCCACTTCCCTCACGGAGTCCAGGTCCCGCTCGTCCACGTTGTCCATGGGGAAGGAATGGAAGATTTTCGAGAGGAGTCTGGCGGCAACTTCCTCCAAGATGATAAGTGACAACCCCTTGAGGTGGGACCGCAAGGGAGTCTCTCCTTCCAGCAGCTTGGGCTCTTCTCGGTACCTTTCCTCGAGCTCTCGCTCCGCTTCCACCGCCTCTTGCTGCCGCTGCCTCTCTTCCAAAAAGTAGGCCTGCATCTTGCTGCCAGAAACCTCTCGGAGGACAAATTCCACGATCCTCTCCAGCAGGATGGTGCAGCCAGCTTTGATGCACTTCTCCACCGCCGAGGGGCTTCCAAATTCAGGCAGAAGATGGTTGTAGACGGAGTTGGCCACGGTTTGGCTCACCACGCGGTTGGGCTGCACCCGGTCGAGGTACTGGACCTCCGCGTTTGGGTCTTTGGAGATCTCCGCCATCACTTTGCTCAGGAGTTTCATGTGAACGAAATCGAATTCGGTGCACAGGTCTTCCGTGTCGGAGGAGGTGGATGCCTCCGTGGGCAGAGGGAGGATTTTGGATAAAAGGAAAGCAAGGACCTCATGAAGGAACCTCTGAGACACAAGGAGCGGACTCGGCCGAGAGGCCAAGGCCGGGGTGGCGGCTTTCTTCACCTCCTGCAACACCTTTTGGGCCATCTCTCCCAATTCCAAAGGTCTGCAGAGTGGGATCTGAGAGGTCTTTGATGGCATCTCCTGAACCTGGTAGTCCAGAAGTTCTTTCTTGAGGGTACAGGCCAGCCGCTCCACTAACAGGCGCTGGCTTTCATGGTCGCTACCAAGGAGGGCTCCAGCGCCTTGGTCCTGTAAGATGCTGCACAAAGAAGCGTGGATGATCTTAGCTACATCGGTCGTCTCCTCTCCCCGGGAATTCTGGATCCCTTCTGGGACCTGCAGGACTTTCACAGGAGACTTTGCAAACTCTTTTAATAGGGACTCGACCAACATCTTGACAGGGGGCTCTCCCGCAACTTCCTTTTCTTCCTGGGCGGAAACACCGAGAGTTGATGAAAGCAACTTCCTTATGAGGCCGCTAAAGATGTCTTGTAAGAAGGCAGATGGATAAACACCCCCACCGTCTTCAATCTGTGTCTGCTGGGGCTCTCCTCCCCCTATTTTCACGTGATGGATGGTCCAGCCGCTGGTTTTTGTGGCAAGAGTGGAAGAAAAGCCAGACTGGCCTGGAGGAGAGGGTGATTTTGAAGGTGGGCGATCTTGCTCCCTTGGATCAAGGAAGCCCGGGACCTCCTCAGCTGTGCTCCCGTACTTCCTCTCTGCAGATCTTTCACAGACTGTTTTGTAAAGGTTTTCCACCAGGCTTTGGAGGCCTGCACGAGCGAGGCCTCCTCCTCCTTCTTTCAACGACAACCCGGCGGCAAGACCTCTCTTTGGCCTTTCGCCCATGGTTGAAACTTGGGAGTCCGTGGCACCACCGGAGGCCCACGATGGGAAAATCCTGCCCAGGATCTTGGCAAACATCTCCCCAAACACGGATCCGGAAGACGTGGGTTCTGGGAGAATGGTTTCCACTCTGTCCACGATCGTCTCAGCTTCCAGGAAAGAAAACAAATAAGAAGAGGTATCTCCCGTGAACAAAGGCATCAGCTGGTACCCTGAGATCTCGCTGATCATCAGCGGGGCAAGTTTCTCTGCCAACAGGTGGCTGTTGTTTTGGAACGCTTTAAAGATCTCAAACTCCGACCCACATTCTTGCAGCAACTTCTCGTAAATGGCATTGCTCGCTTGGATCACCTCGTCCACGGTGGCCTGGGGTAAGGCGAAACCTTCGCCAGCTGGATGAACCACCTTGACATCTGACATTTTAAATTCCCTGACCAGAGCATGGACGAGCTCAACCACCAGCTCCCTCATCTTGTCCTCGGATAAAGGGGTGTCTTTGGCGTACGACAAAATGTTTGGGGAAGACAAGAGTTTGCAAAAGAAAGCCACGACGGCGTCTTCGAGAAACAGGGCGGAGTAGACGCGGCGGGAAAACGGGTGCCTCGCGGCCCGCCACTGAAGGTGCTCGTCGCTGTGAGAAGGGTCGCTGCCGCTTAAAAAGGGCTGAAGGTGGACATTTAAGATCTCTCTTACAATCAGGCCAGCGGCTTCAGGGACAGCACCGTTCCCAGGGCTTGAAAAACCTTTCTGAAGTTCGCTCAGGGACAGATACTTCTGCAAGAGGTGGTTGTAAACCGAACGGGCGACATCTTCCTTCGTTTCTGGATCCATCTTCGGCGTTTGCTCCGAGACATTTTCCAGCTTGATCTCGTGGGCTGAAATCTCGGCGATGATGTAGTCCTTCAGCTTGGTGGCCATCTCGAGGAAATCGGCTTCCGAGAAGTCCACCTGCTTTCCTAGATAAGCGGCGATGCTGTCTGGAGTCGGGAAGATTTTCTCCAGGAGCTGATGGAGCAATTTCTCCAGGAGGCTGCAAGGGAAGATGGTCACGCAGGCCTCCGGAAGGTCCCCTGTGCCAGGCAGCCGCCGCCGAGACCCCCAAGACTGGAGATGATACTTAAACATTTCATTAATGATGAAACAAGCTATCTGAGTGACGTACAAGTTGCTCAAGCTATCCCGGTCTTCTGGGAAGGGTTGCCGCAACAACACCTCGTGGAGGACATCGCAGTACACCGACTCCACCATGTTCTCTAGGGCGTCTTCGGAAATGCCGGCTTCTTCCTCGCTGCCGTACGTGCTGGTCCAGATGGCTTGCTTCAGGACCTCTTCCACAAGGTCCTTCTTGATTTGAGACGCCCTGTTCCTCCGTTCTGGTCCCAGTGGACTTTCTCCTTGGCCGGAGCCTGGAGAGCTGCTCATGGAAGATGGGAAAACCTGGGACAGCAGCCTGTCCACGATGGCCTCCAACTCAGCGTAAGAAACCACGGTTGTGTAGGTCTCCGGGGGCTTCGTTTCGGAGCCGTCCGAATCGACCGACAGTCTTTCCTTAATGAGACACATGGCTTCCACTACATTGGAAGGGCATGCTGAATGAAGCAGGCGGTCTGCAGCTTCCTCAAAGCTAAAGGTGGCCGTCCGCAGGGATGAGTCCTCTCTCTCGTCAGCGGCATTCCCCTCCGGCAGCCAACCTCGCTCAACCTCTTTGAAAGGCGGCTTCCGGCCAGTCTCTGGAGGAGGGCAGCCCAGCTGCGCTTCAGGGCCTTCCTGGACACGGCGAGGAACTTTCTCCAGCTCTTTCGTAAGCGACTGGGCCAACCTTGCGGCCACATCCCCAACGTTGTCTCCAGAGGTGCTCAGGGAGATGTCCGAGAGAGCACTGGAGAGCTTGGAAAGCAACTGGGAGGCGATTTCTCCTAGGAACGAAGAGACTGGTGACCCTCTTTTCTCCTCCTGGGCTGGTGCTCTCAGGTCTAAGGGCTTGATCATCGTTCTGTAGACTTCCAGTCCCCTCGCCGAGTCCCCAGCGGCATCTCTGTCCCTAAGAGCCGGCGGCTCCTCTCCGTTAACAAAAGGCTGGAAGTGTTTCTGCAAGATGTCCGCAATGAGGAAGCCGGCGACGTGGTCCATCAGGCCGCCGCTCTTATTTTCCACTTCTCTCTGTGCTGCTTCAAGCGAACCCGATTTCTGGATGATCTGGCCGCAGAGGGAGTCGGTCATGCGTTGCACGTCGTCCTCGGAATAATCGCCCTGCTCCGGGTCCCCTTCCTGAGCCACTCGGATTTCGTGCTTTAAAAGCCTCCGCCGGACGTCGTCGAGCAACTGGGCCGAGAGCTTGTCGATCTCGGACTCGGAAAGCAGCAGCCTCTGGTCCCAGGGAGAAGCGGCCTCTCTGGGTGGGGTGGGCGGGAAGATCTTGGACAGGAGCCCCGTCAGGAAATCCTTCAAGAATCCCGAAGACAAGAAGGTACTGAAGGGTGAGACGCTCTCGTTTTCCTCCTGAGTTTCCGGGAAGGTGTCCTCGTCCGCCTTCCCCGGGACATCCTCACACCATGGGGCTGAACCCTGGATCCCATCTCCAGAAAACAAGGGGTGAAGAAGTTTATCGGTGATCTGTTTTCCCACCAGGAGCTTAATGTTTTCAAACAAGGTCTTCTCTCCCGCGCAAGAGAGATCGTCAGCTGGAGCCACCCCTCTTTCTTTCGATATGACGTGGCACACGGAATCCACCACATCGTCCATGACATCCGTCAGCGGGGCTCCCAGACTGTGCTCGTCTCTCGACGGGAGCCCCGTCACGGCGGCCTGGCCAAACTGCGCACTGATGGAACCGGCCAGCGTTTTAGCCACATGGGCGAGCTCAGCTTCGCGCCGCCCTTTGCTGGGGCCTTTTTTAGCGCTGGAGACGCCAAAGATCCTAGACAAGACCCTGGAAACGATTTCCTCTAAGTGCTTGGCGGGGAAAAGCTCTGCATGAGGCATGGAAGGCTCCGCGATGCTGCCCAGTACCGTCCGGACGATATTCTCAGACAACGCTTCAGGGTCTGGGCTCCCCGCGACGCGTTCACCTTTGGTGAGGAAAGTCTGCAGGTGGTGCTGAGTGACTTCTTGAATGATGAAGCTGGTTAAGCTGTCGACAAGAGCGCCCGTCCGGCCCTTCACCTCCTTCTGAACGGACAGCGGCGAGCCGGACGTTTCCACCATGTTCCTGTAAACCGAATCCACCATCCCCTGGATCTCTTTCTCCGAATGGAGACGGCACCGGTCATCCGTTTTGGCCACCCAGATCTTGTGCTTAGAAATGGACTTCCGCACTTGTTGGATCATATGGGCGCAGAGTTCGTCGAAATCGGCCTCCGACAGCCCCTTCTTCCCTTCCGTCTCCGGGGGGCCCTCCGAGGAAGGGAAGAGCTGGGCCACAAGCCGATGGATCACCCTTTCTAAGTACTTCTGAGAGAGGATGGTGACGTAGTTGGGAGGGGGCTGCCGCTTGGGCATTGGGGCTTTCGGGAAGTAGATGCAGGGCTCGATCCTCCGGACAATCTGTTCCGCTCTCAGGCTTTTGTAGGAACTCTCGGGTAGCCTTCTGCACAGCGATGGTGGCAACTGGTAGTCCAGAATTTCCATCAGGATGATCTCAGAGGCCCTCCTGGCCAACGTCTCAACGTCCCTCCCTATGTCCCTGTCAGCGGCCAACTGGAACCCAAACTCTCTGACGATGGAGTCCACTACCCGGTTGATCGTCTGGCCATCCAGCGAGGGAAAGTACCATTTCTCCTCGGCCCTCGGCAACACGCCGACGCCGGCTCTCTTAAACTCCTCCGCGAGCGCGTGGACAAACAAAGCGTTCATCTCGCGGAGGTGGATGCAAGAGTCGCCGGTGTATTTGCCCTGGAGCGAAGAAAAGATCGTAATCAAAAGACGGGAAACGACTTCTTCTAGAAAGAGGGAGGAATAAATGACAGAAAAATCTCCATGGAGCCACCTGTGGTCCCCGTGCCCCGTCATGGTCACCACCTCTCTTCGGTAGGTTTTCTTGGTGCAGGTGCTTGAGAAAGGTTTCCTCGCGGCTGGGGGGGCCCTGGGTGCCATGTGCCGGGAGTCAAATCCTCGGTGTTGCATGGCTGTTTCCAGGACGCTCCTGTTCCTCTCATGGGCGACCTTCCGGGTTTGACCCCTTCCCGGAAAGGGCCCCTTGGGTTCTGGTTTCCTGCCACGTGGCCACGAGGGATACGCTCCACTTTTAGCGTGCCTCCCGTGTTTTTTAGGAAAAGTATGCCCACGGGCCTTTCGGGAGCTTGGCTGGGTGAACCCAATTGCCTTCTTGGAGAAAGACTTGGGATACCCTGGTTGGTCAAGGCTGAGGGAAAGCTCCGTCATCACCGGCTTCACCAAGGTGTGAGCCAAGAGGTCCAGGGCCGATTCGTAGGACGTCGGTCTGGACTGGGCCTCGACCCACGGCTCCTCGGTGTACGTAACGCTGTAGGTGTCAACGGAGGTGCTGGAGTCCGCCTCGTGGGCGTCCACCTCTCTTCTCGAGTCGCGGAAGGGCTCCTCCGGACTGACCCCTTTCCTGACGTCGTCCAGCTGCTGTTCCTCCGGGAACTCGTCGAAAGCAAACGGGCCGGCGAAACGGTCGGTCGTCAGGCATTTGTCCAGAAGCGACCGGATCAGCTTTTCGCTCACCACGTCCAAGAGGACCACCGATTTCGGGGAGAGGCCCAGGTTGCCACGCCATAGGTTGTGGCTAAGCCAGGAAGCGTGGGGGCACACGGTGGGAGACAGTTCTTTCTTGGACAGCAGACCCGCCTCTTGGTAAGGCATCACGTCTTGGCCTCGGGTATCCCAGCAGGACCCCGGAAAACCTGCTTGCGGTGGGTCAGGCCACAGCGAATCCAAAATGATGCACAACACTTTGTCGACCAGACGTTTGGACTCGCTCGATTTCAAGCTCCGGATGAAGCTGTCGAGGTTTGAAGCCACGCAGCTCAGGCGGGGGTTTTTGCAGGCCAGCTGGCGCACCGTGGCCAGGCCGGTCGTCCTGTTGAGGTCTCCGGGGCCTCGGCAATCCCCTCGGGAAGCCCGGCTAAAGCACACCGGAGGCACGTCGTCATGCGGCCGAAGCAGGGAGTCTTGGGCTCTCCCTGTGTTCCCGCGCTTCCCTCTCCTTTCGATTTCCATGGAGAGAAGGAGACCGACCTCCTTCACCAGAAGATGGTAGACATCATCAAAGTCCGCCAAGCAGAGGGGCGGGATGTAAATGTACTCGGTCCTCTTGGCCCGGCTGCCTTGCCTGCTGATGCCCTCGTGCAGCACGCTTCGCTTGCAGAGGGTCCCGACGATCCCCTCGGCAATCCGGAACGCCAGTTCCTTGACGTTGATGGCTTTGCTCTTGGGCCCTCCGCGCGGGCCGTGCTCGGGGCAGGCGGCGTCGACCGAGCAAAACACGGAAAGGTGGTTCCCAAGGCATTCCTCTCTTTCTTGGGCGTTGTGCCGGATGCTGGGATTCGAAATGATCAAGAGGACGTTGGAGACGACGGTGAGGGTCAACGGCTCCCAGAGCACCTCCAGGCAGGAGAACGGCTTCGGGGTCGAGGCAAAGGAAGAGCTTCTCCAGATACGCTCCTGAAGCCACCTCGATTCAGACTGGAGCAACTCCCGTTTCCATGCCGGCCAAGAGGACGTCTCGTCCAAAGCATCTGCGGGAGTCAAAATGTGGCAAGTTAGGGGGTGATCTGGTGGGCATTTGTCCCGCCGTCTGTTCCAGGTTAAGGACAGGCTGGTTCTCACCTTTCACTGGTACCTACATGACATGTGTGCTGTTGCGAACCAGGCTGTCCTCTGATTGATGCCAGCTAGCGATCGACATGAGATGCCAAAATGGCATTTTGTTTCGTTATTCCTTTGCCCCCCCCATTTGGTTTTGTTTAATACAAAACTAATTTTTAAAAACAAATTCATTTCATATTTCATTTCGTTTTGTTTTGTTTTTTCCCCTTATTTTTTTGTTTCTGCTTTTTAAAACAAATTTAAGTCCCCCATGCTGGGGGCTTTTCACCCAATTTTTACAGCTGAGAGGCCTGGCCAAACCTAGTTCTTATTTATTTATTTATTTATTTATTTATTTATTTATTTAATAATGCCGACTATGCAGCTCCCAGGATGGGTCAGTACTTTAAAAAAAAAATTTTAAATCCCCAATGCAGGGGGCTTTTTTCTTTTCACATTTTTTTTAAATTAAAGTTCTGGCTGGCCCGCGGGCTAGCCCTAGTTCTTATTTATTTATTTATTTATTTATTTATTTATTTATGCCGGGCCAGCCGGCGCCCTTTATTTTATTTTATTTTAATTTTTTAACTTTTATTTTTACATTTTTCAGCACCAACCACATGCCCCTCGGGGCCTGGTCAGTGCTGTTTTTATTTATTTATTTTATAATGCTGACCATGTGGCTCTCGGGCCAAGTCAGCACTTTTTTTAAAAAAATTGTAAACTTTTTTGCAGGGGTTTTTTCTTTTCACACCTGAGAGGCGCTTGCTTCCCAACACCACATTTTTTAAAAACATTTTTAATTTTTTTTTTTTAAAAAAACTTCTGGCTAGCTCACAGGCCAAACCTAGTTCTTTCTTTCTTATTTATTTATTTATTTATTTATTTATTTATTTATTTATTTATTTTTCTTTATTTTAAAATGCCAAACATATGGCTCCTGGTCCACTTTGGGTTTTATTATTATTATTATTATTATTATTATTATTATTATTATTATTATTATTATTATTATTATTATTATTATTTTACATTTTCCAGTGCTGACCGCGCGGCCCCCAGGACCCAGTTGGCATTGTTTTTATTTTCTTTATTATTTTCTTTATTTTATAATGCCGGACCATGTGGCTCCCAGGTTAGGTTGGTGCTTTTTTATTATTATTTTTTAAAGTTCCCCGATGCAGGGGGCTTTTTTACTTCTTTCTTTTGGCAGTGCCGAAGGTCGGGACTCTGGAGGTAAGTGCCAGGAATGAAAAATGAAATGAATGAAATGGAAATTTCTGTTTTGTTTCATTTTTTTTATGGGCTGGTTTGTTATCCGTTTTGTTAGGTAACAAAATGAGTAAAGAATAACAAAATGAATTAAAAATTCATTTCATGCCCATCTCTAATGCCAACCTTCACTTTTTGGGGTCCCTACCAGGAGCTGTTGCTTTTTGTGTGTGTGTCAGTAGGATCACTCTATTTTAAAGATGGGCTTTTCATTTTGGAAATGGTCAGCTTCCGAAATGAAACGTTTGGAACCAGAGGAATGAAATCAACCAATCCATTACCTTGCTCTGGGGTTGCACCGGGAGCACCTCTGATGCGTTGTCTTTCCTTCTCCCTGGCACTGGCCAATCAGACAGGGAGGCAGGATGATGCACTTCCCTGCACACGTTCTAATTGGCCAGTGCCAGGGAGAAGGAAAGATGACTCCTTGGAGGCTTCTTTCTCATTGGATTTGTGCCCCGCGACACCCCAGAGCAAGGTAAGGGATTGGCTGATTTCATTCCTCCGGTTCTAAACGTCAGCTGGGCTCCCGCATTTCCGAAACGAAACACCCATCTCTACTCTGTTTCAGTTCAATTCCAGCATGCGTGATCACCGGGACAGAACCAAAGCAGGTGGCTGTTCCTTCATTAAAGCCACTTGCATTCCCTTTTCATAGTTGCTAATGCATCAGCAATGCATTGAAAGAGTTTTTTAAAAGCCCCTCCAAAGCGTGGTGAGACACTGTGAGAGTCATTAACAAACAAAAAGAAATGGAAAAGTTCATGCACCTTCCCCTCTGTAGGTGAGGTGGAAGGAAGCTTCCCATTTCTTCCAGATTGTGAAGCTCCTGAGGTAACGCAGGAAGGAGGAGATGGCAACGGGATTTTTGTTATTGTTTGCTTTCTGTCCCTTTAAAGGGAAAGAAGATCAGGCTAGATTCATGCGTCCTCCACCTTGGGTCCCTGATGGTCTTTGATTACAATTCCCAGACACAGCAGTTAGTGAAGGTTTCTGAGAATTGCTGTCTGAGAATATCTGAGAGACCTAAAGTTGAGAACCATTGCTCTAGATCCCTTGTTCTCAAACTTGGGGTACCCAGACGTTCTTGGACTACAATTCCTAGAACTCTTCACCACTGTGAAGGCAAGGGTTCCAGGGAGTTGCAGTCCAAGAACATCCAAGGACCCAAATTTGAAACCAGACATCTGATCATGCTAAATACAGCTGCTTGAGGTATGGTGTAATTGATCATTGCATGGAGGTGCAAGGATCATGTCAAACAACATATGACACTTCAAAGCAACCCTGCTCAGCATGACGTAGGATGAAATAATTGGGTCCTTTCCTCACATTCTTATTGTCCTACATAAGAACATAAGAAGAGCCATGCTGAATCAGGCCAAAGGCCCATCTAGTCCAGCTTCCTGTATCTCACAGTGGCCCCACCAAATGCCTCTGGGAGCGCACGAGACTAAAAATCTGTTTCTTCATACCACTCCCCTGCATCTGGCCCTTGAAGTACCCCAGTTTTAAGCATGGAGAATACACATCTTCATCATGGTTTGTAACCTGTGATGGACGTTTCCTCCAGGAATCTGTCCAATCCCCTTTTGAAGGCATCCAGGCCAGATGTCATCACCACATCCTGTGGCAGGGAGTTCCACAGACTAACAATGCGCTGGGTGAAAAAATATTTTCTTTTGTCTGTTCTTACTCTCCCAGCCCTCAATTTGAGTGTATGTCCCCTAGTTCTGGTATTTTGTGAGAGGGAGAAGAGATTCCCTCTATCCACTTGACTCATGCCCTGCATTATTTTGTATGTTTCAATCATATCCCCCCTCAGGCGCCTTTTTTCCAGACTAAAGAGCCCCAAATGTTTTAGCCTTTCCTCATAAGGGAGGTCCCCCAGCCCAGTAATCATTTTAGTTGCTCTCTTCTGCACCTTTTCCAGTTCCACTATGTCTTTTTTGAGATGCGGTGACCAGAATTGTACACAATACTCCAGGTGTGGCCTTACTGTCATTTTGTAGAACGGCATTATAATGTTGGCTGTTTTATTTTCATTCCCATTTTTGATAATCCCTACCATGGAATTCGCCTTCTTCAGTAGTCAGTCTCGAGGACCAACTACTGCAATGCTCTACATGGGGCTTCCCTTGACCCTTGTTCGGCGATTGCAGCGGGTGCAGAATGCGGCGGCCAGCTGGTGGTTGGCGTGGGCAGGTTTGGCCGCGTCACCCCCATCTTGGCTCGCCTGCATTGGTTACCCGTTGCCTCCCGAATAAGGTTCAAGGAACTGGTTTTGGTTTACACCAAGATCTCTTTTGATTTTTTGCCCCAATATGCATTACTTTACATTTTGCTACATTGAAACGCATTTGCGATTTTGCAGCCCATTCCCCCAGTTTGGAGAGATCCTTCTTAAGCTCTTCACAATCTTCTCTGGTTTCTACCACTCGGAAAAATTCCGTGTAATCTACAAACTTGGACATGGTCCTTCCAAGAGCACCTCCCAAGAGGTTCTCAACCTGTGGGTCCCCATATGTTCCTGGGCTGCAACTCTCAGAAATCCTAGCCAGTGCAGCTAGTGATGAAGACTTCTGGGAGTTGCAGTCCAGGAACATCTGGGGACCCACAGGTTGAGAACCATTGCTGTAGATCATCAGGTCCAGACCTATGATGAGGAGGCACTGCGAGGAATCGAACCCCCAGCCTTTGGCTCTGCAGCCAGATGCCCAAACCACGAAGCTACCCAGCGGTCTTCACAAAAGCCAAAACGAAACCACTAGCACAGGCATGTCCAAACTTCAGCCCTCCAGATGTTTTGGACCACGTCCCAAAATTCCGAGGCTGTATTTCCAATGGCAAAGGACTGTGGGAGTTGTGGCCCAAAACATCTGGAGGGCCGAAATTTGGACAAGCCTGCACTAGCATCTCCTGTTGAGCATCCACAGCAAGGCCGTCGTTGGACTCACCTTTAGGCCGGAAGCTAATGAGCTCCTTGATGACGCTGAGGACAATGTGGTTGGCCAACAGATGGATCTCGCAGGGGTCCGGGATGTGAGAGCAGGCCAAGAGCTCCAGGTCTTTGCGTCCCTCTGGATTCTTCGGCCCGAAGGCAAACTGCTTGCTCTCCCATTTGGACAACATGCTGTTGCTTCCCTCCCGGGTCAGCAGGCAGCTTCCCAACATCACGGCGTGGCTCTCCTCGCCAGCATCTCCCTGCCTCGTCTCCCAGTGGTTCAAGAGGCTCGCTTTCCTCCGCTTCGGGTCCGCCAAGGCCGAGGGATCGGAAGCGCCCAGCCAGGCCGATGTCTCCTTCAAGAGGGAGTGAGGCCTGGCTTTTTCAGTCTCGTTTTCGAGCCCGAGCTCGCCAAGCAGAGCGCTGACGATGGTTTCGGCGGTTTGGCCCAGCTTCAGCGGGCAGACGGCTGAAAAGCAGGTGCTGTCCGGGATCCCAAGAGCGGGCCCTCTTCCAAAGAAGGGCTGGGCCTGCTTTTCTTGGCGGGGACGGTGGTGAGCCAGCCCCCTTTTGCTCTGAGGCCCTCCTTGGCCGAGCCCGGGAATGGCTACGGAATCTGCGTTTTTCTTGAAAAGCTTTTCCAACACGCTTCCCTCGGGAATGGAGCTTTGCCTAGGGAGCCATTCGTTCTCCGGAAGATCCGTCTTGCGTTGGCTTAAACCTTTGTCCCGCCTGCGTCGCCCGGGAGGCCTCGACCCGGGGGCGGCTGTGCTAAAGGACGTATATTTGTAACCCTCAGGGGAGACGTGGACGTCCCACCCCGAGGATTTGTACACAGAAGGAAACTTGGAGGGTGTCGCCTCCTGCACTTCAGCCTCTTCCTCCGAGTAGACCACCATGCCGGGCACATTGATGGGCGGGAAGGTCTCGACCCTCCTGTACTTCTTCGAGGTGGTCTTCACGCCGGGGGACGGCGCAAGATCTCGCACGAGGGCCTTGTCCCTCGCAAAGGCTCTCCCGGACATTTCCAGCTGGAGATTCTCCACCATCAGTTCCGAGGTGATCTCCGTCAGGCTTTCGTTGCAGCGATCCAGCATGACGCTGACCGTCTCGCTCAGCACCAGGCTCTCCGAAGAGCTGCTGAAGAGGCTGTTTTCCTTCTGGACCAGCTCCCGGTCCAAAGTGCGTTTGATGATTTCCAGGATGCCGCTGACGGCGTTGTTGGCGTAGACGCTCAGCTCCGCCTGGAGCATCTGCACCTGCCGGAGGGCCGTTTCGACGCACTCCCGGGTGACGGCGCCCCCTAGCTTGGAGAAGTCCAAGAAGTTGTGGGCCGATCCCAAAGTCGGCAAGGCTCCTTTCCCCGTGGATCCTTGCAGGTTGTTTTTAAAGGCCTCCATCGTGGTTTCTGCCACATTGCCGACCTGGGCTGACAGGGAATCCAACGATCGTGTGAGCTGCGCAAAAGAGAGGCTTTCCAAGGGGAATTTCACGATCTCCAAAAAATTGCATTTGAAATCCCGTCTAAAATGCCGGGCCACAAACGTCTCCAGCATGACCAGCACGCACTCCACCGTTTCTTTGGCAATCTTATCAATGGTGTCCATGGCGCCTTTCAGAGAAACGTTGTAAAAGGGGAATTCTGGCTGCGTAAAGCGATGTTTGTGAATTCTCCCCGACCCTCTAAGCGTCGCCCGGTCTTTCCTTCTCGGGAAGCTGTCTTTCTCTGGGCCAGCGGGTACGCTGCAAGCCAAACATTTGTGGACGTTTTCAAAGACGCTGGCCACGATATCTCTCGCCACAGACCCAATTTCTGCCTGGGGATCGCTGTGGAAGAGGATGGAGGCTTCTGGCCTCTTGAAGTCGGCGCAAAATAACCTCTCGCTGAGCTCGCCCGGAATCTTCTGAAGGATACCAACGGACGGCTCCAGGTCGCGGATTCTCATGAAGACCTCGCTGACGATGTTCTCCGCCACCTGCAGCATTCTGAGGCTTTCGTTGATGTTGACGTCCGTCCAGGGCTGGTGCTCAAATATTTCTCTTAAAATGCCTTCCTTCGGAAGCACTTGCCTGAGGTAGGCTGAGACGTCTTCGTAAAAAAGGCACTTGGGTTTCCCCTGGAGGTCCTTCACGGTGGATTCGAAGTGGAAGTACATCTGAGTGGAAGGAAGGCCCTCCGTTCTGTCGCGGCGGGTGACGTGCAGGTCTTGGACCACAGAATGGACGAGACCGCTGGCGAGGGAAATCTGCTCAGAGGACAACGTGTTGACCCGCAGGGTTGTCCTGTGGTAATCTTCAGCTTTGAATTCATCCACGAGGGTTCCCAAAACTTTTCCGACCACGTCTTTGGCGTAGACTGTCAAGTCAGATTTGGATAAATTCACCCTCATGAGGGAACTTTCCGAGTCCTCAGAGAAGGCCCGAGGTTGGCCTGGGACTCCATCGCCAGCTTGCATGTCGCACTGAAAGGTAGCGTGCCGTTTCCGTTTCCGCCGCACGGACAATGGGAGGAATTCTTCCAGGTTGGAAGCGGCAAACAAGGCAATTTTGTTCAACACCGTTTGGACCAGCTCTTCCCCCAAGGATTGTGGCGGGGGGTGAAGCTGCGAGAGCGCCAGAGTCATGTTATGGAGGTCCGATTTCCCTGTCAGACGAGACACCTCAGTGGAGCACGGGCCTCTATCACTGCTCAGGCTGTCTACTCCTGATCCCGATTCGCTGGAGCTAAAAAGGGTGTCCGCAACGACGGTGTACATCTTGTTCAGGACGCCGTCCACAATCTCGCCAGCCATGCATCCGGCGCTCATCTGAGAGACTGTCTCTGCCATCCCGGGGTAGGCCGAGGACCTAGACTCGGGAACGATGAGCAGGGAGTCATTCTGGAAACCAGGCCAATGGCCCAGATTGCCCACCATCCTTTGTGTCACCTGGTTGAGGACGTCCTCCACTCGGGCCACCAAGGGGGTTCCCCCTCTCTCCCCTGGTTGCCGCCTGCGAAAGATCCTTTTCAGTACCCTTTTGTGAACCTCATTTTCGGTCAGAGCCACTTGGACGGACAAGATCTTGAGGAGATCATTCACCACTTGGTTCGCAGAGGCACTGTCTTCGTACGGGAGGAGATTCTGGCAGGACAGCATCTCCTGCTCCAGGTCCTTCTGGATGATTCTCAAGATGGTGCAGGTCAGTTTTTCTGCACAGAGCCTCAAGTTGGACTGGGAGTCCTGAACAGCCAGCTTCGCCTCCTCGCGGCAGCCCCGTCCCTGGACCCGACTCTCCCCCAGATGGGCGCCCAGCTGAGATTCCACCTTCTCTTTGGCAAATGTTTCTAGGCGTAGAGAAATGTTATCCACCAGGTATTTCGCAATGCCTTCCGGAGAAAAGTCCCTCAATTCTGGAAGCTGTCGGGGGCCGGATTCGCCCTGGCTCCCAACTTTGACCCTTCGATCCGGCGCCGGCGCAAAGGGTTCAAGCGGCCTCTGGATGAGCTCAAAGAGGAGAGACTGGAGTCGGGCCGAGAGTGGGCCCTTCTTATGCAGAGCAGCGGCGAGGCCAGAACTCAGATCTTCAAGGATGATGTTCACCAAGTCACTGGAAACCAGGGAAACGTCCGATTCCACCACGGCAGGTGTGGGCAGGGCACGGTCATCTCCTGCCCTCAGAGCCTGCGATTCCTTCCCCAGAGGGGTCTGGAGTTTCTCAGCCCCAGAGAGTCCGGAGGAGGAACCGCCCACCCCCAACATGATGGTGTCATGGATTTCATTTAAAAAGCTTTCCACCGTGTTCTGGATCTGAATTTGGAGGTCTCTCTTGTAAGCGGCATTTTTCCTGAGAAGCTTCTCCAAGATGCTCTCTCCCCGCGAGAAGGGGCGCGGCGCTTCCTCGTTGTCGTGCTCTCGAGGAGCCACGACGGTGAAGACCATGCTGACGACGTGGCTGGCCGCGATGCTCTCCGAGAAGATCACAGGCGGGGTTGGGATTTTCTCCACTTCTTTCTCCAAACTGTGCTTCAGGCTTTTCAACATCATCCGGGCCACTTCCTCTGCGTACGCTTTTAAGCTGGCGTACGACAGCGGGAGGGCGTGTTTTGACTTCTCCCTGTCCGCTAAAAGGGAGTCACTGTACGAGCTGAAGATCTCTTCTAAACCGCCTGGCAAAGAACCAGGCCGACTTGCCAGGATTCTCCGCAGCTCCTGCTGGATGGAGGAGCATAAGTCTGAACCCGCCGACGTTTTCAGGCTCTCCACCTCCAGACCTAACTGTAACTCCACTTTGGATGCGACAAAGCATTCCAGTTTTGTAATAAAAGTTTCCACCAAATCTCTTGCTAAGTCCAGTTTGGTCGGAGGGTGCTGCTCAGGTTGGCTGGCCTGGGTTGGGTCTTCTCGGGTGGCGGCGGCGGCAGCAGGGGCCTGCGTTCCCTCGGGTGGGTGTTTCTCCGACTCAAAGGTCATCTCTGGGTCTTTGAAGTGGACCGTCGGGAGGCTTTTGCCTTGCTCCGCAGGCTCTTTTAGAGGCAGGATATCCGTGATCACGAGAGTAGGCCGTCTATTTTGGACGCCTTGAGGGTCCGTCTGAGTGGCCTGTGAAATCTTCTGGAAAGCGGTTTTCACCAGATCGCTGGTCAAACCAAGGATGTCGGCCTCCGAGGCTTGGGGATGCCCGCCGCATTCGGGCTGGCGTCCCTTGGTGGGTGGCTGGCCCTCCAGATCCCGTCTGGTGACGCCCACATGGGCAAGGGAGGGAGGAAGATTGCTGGCGGGAGGCCACAGCGGTCGCTCGGCCCACACGCGTCGAAACATTTCGTTGACGAGATTCCGCACGAGGGGGATGATCGGAGAGCCCTCTCCCTCCAAGTCCTCCTCCAGTTTTTTCAAGGCCTGCTCCAACAGCCCCGTTGCGCCTTTGGTCCCTGAAGCGGGGTCAATGGTTTGCTCCCCTTCAAGGGAACAGAAGATGGCTTCCTGGACAAAATTTTCCAAACAGCTTTCCATTTTTTCCACACGGTCCGGTTCGGTCTTCCCATCATGCTCCAGAAATCCTTCTTGGCCCGGACAGGCCGATTTGGGACGAGGTCTGCTCCTCGGTCGCGACTCGTGTCCGAAACTTTCGTAGCAAACCTCTTCCTCCTCTCCTGTAACCAAGACTTTTCGCTCTTTGGTGACTGAGGAATACTTTTCGCCTTGGCTTTCTTTCTCTTTCTCTTCCGATTCTGCTTCTGGGCAAACCACCATTCCAGGAACGTTGACAGGAGGAAACGGTCTTTTCAACATCATCTCGGCGGTAAAGAGCGTGGTGGTCGTCACTGTGGTCCCTTTGGTCTCGGGAGCCACCGGGCTTTCGGGGCGATGAACCTCTCCAGGAGTTTTGGCACTCGCCCTGCCTTTTGCTGCGGGATAAATGCCCTGGAGCTTTTCGGTGCTTAAACTATTGAAGACCTCATTAATCAGCTGGAGAAGAATCGAGCTTTCCCGGGCCACGGGTGTCCCCTCCTGGCTCAGCCACCTCTGGAGGTAACTTAGGATGCTGGCGACCATTTCTTCTACGTATTGAAGGATGTTCGTCTCAGAGGAAGCCACGGTTTTGGAAACAATCTTGCGGACCGTGTCCTTGACAATGGCGGTGGCGGCTTCGGACTCGACAGAATGGGGCGGAGCCATGGCGTAAATCTGCTCCAGAGGAACCCCAATGGCTTTGATTTGCGCAAAGAGCTCAAACTGGGAGACTTTGGTTTGGCTCGAAACAGCAAACGCTTTCAGTTTGTCGAGAATCACCTGGATGATCTCGTCGGCTACTCCACACAGGGACTCGAGGGAGAGGGGCATCCGGTCCTTCCAGAAGGCGGGGTCTGGGAGGGTGTGTCTCCCGGCGGCCATGACGCACATGGCCTTGCATTCGGCAGCAAAGTCGTCCTTGGATACCGTCTCCGTGTACACCTTCTGAGCCACCGACTGAAGTTTGCTCAGCACGCTTTCCACAAGGTCACTGGCCACGAAACTGGCAATCCTGGAGACGGATCCCGTGGCTGGCGGGCCGGAAGGAGAGCTGCCTAAAAGGTTCTCCGAGATGGATTCCAGAAGAATCTCCAGAGAAAGGGAGACGGAGCAAGCGGAGCAGCCCAGGTCGCCTAAGATCTGTTTGAAAATGTCGTCAAGAACAGTAGAGGTCATTTGGGTCAGGGGAAGCTTCAGGTCAGCGAAAATGCTCTCCACATCCTTGAGGTGGATGGCTTGTCTTTGGTCCGAGCCATGAAGGGGCTTGTGCTCTCCCTCAGATAAGGGCACTTGATCCATGTCGGTGGTAGTAGTAGTAGTGGCAGCGGCGGTGGTGGTGGTGGTGGTGGCAGCGTCGGAGTCCATTTTGGAAAAGAGCCCTCTCGGCCAGGTGGACTTGTGTTTGCTGTGGTAAGAAGCCACAAGAGGCTTCTTGGGGGCCTCAGCGGCCCCCTTTTGCATTTGGGCGAGCTGCGAGTCCGATTTGGCACTCTTCATGCTGGTGGTGGTGGTGGTGGACAGGAGCCCACTGTGCTTGGAGGGAGTCCACAAGATGGCCGCCTTCCCCCTCTTGAACTTCCCTACAAAGAAGTCGCTGTCCAAAGAGATGCGGGTGCTCTTGGTAAAGGAGGTGAAGGAGGACTTGGAGGAGAGGAGGGACGGGGGCTTCCCTCCGGACACATGGAACTCCCTGGCTGAGCTGTCCGAAGGTTTGATGGTGGTGTCGGTGAAGCTGACCTTCCTGGCGGAGGCGCAAGGGACAGATCCGTAGGCCTCGTAGAAGTCCTCGTTGCAGGTGCTGCAGGTGCTGGAGTTGTCCGAAGACAAGATGGACTCCTCTGAGATGGTGTACACACGCGTCCTGACCCGCTCTTCAAACTTGGTCAGGGCTGGGTAGAGGATGCTGGTGACGGCCGACACGACCCATGTCATGATATTCTGGATGATGCTGTTGAGCTCTGAGGCAGAGACCTATTTGTGGATGGAATGGGAGGTCGCAGAGGTGGGAGAGAGAGGAAGATGGGTGTTACTTCAGTAGCAACTGACACACACGCACACACACACACACCCCTCATGCAAATATGCAGAGCCGAGGAGGTCCATTTCTACCCCCATTGCCAAAACACACCGAATGTAGACTCCTCGTGACTAGTTTTTAAGGGCCCAAAACTCACAGGGCCTTCTCTGTGGCTGCTCCCTGACTTTGGATCTCCCTCCCAAAGGAGGCCACGCATTGCATTAAAAGATTTAAGATGCCCTGGGTCCTTTTGAGGAAGAAACTTATAATTTTTCTACAATTCATCTCATTCTCATGTGTTGGTACATTGTTAATGTTTAAATGTGAGTTGTTTAAATGCCTTTTTAAATTTTAATTTTACTACATTGTAATTTATCCCTGTTGAGTACGTATGTACTATTGCTGTAAACCTCCCAGAGTGACTTGGAGGCCAGATGAGCAGCCCAGAAGCCTATTAAATCAATCAATAAAATAAACATGAGGTAAAAGCTATTTTAAATAAATGAATGAATTAAAACCTCACCGGATCAAGCCAGCAGAGGGGTCAATCGGGTGGGGGATGGGGTGGGGAGCAGTGGGACTAGAGGAAGGAATTTTTTGACCCTTTCCTCTATACTGTTTTCCAGATCTCGATCGCCACCCTGTCTCCGACAAGATGCTTTTGGTTCTGCCAGAGGAGAAAACACATCCGTGGCAGTATTTCTCTGGCCTTTAGCAGGATGGGTGTGAGTGTGGGGGGATAGGAAATGGAGCCAGGAGGGGTCTTTCAGCTGCAGAAATGGATCTGGACCTTACGGCTTCTCCCAAATCAAGCAGTGTGGGATTAAGCCTCTGGGTTGACATAACTCGAGCCATTTTGCCATTTCAGAGGCAACAAATTCTGATGACAAAGGCCCGAGTTTCTCTGCAACAGCAGACAAGATTATGTCACCACACTAGCCCTTCCCTCCTCATTATTCCTTCATTAAGCTTGCCAATAACAGATCTCTTTGTCTTCTATTAGTTAAGTTTGCCAAAGCTAATTAGAGCACAAAGGCAATTAGAGCTATATCTCTTATCACTAAGCTAAAGATTGCCAATTAGAGCAATGCACATAGGAATACTAATACACATAGAAATGCATAATAATTTAGAACTCCCATGCAACGCCTCTTTAACTATATTTGGGGAATTTCTTGCTGCGCCACAAAGAAATGATGCAATCATCTATGCTAATCACTCAGTTATGCTAGCGCAGTGGTTCTCAACCTGTGCGTCCCCAGATGTTCCTGGACTGCAACTCCCGGAAACCCCTTCCGGCACAGCGAGTGGTGGAGGCTTCTGGGAGTTGCAGTCCAGGAACATCTGGGGACCCACAGGTTGAGAACCACTGTGCTAGAGTAATTAATAAAAAGGAGCCTCTTCGGAGGGAGGCAGGCTCCGCCGGTTCGGACACGTGTGTGTGTGTGTGTGTGTGTGTGTGTGTGTGTGTGTGTGTGTGTGTGTGTGTGTGTGTGTGTGTGTGTGTGTGTATTCTTCAAAGCGCTTTCCCGTTACTCCAGTATCAGGGCTATTCCAGTATCCAGCGGCCCTGGTTAATGCTACAAAGCAGATCCGCTCGGTGAGCAGTTGAAAGTTGAGCCGATGTGCTGAGGTAAATTTCACACATACAGTGGGCAGAGGAAACTGGGTTCAGGCCCCTCCATTTTGCCAACGGATCTTTCTCAGTATCTGGGCCTGAATGGAATGGGCTCAAAAAACAAACAAACAAACAAGAGCAATAATAAGAGCCATCCCCAGGGCAACCTACTTTCCCTCGTAGACTCTCGCGAAGCGCTGAGTGGTCTCTGAAAAAAAAGAGAGAGGAGAGAAGAAAGGCAAACGCATCAGCGGAGGAGTCCCAGCAGGCCAGCATCATCCTACCATGGGCAGGACTGCTGGGCCCCTCAAAGGCTGCAAGGGGAGCCCAAGGGGAAGCAGCCACCCAGGAGCATCTCAGCTGTAGGGTCTAAGCCGGGGAGGGGGGAGGGTGTGGGAATGGCAGCAGGGTTCCTCAGCCCGTGGCCAAAGAGGCAACCCCCCCCCTCCTGAGAGCACCACCGCAGCGGGGACCCTCCCTCTGATCCACAGAAGACCTGAGTGCCTTGAGAAGAGGTGGGAGACCTCCATGGGTCTTGGCTGGACCGTATTCCACAGGAAAGGGAAGATGGCCAAGGAAAAGGGTGTCATAGATCTCACATGTTTGATATCTAGGTCTGCATCATCATCCACTGTAGCATCTACAGTAGAAATGTGCAACTCAGAAGAGGTCTTACAGAGGTGGGTCTCTCTCAAGAAAGCCTAGCATCAATAGGCACTGCCCCACCCCCTCATTTGCATAGCTCCACCCTAGGTTCTCTTGGGACAACCTTGCTCCAATGACTATGGCCACACCTCCTCATTGACATAGCCCCACTCTAGGATCTCTCAGGACTGGCTCCAATAGATGTGGCCCCCTCATTTGCATAGCCCCACCCTGGGTTCTCTTGGGCCAACCTAGCTCCAATAAGTATGGCCACACCCCCTCATTTGCATAGCCCCACCCTGGGTTCTCTTTCTTGAATCACGTCAAAAGGCCTTCCTCTCTGTGTGTGCTGTGATTCCCAAACCTTTCCGGGCACTTACGAACATACCTGTCAAGTGTGCCGTATTCACTGGGAAATCTCGTTATTAACCCCTATTTCCCACCTTCTTCCCGGATATATTATTTTCCCAGAAATGTCCCTGATTATATAATTTTTAAAAAATCCTTTGAATGTCATGGGCGGGGCCATGTCGGGGACAGCTATTGAACATGCTTGAAGTATTGAGCATGCTCAATACGTGGTAGGGGCGAGGATACTGTGACCACAATCCCTTATTTTCAAATCCAAAACTTGACAGGTATGCTTACGAATTGGACAGAAGGCGCTGGAGGTACGCAGAGTAGGAAGATTCCGAGTCCTCATTCTCTTGCGAGGCCGAGGCCCTGTGCTCTGGAAGAAGAGAATGGGTGGCGTGGCTGTCAATGGGTGGTGCTGCCGTTTCACTTCCAGATCTGCTTATTCAAACAGGGGGTGCGGCAAGAGAGAAGCCGTGGGCAGGCAGCAGACTGAGGCCAGCTCACTCTTTTGCCCAGGAGAGGCTCCATCTCTCTCTTTCCCAGGAGAGACCAAAGAGGGCAGCTCAGCCCATCTCTGGGATCCTGTCGTGCTTCCCCTGCACTGGTCTGTATAACAACTGGCTGGTCTTTACGAGGACCACCCCACTGTAGCAAGTAGAGGTCCCCCTTTGTCCCGGCATGGGAGAAGCCCTAGAGTGCTTGCAGGCAATCCTAAAGCAATTCCAGATCCCTTTTTGTGGCGTGCTGGGAGATTATTATAGCCCAAGAAAGACAAAAAAAAGTGGGTCCTAGACAGAATCAACCCTGAACTCTCTCAGGAGGCAAACATGTTCAAACGGAGGCCGTCCTACGTGGGGGGGGGGGCATCCTGAGAAGGCAGGATTCCCTGGAGAAAACCATCATGCAAGTAAATGTGGAAGGCAGCAGGAAACGAGGAAGACCCGAGTACAAGACGGACTGACTCCCTAAAGGAAAGCCCAGGCTGGAGTTTGAAAGAGCCAGGCAGGCCTGCTGAGGGACAGGACATTTTGGAGATTGCTCCATACACGGGGTCACCATGAGTCGGAAACCACTTGATGGCCTGTTAGTAGCAACAAACTACCTTCAGGCCAAGAGGACACCTAAGCCATTCCCCTGGGAGGGCAAAGCTCCGAGAGATGGGTTTTGTTGCATTCTTGGGCTGCTGAAAGGGACCATCCTTCAGATGCTCAATCCCGGCCACGGGGTCCATTTTGTGGCTGTGGGACCAGGCCCCAAACCACTCCGATCCCCGTGTCCACCCCGCCCACAGCCGGCTCCGTCCTCCTCCTCACCTCTCTTGTGCTTATCCACTCGCCTCTTCTTACTCGGACCCCTCTCTTTAAGCAGACTTTCCGGCTCACACTGGGAAAACTAAAGAAAGCGACGTGGCGTTTTAAGGACGCGCCGGAGGGCGCCGGATGAAGTGGCTTCTGTATTCGCTAGGCCAATCTAGGAAGCAGCCCAGAGCCTAAGCCAACGGGTTGCCGGCGACTACCACCAGCCCCCACCCCGTCAAAAGCCACAGGCTGACTCCACCAAGTCCACTCAGCCAACGCTTTCCCCCTCCCACTATTGGGGGGTCGTTTTTCAGGCTCGTACCATTAGGGTCGCTCTTTTCTTGTGTTTCATTTTTCCCGGGCCCTCGCTGAACGTGTGCTGGGAGACAGCGGAAGACATGGTCATTTTGGCGGAAGTCTTGGGCGGAGTCCGACTGGGCTGGTTTGCTCCTGGAATGAAGTTGGAAGGAAGGCGTGCCTGAATGGGTCTGGGAATTTATCCATTGATTTAGAACATTTTTTAAAATCCTGCCACTGCTAAGCCACATCAGCGACCCCAGTCTGCTTCCCAATCCCAGTCACAGGAATGCTTCCACACCAGAGGCCCTTTCCTGCTGATAGAGGTGATTTTTAATACTGTCTAGAGTCTATAAGCTGTCATTGTAGATAAAATGGCAGTACTTTGGTTCCATTATTAATTCAGCTCTGCGCCCCTTAATTCACTTCTCTCCCTTCACGAAACTGTGACTCAAAGCACTACACTCTCCCCCAAGCCTGTGTCATGAGATACCAGGTCATAAAAGTACTGGACAAACACTTATCTTTATGGGAAGGCCACTAGTAGGGGCCCCTGCGAGAGATAAGCCATACATCCCTTGAAATATCAATATATCATAAGAGCTGTCAAACGCTTTCTGGGGAAAGAAGCGGAGAGTTCCGGGAACTGGATGACAGGGGGCGCTGAAGGACCAGATTGATAGTATCCTGTGTGTGTAACAATGTGATAACTATGTGTCTTTTGAAGTTTCTTTGTTGTTTGCGGGTGATTTATGGCACCCAGATGCATCCTTGTTTTTTTCTGATAAAGGAGGGGTGCTAGGGGAATGTTTTCTATAAAGACTGTAAAGTTTCTTTGCCTAATGCCCCAGTTTTCTCGACTGAAAATTCGGCTGGGTGCCTCACTGCAGTGAATTAAAAGCTTTTTCTCCGTACCTTTGAACCTTGGCGTGATTTTTCAACTCTCGGCTCCCTTAATAGCGGCAAGGTAACCCGGGGGTGTAGCTTTCACTGCTATTGCAGTTAGCTCTAAGTAGAATGAAATGGAGCACTCACACAGCCCTAAACATATAGTATTCTGCTTTCCAGCCTTTGCCCCATCCCCCTCCACAAACACACACACAAAATAGCCCCCAGCAATTCTGCAGCCCATACTCCTTAAGCCAGTTCCATGGAGAAGAGGTCCCTTGTAATGTTAATTACAAGCTTCCTGATCCAGATCACTCCTGTTCAACCTCGCTGCCAGGCCACTGGTGAATGGAGCCCACCAATGACCTCTCATTATTCTTGACCTCTTGTGAAGGACAGTAAAGCAAAGTGGTCTGCTTATATACCGCCCCATACCACTACAAGTAGTCTCTGGGCGGTTTACAGTTTTTTAATTACAGCGTGCAGGCTACACATTGCCCCCACAGCGAGCTGGGTACTCATTTTACTGACCTCGGAAGGATGGAAGGCTGAGTGAACCTTGAGCCTGCTACCTGGGATTGAACCCCAGGTCGTGAGCACAGTTTTACCTGCAGGACAGGCATTTAACCACTGCGCCATGAGGCTCCTCAAGGTGTGGGGGTGTGGGTGAAATGTGTTTGTGGCCATTCCTTAAGATATACAGTGGTACCCCGACTTAAGAGCAGCTCAAGCTAAGAGCAATTCGACTTAAGAGCAGAAAACTGTTGGCATTTTAACTGCTGCCGTACAAATTTTAGATATGGTCTGCTCGACTTACAATTTTTTTAAAATAAATTTTTAATTTAGTTTTTAATGTAGGACTTGCTGTCCAAAGAGGGAATGCCTGCTGTGTGCTTGGCACTCTAGGCCAGCTGACTAAATAATGGTTTTTTTTTAGTAAAGTGATTTTAACCAGTATAATAAAATTTAAGAAAGTATAATAATAATAATTTTAATAAATAAATAAATAAATAAATAAATATTTAAAATTTAGTTTTTCATTTTTTTAGATAAGTACCCCAAATTAAGAGTAGTTTGACTTAAGAGCATGCATTCGGAATGGATTACATTCGTGAGTCGAGGTACCACTGTATATATTTTTTCCTAGTTTTCAGTGCATATTTGTGCTCCTGAATCATCTGTATGAAAGTGGGAGGTGCCTATTATGTCTGGCTCAAGGCATGGAAGACACTCACCTGAGAAGACCCATTTTTGTAGGGGAAGGTCAGACGTTTAGAAAGAACCCACATTCAGAATGTATTTCCTTGTGTGGTTTGCTGTAGGACTCGCTCAAGTCCTGCCCGGTGGGGCCCGGTTGAGAGGCCGAGGGCTGTGTTTGTATTTGGAGCCACTGATTTTGTTCCAGGTTCATTTCTTGAAAATAAACACACACCCTCCACCATTCTCTTTTTAAATAGACCCAAGGCAGCTTGCATCATTAAAAGACAGCATTTCTAGCAGAGAACTGAATATTAAAAGGCTGCTGACATCGCTAAAAGAAATATTACGGCTAAAAATGAGGTACAGTGGTACCTTGTATAAAGGAATTAAATTTGTTCCAAATGAAATTCTGTGAAACAAAATTTCCTTTGGAGAAATTTCCCATAGGAATGCATTGAAAACGGCTTAATCCCTAATCGCGACCATTTTTCTGTTGTACGGATTCGCCCTGTAGGCGATCCTCTTAAGCGATTCCCCCCATCTCTGGAATTTTTTTCCTTTAAGTAGATTTTCTGTTAAACACACTGCTTGTTATACGAAGGTCCGCTGTATATAAATATTAAAAGGGAAGAAACACATGCCACTCAGAGAAATGGTCAACAAGAGAAATGCTATAATAGCATGTGGTAAGCAGTAAAGCACAAGCATCCATGGAAAAACCCTCACTTTAGGCAAGCAGTCACTAAGGTGGTTACCTCACGTCCTTCTTTGTTCCACGACTAGTTTTGTACCGTGACAGATCACGTGGTTTTGTCCCTGTTTTAGTGTTCCCATGGTCGTGATAACTTGTCTCGTGACAAGTGTTACTTCACAGTCTCGTACCGTGACAAACACTGAATTTGTCTAGCTTTTGGGGGGGGACATAAAAATGCTTTTTCGATATTTCGATTTAGTAATATTCTGGTTTTCATATGCCAATGTGGCAGCATTGATAATGTTTTCTTCCTTATACAGTGGACCCCTGTATAACCAACAGTTTGTATAACATAAAATCTGTACAACATAGAAAATTATGGAGATAGGGGAAATTTGCTTAACAGAATCGCCTATGGGGCGAATCCATATAACATAAAAATAATCATGATTAGGTATTACTCCATTTTCAATGCATTCCTATGGGAAATTTGTATAAAGGAACATTTGCTTAACATAACTTCATTTGGAACGAATTAATTCCTTTATACAAGGTAGCACTGTACAGTACATTTGAGTTGCATGGTTTTCTGTAGGGAAATCAATGACATATGTCGCTTCACCCACTAACTACTAGATGGACACAAGGAAAAAACCCCCAGGAAGACAGGATTGTGCAGGCCAAATACCATTTGTACCAGTACAGTTGTTACTTCACGTCCTCTTAACTGGGCCAAGAAGCAGAACAGAAGAGGGACAAGAGAAAACCCAACCCCAGCACTAGGTAAAGATTTGTCTTACTTAGCACCCATTCCGGGGGCAAGATCAAAACAAATTTCAGTTGTTGCGAGACGGACGTGAAGTAACTTTTTTTGTACCGCTCCTAAACGCAACAACTACAGAGACAAAACAGATGTGAAGTAACCGCCTAATGCAGTGATGGCAAACCTATGGCATGGGTGCCAAAGGTGGCACTCGGAGCACTTTCTGTGGGCACCCAACATTGGCCCTTCATAGCCACCTGTATACAGGTTAAATTACTGTATTGGCATTTTGCAAACAAATCAGTGGGTTTTGAATTGCCGTTTGGGCACTCGGTCTCTAAAAGGTTTGCCATCACTGGCCTAAGAGAAACTTGCAAGGAAATAGGCCTTTGTTGGCTTGTGGAAGGACAGCAGAAGCAGAACACTTTAGCAAAGATGGGGGTCAGCCTGGCCTCCAGTGGGAGGAAATTCCAGAGTCCGGGAGCCACCACAAAGAAGGCCCTGACCCGCGTCCCCACCAGGACAGACATCTTCCTGTACAATTTCAGGCTAAGACCCAGAGCAGATCCACCCCGGCCGCCCCCAAGGAAGTCGGATCCCCCTGCCTCGCCTGAAGTAGACTCACCGGCAGTAGGGGAGAAAGGCATCTTGTTGTTCCTCCCACCGGCCCCGGGTTTGCTGCTCCCGCTCGAGTCAGAGCCACCGGTTCCTTTCCCGTTGCTGGTGCCGCATCCGGCTGAACCACAGCACTTGCCGTTGTGACTGCAGCATCCGCCTGAACCACTGCAGCAGGTCTTGCTTCCGCACCCGGCCGAGCCGCTGCAGGTCTTGCTCCCACACCCGGCCGAACCACTACACGACTTGGTGCTCCCACACCCAGCGGATCCACAACACGACTTGGAGCTCCCACACCCTGCCGAACCACAACAGGACTTGGTGCTCCCACACCCGCCCAAACCGCAGCAGGACTTCTTGCTCCTGCACCCGCCGGAACCGCAACAGGACTTGGTGCTCCCGCACCCGCCAGAACCGCAACAGGACTTGGTGCTCCCGCACCCGCCGGAACCGCAGCAGGACTTCTTGCTCCCGCACCCGCCGGAACCGCAACAAGACTTGGTGCTCCCGCACCCGCCAGAACCGCAACATGAGGTCTTGCTTCCACAGCCAGCAGTCGATTCACAGGCCGAAGGTGCGCCCCCGGTGCTGATGGCTCCAGCGGAGGCAGAGGGTGCCACTTGGTCATCTGTGCTCTCTGCTGGCCCCAGGCCAAGATCTGCTGACTGTTGGTCGTTGATGCTTCCGGCAGCCAGGCTGGCTGCTGACCCTGCGTTCTTGGCTGTGGAGAGGGAAACCTTGCTGCCCAAGCCTTGAGGGAGAAGATATGGACTCACTGCAGAGGATGAGAAGGGAGGTCTACAGTAAACAGCCAGAAGGACGGTGCAAGGGCCTACTGGCCAGGCGCCTGTTTTCACCTGGCTAGAAGGCAACACATTATAATAGTATGTTAGCTCTCTCAACAAAGGTGGTGGTGGCACAATCTTTCTCCCACTTTTCACGCTGCCTTTTCATCAATCCCCAGACAAATCAGAACCACTTCATACCTCCACCAACAAGGCCACTCCTAAAGATGCACACTTCATGTGTTAAGTGTGGAAGGGTTGCATAGGTGTGACTTTCACACCCCCAGGCTATTCTCCATCTAAGAAGTCTATTCAGGCCACTGTCCACCTAATGAGCCTATTCAGACCAGGGTGCTGGGAGGGGGGAGAAACCAAGGTGAACTATAAATTGAAAGCCTCCCACCAACTTTCCTTAGACTGAGGAAGCTACTTGGATGTGTAGCAAAGCGTTTCGATCGCACAAAGAAAGAAGTCCAGTAGTCATGACTCAACTGCCAGATAACCTCACTTGAATAACTGAAAATCTCCACGGATATGTTACCTGAGAACTTGTTGGACATGTTTTGCAACCTATTAGAGCAATGGTTCCCAATCTTGGTCCCCTCCCCAATGTTCTTGGACTACAACTCCCAGAAATCCCGGGCAGCACATCTAGTGGCGAAGGCTTCTGTGAGTTGCAGTCCAAGAACATCTGGAGACTGTAGGTTGGGGACCATAGAGGTTTATTCCATTGGCTCCAATTTGCTGAAGGTGTTTTAACCCCAGGAAAATGCCAGCACTCCCATATTCTAATGTAACAAGAGGCTTAATCTGTCATGTTTCTAATCGAATCTCATTTTGGAAGTGCAGAACTAGGAGGAGTCCTACGGCTCATTAAGACCAACTCCTGTCAGGGAGGGACAGTGGGGAATCGAACTTCCAGCCTTCGGCCCTGCAACCAGATGCAAAGAAGGTGAACGAGTTTTGCCTCGTAAATGAGGGCTTAGTGAGGTAGCAAAATAGGATTAGCAGAGTAAGATTGGATGAGAAAGCCTCATCCAAGAGAAAATCTTAAAACACATAAAAGAACAAACCTTGCTGAGAGAAAATCAGCATGGCTTCTGTAAGGGTAAATCTTGTCTGACAAACCTCTTAGAATTTTTTGAAAAGGTCAACAGGCACATGGATTTGGGTGAACCGGTTGATATAGTCTATCTGGATTTTCAAAAGGCTTTTGACACAGTCCCTCACCAAAGGCTGCTGAGAAAATTGCACAGTCAGGGGATAAGAGGGCAGGTCCTCTTATGGACTGAGAACTGGTTGAGATCCCGGAAACAAAGAGTAGGTGTCAATGGGAAATTTTCACAATGGAGAGAAGTGAAAAGCGGTGTGCCCCAGGGCTCTGTCCTGGGACCGGTGCTTTTCAATCTGTTCATAAATGACCTGGAGACAGGGATAAACAGTGAGGTGGCCAAGTTTGCCGATGACACAAAACTTTTCCGTGTGGTAAAAACCAGAGAAGATTGTGAAGAGCTCCAGAAGGATCTCTCCAAACTGGGGGAATGGGCTGAGAAATGGCAAATGTGTTTTAATGTAACCAAATGTAAAGTAATGCATATTGGGGCAAAAAATCCAAACTTCATCTATCAACTCATGGGCTCTGAGTTATCCGTGACGGATCAGGAAAGAGATCTTGGTGTGTTGGTGGACAGCTCCATGAAGGTGTCTCCCCAATGTGTGGCAGCGGTGAAGAAGGTCAATTCCATGCTAGGGATTATCAAAAAGGGGATTGAAAATAAAACAGCCAACATTATAATGCCATTATACAAAACAATAGTAAGGCCCCACCTGGAGTATTGTGTACAATTCTGGTCACCGCATCTCAAGAAAGACATAGTGGAACTGGAAAAGGTGCAGAAGAGAGCGACTAAAATGATTACTGGGCTGGGGCACCTCCCTTATGAAGAAAGGCTAAAACATTTGGGCCTCTTTAGTCTGGAAAAAAGGCGATTGAGGGGGGATATGATTGAGACATACAAAATAATGCAGGGTATGAGTAAAGTGGATAGAGGGAAGCTCTTCTCCCTCTCCCAAAATACCAGAACTAGGGGACATACACTCAAATTGAGGGCTGGGAGAGTAAGAACTGACAAAAGAAAATATTTTTTCACCCAGCGCGTTGTAAGTCTATGGAACTCCCTGCCACACAATGTGGTGATGGCATCTGACCTGGATGCCTTCAAAAGGGGATTGGACAGATTCCTGGAGGAAAAGTCCATCACAGGTTACAAACCATGATGGAGATGTGTAACCTCCAGGGTTTAAACCAGGGTACTTCAAGGGCCAGATGCAGGAGAGTGGTATCAGGAGACAGATATCTAGTCTCATGCGCTCCCAAACACATCTGGTGGGGCCGCTGTGAGATACAGGAAGCTGGACTAGATGGGCCTTTGGCCTGATCCAGCATGGCTCTTCTTATGTTCTTATGTTAAGATTACTTAGGGGTGCAATATGGCACTGGGTGCGAGATTGGCATCCATATGGTATACAGATAAAGCATGCTGCTTACATACTGCCCCTTAGTGCTTAAACCACTCTTTGGGTAGTTTACAAGTAATTGTCCAGGCTACACATTCCCCCCCACCTCCCCCAACCACCAGCAAGCTGGGTACTCCTTTTGCCCACTTCGGAAGGATTGGAGGCTGAATGAACCTTCAGCCTGCTCCCTGGGACTGAAGCCCACCCTAGTAGGCTTTTTAAAGGATTTTCTTCTCCACCTAGGAGCAGAGGAATTTTTAATTTCCCAGTATCATTAGGTGGCTTAGCTATCTTGTGAAGCCACTTAACAATGTCGGGAAACTGCAATTCAGGGGTGGGGGGGAATCAACAGCTGCAAGCTCTGCCTTGGTTCAATCCCAGCCATCCCACATGCAGGAACTGAACCAAAATAAAGCAATCCTACCCTAAAAAATAATACAGTATACTCGTCTCTTACAAGGGACCCAAATGATGCAGGTAGAAACACCCTGGGGACAGTCAGGAAAGGTGCAAAGCAGCCAGTCGCCCACAGTAGAGCAAACCAGGCCGTCACACACCCTTACTTGAGTTTAGCTAGCGATTACCAATGGCTAGAGCTTTTGGAGATTCAAAATCCTACAAGGGTTTGATCCTGATGGGCTCCGGAAGCTGGCTTGAAGTTCACTCAACATTCCATCCCCCCAAGGCTGCTCCCTCTAAAACCCAGACCTTTCCAAGCATTCCAGAAAGGACACAGAAGCCTCCTTAGCCTGCCCCACTGCTCCTGCGAGGGGGAAGCAGAGTGGCCTTGCAGCCAGATGGGCGGCAGATAAACCATAGCATCGTGAAGCTGGAAAGGGACCTATAGGACCACCAAAGTCTGAGCCCCCTGCTCCATGCGGGAATACGATTCAAAGGAGATCTGCCAGATGGCTGTCCCGATTTCTCTTGAAGGCCTCCAGTGCTGGAGCGCTCACCCACCTCTTGAGGTCATGGGTTCCGTTGCCGTACTATTCTAACAGTCAGGAAGTGTTTTTTTCCTGAATATTCAGCCGAAAGCTGGGTTCTCTTAACTTGAGCCCACTGTGGCACGTCCTGCGCTCTGGGATGATCGAGAACAGATCCTGCTGTGGTAATATCATTGCCCATATTTCTGAGCCCCAACATTGGTCAAGCACAAAGGAAACTGAAGGCCTAGGAAGGCTGCTTGACCTGTTATTTCCCAGCAGTCCCCAGGAC
This sequence comes from Phrynocephalus vlangalii, assembly GCA_037367305.1. Taxonomy (NCBI): domain Eukaryota; kingdom Metazoa; phylum Chordata; class Lepidosauria; order Squamata; family Agamidae; genus Phrynocephalus; species Phrynocephalus vlangalii. The sequence continues at coordinate 41,303 of JAWVWN010004570.1, read as the reverse complement.
CGAAGCAGATACCAGGATGTGCTGATGTAGGCAAGAAGGCCAGAGCAAACAGGATGGCAGATAAACAGGATATCAGGATACATCTGCTCAGGCCCAGAAAAGCTCTTCCTGTCCTTATCAATAATCCCTCACTAGCTAGGGAGCATTTCCCCCCCCCACCTATGGAATGTATTTCCTCTGCCATTGTGTACTTGTTTACTGTGTATGGTCTCACAGATAAGGCATACATTCCCCTCCCACCGAGGAACGTCCTGCTGTATCTATTGTTCTTGCTTAATAAAACACTGGTCGCTCAGGCAGCAGGAGAGGAATCATCACACGAATCATCATCACACACTCGCACACACGCATGCCTCCACACATTCATACATCACACAGACATCCATGGACCCTGACAGAGAGACGAACAGGAAAGCTGCCTGAGCACCATTTGATTGAACCCCAAAACTCTGTGTCCGTGTGATCCGTAACACAACATCCTGCCCCTCCTCTGTAGGACAGCCCTTCAAATAGGTGAAGAGTGCTATCCTATCCCCCCCCAGTCCCCTTTTCTCTGGGCAGACCATGCCCAGTTCTTTCAGTCTTTCCTCCTAGGACCTTGGTTTCCAGCCCCCTGATCATCCTTGTTGCCTTCCTCTGAACTTGTTCAAATATCTTCCAAATGGGATGAGTGAATGAATGAATGAATGAATGAATGAATTAATGAATGAATGAATGAATGAGGACTTCACACACCCCGCTCCAAGCCCTTACCTGCCGCTGAGTCCGCCAGGCTTTCCTTTTTGCTCAAGTCCCGTTCGCTTGGGACAGTTTCTTGCTGCAGGAAACGTATCGTGAAAGAGAAGGAAAGGGATTGAGATATTTCATGGAATAATCTGACTTCTCTCCAGCCGGCCCCAAACACTCTCTGTCCTCTGAGGCTCCGGATTCCAGGGGTGCCCTTGGATAATGTGGGTGATAATGTGGGTGATAATGTGGGTGTGTTTGTTGTTTCTGGAAGCAGGGTGGCTCATTCCCTTCCAATGCTGCCAGTCCTCCCCGAGCCAGCCCAAATGGTTAGGGACTCCAGCACCACCCCTTCCTCACACGATTCTCCCCAATTCTGCCCCCTCAGGTGGCCGCCTCACTTTGCCTGCTGGTAGGGCCGGCACTGTATTTGCCTCAGGCAGGGAACCTCCCCCCCCTCACACACACTCCTCTTAGGTCACCATTGTGGTCACCCTTGTGGAGAAGGCCTCCCGTCTTACCCCGGGATCCAACCCAAGGCTGGGGAGCAGCGAGGGCTCTTACCTCCTGGGAGGAGGCCGACTTGCAAGGGACCACCTCCACGTCAGGCGGCAGGGTCGTGAGGGACGGCTTCAGGCTGCTCTTCTCTTTGGAGAGGGAAGCCTGGCTGGCTTCCTGGGTGGGGATGCCTCCTGGGGACAGGGTAAAGATGGGGCAGGCAGGGGGAGAGAGAACAAGACCAAAAAAGACCATCTAAGCCAGGCATGTCCAAAGTTAGGCCCGGGGGCCAAATGCAGCCCGTTTTCAAATTCTGAGCGGCCCACAGCCTCTTCTCTCTGCCAGCTTAGCCTGTCATGCATCCCCACCAGCTGGCCCTTTGCCATACCAGATGGAGGCGTCAGCTGGCAGTTTTATGTTTCGCCTGCCCTCCCTGCCTCTGTCCACCACCACCACCCAACCACCTTCCCAGCCTACCCGCCCCCGGCTCCGTTGCTGCAGCGTCCTCCCTTCCTCCTTGCATGTTATAGAGACTTGTCCAAAGTCCGGCCCGGGGGCCAAATGCGGATGAATGGTTGGCCCCCACAGATTTTCACCTTGCCAAATCTGGCCCTCTTTGCAAAAAGTTTGGACACCCCTGATCTAAGCCATCACTTTTCTTACGCACTGTAATAGGACTGGCACCCGCAGTGCCTCCAGGCCAGAAGCTCTCGGCTCCTTGGACTTGTGGTCACCAGGAGAAGATGGCAAGACTCCACTTGAGTCCTTCTCCAGATCAACGCCCACTATCCCCCCTCCAGCCCAACCTGGCTTTTAGACTCCTCTCCCCTGAGGTCCTTCCCCCCCCATAGCCCCAAACCAGGAAGTGCTGGAGAGTCCAGTGGTTAAAGCATCAGACTGTGGAGCCCCACTGAGGGACCGAGCTCAGTGACCTAAAAGGTCCCTTTGGGCCAGGGTTGGCGAACCTATGGCACGGGTGCCAAAGTTGGCACTCGGAGCCCTTTCTGCGGGCACTCGACATTGTCTCTTCACAACCACCTGTATTCAGGTTAAATTGCTATATTGGCAATTGGTGAAAAATGAGTGGGTCTTGAATTGCAGTTTGGGTTCTAAGATTATTTTAAAATTACCTTTATTGGAGGCTGACATTGATCGAACAAGATAAACTAACTCTGCCGTTCAATTGGGAGTTGAGTCATGGCTACTGGACTTCTTTTTTTGAGAGATAGAAACGTTTCGCTGTTCATCCAAACAGCTTCATCGGTCTCGGACCAATGAAGCTGTTTGGATGAACAGTGAAACATTTCTATCTCTCAAAAAAAGAAGTCCAGTAGCCATGACTCAACTCCCAGTTAAACGAACCTGGATGACTGAGAATCTTCACAGACATTCTGCCGTTCAATGGCTCCCCTTCCTTGAATGAGCGGCTAAACAGGCCTTTTGACCCAACAACCCCATATATCAAAACATGCTACACCTCTGGGCGGACATTTAAGAAACCCCTTTCCTATACAGCGACCACATAACCTTAAGAATCTCTTTAATTCGCATACCTGTCAAAGCACAAGCCCATTAAGTGTCTCATATGACCTCGAGAGTTGGGCTCACTGCGACGAGAAGGTGTGCTGTATAACTCATTGGGTAAAATTTGTTCAATTATTTATATCAATAACCCTGATAAAGGTAAACTTGCTTACAACTGCAGCTAGTACAGTGGTAACTCTACGTATGAGTTTAATCCGTTATGAATGCATGCTCATAAGTCAAACAACTCATAAGTAGAGCAGTCGTATCTAAAAAAAATAGAAAAAAATAAATAAATTAAAAATCGGGGAAAAAAACTTTTAAAAAGTAAGTAGAGCAGACCACATCTAAAATTTGTAAGGCAGTAGTTAAAACGCCAAGGGTTTTCCGCTCTTAAGTCAAATTGCTCATAAGTAGAGCTGCTTGTAAGTAGAGGTACCAATGTATTTGGTTTAATGCTTAATTCATATCGGATGGTACACCCACACTGAGGACTGGTTGTTGTTTTCGGCTGAAAGTTACATTTGTCTTTGTTTTCAGTTTTTACTACTAATATTTCATCTATCTATCTATCTATCTATCTATCTATCTATCTATCTATCTATCTATCTATCTATCTATGAAGATGTACCTTCAGGGAACACTGGTCCTTTGTCTTCAGGGAAACTCTCTGGCTTCTGGTCCGGATGGGCTGCCTTCCTCGCATCATCTTTACTTTTCTTGCCCATGGGTGCTTTAAGAATGAAGACAGGAGGAGCCCGTTAAAATATAAGCCAAGGAGTAAATGCCTGCCCCAGGGCTGAAAAGTCCCTGAGTTCAGCACTGAGAGAGCCCTAGCATTTAAGCAGCTGGAGAGACTCTGGTTTCATTGGGTATTTTAAAAGCAAGGTTCTAGTCCTCAGGGCAGCTGAGATATCAATGCACATGGGCAATAAGAACATAAGAATGTTTTACGGAATCCCACAAGACAAGGTGGTGGTGGTGGCGGCGGCTCAATAAGATCCTCAGAGTTTGGTGCCCCTCCTCATCATAATACTGATGGCAATGCACTTTATTTATTTATTTGATTTATAGCAGTGGTTCTCAACCTTCCTAATGTCTCGGGACCCTTTAATACAGTTCCTCATGTGGTGCTGACCCCTTTGCCTTGCTTGGAGGAGGCCACAAGCCCCCCTTTGGTAGGCCACTGCCCCAGGTGCCATAGAGCAGTGTTTTTCAACCAGTGTGCCGTGGCACATTACTGTGCCGCGAGATGTTGGCTGGTGTGCCGCGGCGCTGGGGAGCCGGAGGAAGGCGGGGCACCCCACCCCCGCGGCCACCTCCGCCCGACCACCTGCGGCCGCCCGGGGAAAGAGGGAAGGAGGGAGGAGAAAGGAGGGGCAGCAGACACGGAGGGGGGTGAGCCGGGGAGGGGCACCCTTAGCTGGCACCTGCACGGGGTCCGCCGCCGCCCCCCCCCCCGTCGCCCAAAAAAACCTAATGCTGCATTGGAACGGATTAAATCCAGTTTCAATGCATTCCTATGCATTTTTTAACATTTTCTAATGGTGGTGTGCCTCGTGATTTTTTTCATGAAACAAGTGTGCCTTGGCCCCAAAAAGGTTGAAAAACACTGCCATAGAGAACTCCCCTCTATACAGGCACCCTCAGCCAATCGCAGCCTCCAGTGCCACTGACTGACACCCCCTCCAACCTATCAAGCTGTAACTCACTCTTTCCTCCCTTCCTCCCCCCCCTCCTCTATACCCAAGCTGTTCGTGCCTTTTTCTTCACTGGCTCATGGCAACCCTTGTGAAATGGTTATTCGACCCCCAAAAGGGTCCTGACCCCCCCAAGTTGGGAACCACTGAGTTAGAGCTTAGCCTCATTCCTGTAGAGATAAGGACTCTGGTTATAGGGCTCGCTGTTAAATTAGACTTAAGTTGCATTGGTGACTCGGTTTTAGTCTCAGAGTGGACTTGCAACTTTAAAAAAAATCCACCTCTCCCTTTTTTCAGGCGGAAAAAAGCTAGTTTTTAGTAGGGATTCAGACTTGAGGCTCCATTGGGACTCCATGCCAAAGACTCAGACTTCAGATTGAAAGACTGGCCAACATCTCTTCATCCCTAGAGATGGTGCTTATTAGATGACAGGTCCCTGCCCCCAAGGAGTTTACAGATGAAAGCTCTGTGCAAAGGAATCGGCAGAGGAAGGGAACGAGCTGAAGGCACCACAAGGATGTGCTCTTCATATCCGCCCTGCATTTGTCTGGTTCTTTCAGTAAGAGGGTGGTGAAGGTGGGCAGGAAAAGGAGCAACGGGAAGGATGGAAGGAATGGAAGGAAGGAAGGAATGGAAGGAAGGAAGGAAGGAAGGAAGGAAGGAAGGAAGGAAGGAAGGAAGGAAGGAAGGAAGGAATGGAAAGAAGGAAGGAAGGAAGGAATGGAAGGAAGAAAGGAAGGACGGAAGGAATGGAAGGACGGAATGGAAGGAAGGAAGGAATGGAAGGAAGGATGATGGAAGGAATGGAAGAAATGGAAGGAAGGAAGGAAGGAAGGAAGGAGGAAGGAAGGAATCAAAGGAAGGAATCGAAGGAAGGAATCGAAGGAAGGAATCGAAGGAAGGAAGGAAGGAAGGAATCAAAGGAAGGAATGGAAGGAAGGAAGGAATAGAAGGAATGGAAGAAATAGAAGGAAGGAAGGAAGGAAGGAAGGAATGGAAAGAAGAAAGGAAGGAAGGAAGGAATGGAAGGAAGGAATGGAAGGAATCAAAGGAAGGAAGGAAGGAAGGAAGGAATCGAAGGAAGGAAGGAAGGAAGGAAGGAAGGAAGGAATCAAAGGAAGGAATGGAAGGAAGGAAGGAAGGAATAGAAGGAATGGAAGAAATGGAAGGAAGGAAGGAAGGAATGGAAGGAATGGAAGGAAAGAAGGAATGGAAAGAAGAAAGGAAGGAAGGAAGGAATGGAAGGAATGGAAGGAAGCCCCAAGAAGGAGATCTACAAACATCTGTTTTAACCTCCCTACAAAAAAAAAGATCTCTGGTGCCTGGGTAAGCACCATCAGCGGCCCTTCCTTTGGCATTGCTGGGGAGGAGCCAGGCTGATTTCCCACCATGCCTCTGGCACAGCCTTCGCTTGGGGGCCTTGTGGGAAATGCCAATGCCGTTATTCGTGGGCTGCCACCAGGACCTGCCACCAGGCAGGTCTAGAGAAGTCCTCCTTCAAAACAAAGCGGGGTGGAGTGGGGTGGGGCGGGCTCTTCAGCAGTCCATATCCCGAGCCCCCTGAAACCTGGTGCTGGCCCCAACTGGGAAATCAAAGGGAGGTTTCTGCTGCTTGGAGCGGGGGGGGGGGTACTAGAAGCATGCTTGGGGCAGTTCCATCTCCCGCCGTACCTAGTCTTTTGGCCGGTGGGCCGTGGTCTTCAGGGGCTGCTCCGGGGAAAAAACGGCCAGAAGGGACAAAACCTTCCCCCTGGAACTGCTCTTGCAGCTTCTTCAGGTGGTGGGCCATCTTCTTCTCCAGCATGGCCTGTTTCTGCAGGGTTCAAAGGGTTCCGCATTCAGCATTCCCGTGGCACTGAGGCTGGAGGCGTCCTGGGGCACCTCCCTTGGACCCCCCCCCCAGAAGTTTTCCACGCAAGGCTTCTCCAAGGTACCTCCTTGAGGAGAGGAACCCTCACCGCCTGAGGCGGCAGATCTATGGCGGTTACTTCACGTCCTACTTCGTTCCGCGGTTACGTTCGTTCCGCGACAGTGTTGTTCGTGGTCACATTGTTTTGTCCCTGTTCAATCCCTGTTTTCGTTTACCCACGGGCGTGATTGTCTCGTGACAACTGTTACTTCACGTCCTTGTTTCGTGACAAAATACAGTGGACCCTTGTATAACAAACAGTTTGTATAACATAAAAACTGTACAACATAAAAAATTCCGGAGATAGGGGAAATTTGTATAACATAATTGCCTATGGGGCAAATCCGTACAACATAAAAATGGGATTACTCCGTTTTCAATGCATTCCTATGGGAAATTTGTATAAAGGAAATTTTGCTTAACATAATTTCATTTGGAAAGAATTAATTCCTTTATACAAGTACCACAGATTTTGCTGGCTTTGTTTAGCCTTTTTTATTGTCAGGCTTCCATTTTTCGATATTTCGAATCCCCGCTGCGACAAACTTGTACCTGGTCCTGGGATGCTGTTTGTCTTGTCGCTCTTCTGTCACACTTCTTGTACCAGTACAAGAGAACGTGAAGTAACACATGTACTGGTACAAATGGTATTTGTCCCGCACAATCCTGACTTCCTGGTTTGGTTTTGTTTTTCTTTTAACAAGTGCCAAGCGGCATATCGAAACGTCAGTACTCAGTTGTGTCGTTTGCAGTAATCCAGGAGGATGTTCGCTCCAGGATTCACTGCCCTGCACTCACTGTCTCGAGCGAGAGCAGCAGTCATAAGAACATAAGAAGAGCCCTGCTGGATCAGGCCAAAGGCCCATCTAGTCCAGCTTCCTGTATCTCACAGTGGCCCCACCAGATGCGTTTGGGAGCACATGAGACTAGATCCCTGTCTCCTGATGCCACTCCCTTCTGTCTGCCACTTTGAGGTACCCTCCTGTTAAGCCTGGAGATAACATGTATCCCCCTCATGACTTGCCACTTATGATGGACTTTTATTTATTTATTTATTTATTTATTTATTTATTTATTTATTTATTTATTTATTTATTTTAAGATTTTTATACCGCGCCTATTTCCCGAGTGAGAACTCAGGGCGGTTCACACAACATATTAAAAAGCTAAAAACAATCACAATCACAGTGACAATGGCGTCCAAGCAGGCTCACAGGCAAGCCGGGGCAGAAAAGAAAAGAAAAAAGGAAATCCTGTATCCCTAGTCAGTGCCGAAGGCGTCCCTGAAAAGCAGACTCTTTAAAGCTTTCTTAAACGACGCCAACGACGGAGCCAGCCGTAACTCGCCTTCCTCCAGCAATGGGCCCAATCCCCTTTTAAAGGCCTTTAGTCCAGATGCCATCATCTCATCCTGCAGCAAGGAAGTCCCACAGACGAACAACACTCTGGGTAAAGAAATACAGTGGACCCTCGTATAACAAGTGGTTTGTTTAACAGAAAATCTGCTTAAAGGGAAAAAATTTCCAGAGACGGGGGAAATCGCTTAACAGAATCACCTATGGGGCGAATCCATACAACAGAAAAATGGTCGCAATTAGAGAGTAATCCATTGCCAACGGGAAATGGGAAATTTGTACAAAGGAAAATTTGCTTAGAATTTTATTTGGAATGAATTAATTCCTTTATACAAGGTACCACACTATTATCTGTTCTCACTCTTCCAACCCTCAATTTGAGGGGATGACTCCTGGTTCTGGTATCGCATGACAGGGTAAAGAGCTCCCCTCGATCCACGTGACTCATGCCCTGCATAATTTTGTACATCTCAATCATGTCCCCCACCTCCTCAGGTGCCTTTTTTTCCAGACGAAAGAGCCCCAAATGCTGTAGCCTTTCCTCATAAGGGAGGGGCCCCAGCCCAATCAACCATTTAAGTCACTCTCTTCTGCACCTATTCCAGTGCCAATACGACGGTTCCTTCACGTCCTTCTTTGTACCGCAACTTATTCTGTACCATGATGACGTTTGTTACAATCACGTGGTTTTGTCGCTGTTCCCATGTTCCCCTAGTCGTGAGGACTTGTTACATGACAAATGTTACCTCACGGTCTAATAACGTAACAAAATGCTGATACATCTCTTTTGAAATGCAACGACCAGAAATCTACACCATACTCCAGGCGTGGCCTTATCACTGTTTGGTATAATGTCATTATAAAATTGGCTGCTTTATTTTCAGTCCGTAGTCATCGAGGCCTGCAGCCACCCTTAAATTGCAACATCCACGCTAGACCCCCCCCCAAAAAAGTGTTGTGTTTTTTTTGGAGGGGGGTGTCTTTGGAATATATGCCGGGAGCCCATCCATCCCCTCCTCTAGATCCTTTTTGGAATATTTTTTTTTTAAAAAATACAGTAGAGTGCTAAATAGAAGCCAGCAGCAGAACAAGATGGCTCCTGTTGCTCCAAAACCCGGAGGCCCCACTGTCTCCCCTGGTGTTCCTTGGCCTCACCCGCTTCAGCTTCTCCTCCTTGTTCCTCCGGCGCTGCTCCTCAATTTTGGCTTCTCGCTTCACGTCGTCTCCGATTTTCATCAAGAGCATCATCTCTTTTTTCCTCCATTCCTGCAGGGGGAAAGGGTTTCTCTCACTCAGGGGTTACAAGATGTGGTTTTTTGGGGGGTGGGTGGGTGAGTGAGTGAATGAGTGAGTGAGAGAGAGAGAGAGAGAGAGAGAGAGACTGTATTCACCATGGAGTAAAGAAGAGCATGGTGGACACTGGCTTTTCAGGTCTTTTTGGGTCTTCCTGCTCAGAACACCCTTACTTGATGTAGGGACCATCCTCGGCTCAACACGTGAGCCTAAGCAAAGCTTTAAGCCTAGACCTAAGCCTACCAGTAGCCCAGTACTGTGTCTTCCAGAAGAGCTCTATGAGGTATTCACAAACAGGACAAGATTGCAACAGCACCCCCAAGGGGCGTAGCGAGGATTTGGAGCACCTGGGGACAAAGTTCGTTTTTGTGCCCTTCCTGCCGCCTTCCCCCCACATTGCATCCACCCAGCAACGGGGGGCTGAACCCTGTAGGCACAAGGTGGGTTTGTGTGTGCACGAGTGGACAGGTGGACAGATGCACGTGTGTGTGTGTGTGTGTGTGTGTGTGTGTGTGTGTGTGTGTGTGTGTGTGTGTGTGTTTGTGTGCACGTGTCTTAAACCTCTCCCACCAAGGCGAGGAAGAGGAGGAGGAGGAGCCGTGGCCACCACGCTCCTGCCTGCCTGTTTCGCTGCTCACCTGGCACACGGCGGCAGAGACGGCAGAGGGGGTGCTGTCACCAAGCCTTAGGGGAAAGGAGGACTGCTGGGCAGCAGGAGGCTACGTGGCTTCTTCCTCCTGCTCCCCCTCCGGGCGCCCCCAGATTGCTTCGCCTGGGGCAGATGTACCCTTCTGTCCCCCTAGATATGCCCCTGCACCCCCCCCAATTCAAGTCCCTTCAGTAATGATTGGAGTTTTCAACCAAGGGAGGGGGCTGTTTGGCCTTGAAAAGGAAGGCTAAGGGGTGGGGGAAGGGTATCCCATTCCAAATGCAGTACTTGCAAGGCTGTCCTACAGAGGATGGGCAGGATCTATTCTCGATTGACCACATGACAACAGGCTCAAGCTACTACTGGAAGCCAGATTTCAACGGAGTAGCGGGAAACACTTCTTAACTGTTAGAGCAGTATGACGATGGAACCAACCGCTTTGGGGAGCGGGGAGCAGTCCAGCACTGGAGGCATCCCAGAGAAAATTGCACAACCCACCAGGCAGATATCTGTCAATTTGGAGTGCTGCACTGAAAAGTGTGCTGGACACAATAGACCAACTATTTATTCCAACTCCATCATTTGAGGCTCATGTAATTATATAACCGCTATGGGGCAAACTTCCCCACAGGCAAGGACTACCTAGACCTTTCCTGTGGGGCTTTGGGGGGGCAAAGCAAGGGGCATGCTTCAGAATGCCCAGAGCTTGCTAGAAGTGTGTTCACCTCAAAACTATTACTTAATTAATAAGCGTAATAGGGCATAGATTCATCCCATCTTTCATAAAGAGCACTGGATAACGGTTGTAAGCACAATTTCACAAGAGGAATGGCAAAAGACTGTTAAATGTTGCTTTCCAAATGTTGTTTGTGTGCTATTTTTTACAGTTAGATGTGTCTGTGCTTTATCTTCCTGTTAAACACAAAAGGAAGGATTTGAACGTGAAATGTGACATGTTATTTCTGAGTACAGTAGGATCCCCATATCCACTGATTCATTATCCACTGATTCAGTTATCCACGGTTGGCAAAGCAAGCTACTGTCACAAACAGCAGCCATAAAGCAAACTACTGTCAAAAAACAGCAGATTTGGGGGTTATATGACATTCTTTTATCCACAGTTTTCATTATCTTCGGGAAGGCCTGGAACCGATCCCCAACAGATACCAGGATCCTACCGTATAGTATTCGGGACCACAGCCAGGTTTTGACTCAAACCCAGAGGGGTTGTGTGCTCTACACCAACCCTAATTATGCCATTCCAAGGGTCTTGTACAGGGGTCCTCAACCTAAGGCCCCGGGGCCGGATGCGGCCCCCCAAGGTCCTGAATCCGGCCCCTAGGACCAATTGCAACCCCCCCACCTACCCCCTGTTTTGTGAGCAAGCAAGCCTCCGCAGCTGCTTTTGGACTGTGATCCGGCCCCCCCCCCCCCAGTGGTGTCTGGGTGGTGGTGGACCGGCCCGCTGTTTGAAAACTTTGAGGGCCCCTGGTCTTGTACATCATTTCTGAATAGGACCACTTTGCTCAAAAATGTTATTCTGAAGCACAGATGCTCTGCCCCAGTGACATCTTTGGGCCCCTCCAGACCCATCTCTTGCCTCACTTAGAGGCCACCCACCCACCCACATACAGACACACACACACACACACACACACACACACACACACACCTCTTCCATCTTCTTCCGGAGAAGGAGCTGCTTCCTCTTCTCGGATCCCTGTTTCTTGTTGTCATCCTGGGCCAAGGCAAGGTTCCGATTCTCCTCAGCAAGCTGCTCCAGCTTTTCCAATTCCTGGTTAATCAACTCCAAATAGCTTTTAAGAAAAGAAAAGAGAATGATTGGAATCCTTGACTTTTTCTTCTTTGCTTTTGGGTTTCAAGAGGTAGGACAGCCTGGATCAGTCGTGAGATAGATGAGGCAATCCATCATCCTCTCCCCCCAGTTAGTCATGATGACATCTGCTGGGTGACGTTGGGGCCTGTCCTCCTCTATCTTGGCTTGGCCTACCTTGTAAGGCTGTCGAGAGCCGTACAACCCTCTGCCTGGAACTATTTGAAGAAACGGTGGGATGAAAACATAAATTGGAATCCTAAATTATAGGATCGGGAGGCTGGCAGATACCTGGTGGGCTACTTCAAACAGCTTCGCAGGCTACCGGTCAACCGCGGTCAATGCGTTGTGCAGGTCTGCTTTATTTAGTGTTTATCACTTCGTATTGTTTGTTTTCCCTGTTTATAATCTGCCCGGAATAATGGTTTGGCACTAATGGGGCAGCATATCAACCAACCAACCAACCAACCAACCAACCAACCAGCCGGCCAACCAACGAATGAAAGAAAGAAAGAAAGAAAGAAAGAAAGAAAGAAAGAAAGACAGAAAGACAGAAAGGAAGGAAGGAAGGAAGGAAGGAAGGAAGGAAGGAAGGAAGGAAGGAAGGAAGGAAGGAATGGAAGGAAAGAATGGAAGGAAGAAAGAAAGAAAGAAAGAAAGAAAGAAAGAAAGAAAGAAAGAAAGAAAGAAGAGAAGAGAAGAAGCAAGGAAGGAAGGAAGGAAGGAAGGAATGAGGAGGAAGGAAGGAAGGAAGGATGAAGGAAAGAATGGAAAGGAAAAAGAGAAAGAAAGAAAGAAAGAAAGAAAGAAAAGAAAGAAAGAAAAGAAGAAAGAAATAAAGAAAGAAAGAAAGAAGAAAGAAAGAAGAAGAGAAGAAAGAAGAAGGAAGGAAGGAAGGAAGAAGAAGGAAGGAAGAAGGAAGGAAGAAGGAAGAAGAAAGAAAGAAAGAAAGAAAGAAAGAAAGAAAGAAAGAAAGAAAGAAAGAAAGAAAGAAAGAAAGAAAGAAAGAAAAAAAGAAAGGCAGTTGCCTCATTCTGCCTAATAGAAGGGCCGGCCCTGATTGAGGCAGCCACCCATTCACTTTGTACCCATTTCTGGCACGAGTTTTGCTTTCTGTTCCTGTGAAAGAGGCGGCATCCTCCTACCGGTTCCTCATCACAGCTTCTTGCTCCGGGATGGTGGGTCTTTCTTCCTTCAGCATCCAGTCGCGATATTTGGAGGTGTCTGCGCCCTCAGGGAGAAGGTTGGCCTCTTGGAGTTTGGTCACTTGCTTTTCCAGCATTTTCTGGGAAGCAGAGAAAAAGCAAAGCATGCTGCTTATATACTGCCCTTTTACCGCTTAAAGTACTCTCCGGGGCGTTCACAAGTAAAGACTACACGTTGCAGGCTACAGATTGCCCTCCCACCAAGATGGGTACTCATTTTAACAACCTCAGAAGGGTGGAAGGCCGAGTGAACCTTGAGCCAGCTACCTGGGATTGAACCCATAGGTCATGATCACAGTTATGGCTGCTGTACAGCAGTTTAACCATGAGGAAGAGGAAAAGAGGGAGGCAGAAAGAAAGAAAGAAAGAAAGAAAGAAAGAAAGAAAGAAAGAAAGAAAGAAAGAAAGAAAGAAAGAAAGAAAGAAAGAAAGAAAGAAAGAAAGAAAGAAAGAAAGAAAGAAAGAAAGAAAGAGGAAAATCACCAGGCCGGACGGAGTCACAACATGACCTGAAAGGCTAGCATCTCTTATCACCTTCTTTGCATGTTTATTTCATATTGCTATAAAAAGCTGGGGCCAAGTGGCCACTGGAGCACACTGGATCCTGTTTTGGATTTCCACAGTTAATGCAGAGCTTTAGAAGTCAGAAATCAGAAATAACTACTTAATTGACACTTAATTCCTTTTATCAGTAATGAGGGTATAAAGAACAAATTGCACCTTTCAGCATTCTCCAGCCCGCATCCTGGCTGGTGGATTGTGAGATATGTGACCCCACAAAGATTGGTCTTGCCGCCAGATGGGCGGTATAAAAATCCGATAAATAAATAAAATAAATAAACAAAGTAGCCTGTTTCCAGGTTCTATTACCTGGGGGACAGGAGGCTGACTTCCCTTATATTTTCGTAAGTTACGTTCTATAGGTTTTTAAAACTGAAAATGCAAAGAATCGGGCCAGAAGTACCAGTGAGGGGGTTGGTAGCCTCCTACCCTTTGAGGAAACCAGGAGAGGCAGGAAAAAGAGGGAGGAGAGGCAGAGAGGGAAACGAGAGGTGAATTTTTACAAGAGACAACGGAGGTAGGATCCATGATGGTAAATCAGAGAGCCATACAATAGGCTCACCCTCACTCTTCTTTTTAACCTGTTCCTTCTCCTCTGCCCCAATGATGGACTGACACTCCCAGGGCTCCCTAGGGAGGTATGCCACCATGGTGGATCCTGGGAGTGTCAGTCAACCCAGCAGACCTAGAAGGCACCATGTCAGAGGAGATTGACTCCTCTCACCAAGCCATGATGCCCAAGCATTTATTATTATGGAATCATAGAATAGTGAAGTTGGAAGGGGCCTACAAAGCCATCTAGTCCACCCCCCACCCCATCCCCCATCACCAAAGGACATCTGCCAGGTGGTTGCCTAAATGTCTCTTGAAAACCTCCAGTGCTGGAGCACTCGCTGCCTCTTGAGACCATGAGCTCCGTTGTCGTACTGCTCTAACAGTTAGGAAGTTTTTCCTGATCTTCAGCTGAGTGCTGGGTCCTCTTATCTTGAGCCCAGTGTTGTGTGTCCTGCACTCGGGGATGATTGAGAACAGATCCAGCCCTTCCTCTGTACAGCAGCCCTTCAAATAGAGGATTTGAAAAGCGTGATCCTACTGCAACTTGTCTCCTTTTCCCCAGGCTAAACATGGCCAATTCCCAATCATTGGGGCAGCGGTGGGGGGGGGGGAACCCTGCCTCTCCCTCTTTTCCCTGCCAACAGCTATCAAGATTGTGAGAAGTCTTCCTCCGGGTTGCGTGTGAGAATAGATACGCTAGGACTCAGACAGAGGGGGAGAATCTGTTAAAGCAGGCATGTCCAAACATTGGCCCTCCAGATGTTTTGGACCACAACTCCCACAGTCTTTTGCCATTGGAAATACAGGCTTAGAATTCTGGGAGTTGTGGTCCAAAACATCAGGAAGACCAAAGTTTGGTCATACCTGTGTTAAAGAATATGCAGATAGGGATTTGTTATGTTCAGGGAAATATATAAACCACTAGCAGAGATTATAAGCGTTGTGGAAGAATAAATGCACTTAGTGATTATGGAGCTAGGAGACAAATGAACAAGGCAATAGAACTTAGTACAAAACTTATATTACATATGCACACACGACAAAGAGTAATACAGTGGACCCTTGTATAACAAACAGCTTGTATAACATAAAATTTGTACAACATAAAATGTTCTGGAGATAGGGAAAATTTGCTTAACAGAATCGCCTATGGACCAAATCTGTACAACATAAAAATGGGATTACTCCATTTTCAATGCATTCCTATGGGAAATTTGTATAAAGGGAAATTTGCTTAACATAATTTCATTTGGAACAAATTAATTCCTTTATACAAGATACCGCTGTATACAATAGCAATATACAAAGCACAGCATATAGAGAAGATACAACAGAGCATGGGGAAAGCTGCCTCTCACCTTAGGCCAGGCATGTCTAAACTTCAGCCCTCCAGATGTTTTGGACTACAACTCCCACAGTACTTTGTCATTGGCAATCTAAGCTTAGAATTCTGGGAGTAGTGGTCCAAAACATCACGAGGGCTGAAGTTGGGACATGCCTGCCTTAGGCAGTCCCAATTTTACATTGGTTTGCGTGATACCTTTATATACAAAGCAATATGGTGTTGTAAGCCAATCACACACTACATGGGATGAGGTGATTTAGCTATACCACCTGTGCCTAATCATCCTGACCTTCCAGTACTGATGATTATTTAGGCTTGTGACCTAGACCTAACACACATTCATGTCCAGCTCATGACAGAGCATTTTACACAGGATCCATTTTGCAATCTGTTAAATATATATTACAGACATGTTGTCACAACTACAATCCTTGACAGAATCCTGCCGGCGTTGGGACTCACTTGTTCTTTCATGTAGTGTTTCTCAAACTCCAGCTTGAGGGAACTCAGGTACTGCCTGTATTCGTTGAATTCCTTCAAAGAGCACACAACCTAGGGGAGGACACATCCGTTACACATGGGTGCGCCGAGAGGCTCACTTCACCCAAGCCCCATGGGCAAGAACAGCCGAGGCTGGAGAGCGGCAGCCTGACGCTCTGCCCGTTTACTCAGAAGCAAGGCCCTCTGAGCGTCACGGGGGCGTTCTGCCTATTTAAGCGTGAGAGGGGCTCTCCCAAAAGGCATTATTTCCCTCCTCTCAGCAACCTCTCGGCCCCTTTCCTCCTATTTTCTTTTGACATTACCAATGGACTTCAAGCCGTCGCCCCTCGCCTGTGGAATAACCTTCCACCAGACATCTGCCTGGGCCCCTCTTTGGCTGCCTTTAAAAAAAACTATTTAAAACTTGGCTATTTAAGCAGGCATTCCCTCAAATATAATGCCATTTCAGTGTCCACCCATTAAATCTTATTTATTTATTTATTTATTTATTTATTTATTTATTTATTTATTTAAATACTTATATCCCGCTCCATCTTCCCGACGAGAACTCTGGGCGGCTAACAACGCAAAAAGCTAAAAAAGCTAAAAGCTAAAAATAGCAGGCCACCAAGCAAGGGCAGCGGAGGGCAAGATGGCGGCAGACGGTTAGGAGCAGGAAAAAGAAGAGAAACTAACTAATAAGGACACCATATGCTTCTTTGAAGAGGAAGGTCTTCAGAGCCTATTTATTATTCTACACCTCTCATGTCTTGATTTTAACTGATTAGCCTGTCAATAATAATGCACTGTTTTATGTCACTTTAATATTTATTTATTTATTTATTTATTTATTTATTTATTTATTTCTGTATCTATCTATCTATCTATCTATCTATCTATCTATTTATATAGCTTGTATGCCGCCCACTACCCAAAGGTCTCTGGGGGGCTCACAAATCAAAATAAACAATTAAAACATCAAAATTACAGCAAAAGTAAAACAATAAAAACATAAATACAATAAATACAACAAATAAAATTTTATTTTATTTTTATTTTATTGTGTTACTATTTTGTGGTTTTATTGTATGAATGGTTTGAATTGTTAATTGTTGTAAACCACCCAGAGTGACCTTGCTGCCAGATGGGCAGTATAAAAATCCAATAAATAAATAAATAAATAAGGGGACTGAATGGATGGAGCACCACAAAGAGTCTTGTGATGCCTCTAAGACTTGCACGTTTCACTGTGTGGGAAGCTTCATGGGCACAAATCAACTCTTCAGAGGGATAGAGCACCGTGCCCTTTGCTTGCGGTTGTGGGAAGAGGACAAATGAATCTACAGCAGCAGCACCTTGGTTTGCGAGCCTCATCAGTTCCAGAAACATGTTCGTAAACAAAATTACTCGTAAATCAAAGCAAATTTCCCCACAGGAAATCATGGCAACTGAGGTGACTTGTTCTGGTGCTCCTCGCCGCAGAATGAATCAGGCAAGCGTCCATTACATTACGGTATTTCCTATGGAGACATTTGCTGGTGGCCAGGAGCTGGTGGCCACAGCAGCAAAGGCAGTGACAAGAAGCTGGTGGCTGTGGTGGTTGGAAGCCAGTGGCCACAGCCAGCTGCCGGCTGCTTGCAATGGGTCAGAGGCCCCCTCCGAGTACTGCCGGGCCTGCTGTGAGGGCTGGCAGCCATCATCTCCTCACTGCCACTCGGTGGCCCGGTGTTCATTTTGCAAGACAGAGCTCATCAACCGCAACAGAATTGTTCCGAAATTTTTACTCATCTTGTAAAACGCTTGTGGACTGGGACACTCGTAAACCGAGGTATGACTTTATTACTGATGTACTTGTTTTTATTCAAAAACGCAAAGACATGGGCTTTGACTGGTGCTATAGGACAGAGACTGCTTATAACCAAAAGCCCAAGCATCAGTTTAAAACGGTCGAAAAAGGTTATGCTGTTCCTAATATTGCCGGGTCTTTCGCAGCCTCAACGGTGCTGATGTGCAGTCAATGGTAGTATTTCATAAAATTTCATGGAAATTTTTTTGAATGCCCCGACGACGAGGACCACTGAAATGTGCTTCATCCACAAACAAATTACTGTATTCTTTCCAGATGTTCAACCTCCTCTGGTCCATTAAACCACAGGTGGTTGGGTTTGCCTCAGAACAGCATGTCATAATTTCTTGAGCTTTTGGCAGATGTCCAAGTTTTGCATACTATTGTTATTCAAATTACACACAGCCCATCAAATCTCGGCTGGATTTAATTCCTTCAAGATCCAGCCATTCCCAAGGGTCTGGGACATTCATGGGTATTGCCTTCAAAGATGTGCTGTTCAAAGTTAGACAGCCTTCTGCAATCGGTGCATCTGGGTGTCATTTATAGCTGCAGTACAGAGAGGGTTTTCTATATATATTTTTGGTATTCTATCTCAAGCCCCAATTATGTGGAACCATTGCAGTTTTCTTTTTCCATAATTACTCAACCTGTTTGTAAGTCTTCATATTCCCAAGTTGCTTTATTATTATTATTATTATTATTATTATTATTATTATTATTATTATTATTATTATTATTATTATTATTATTAACCACACAGCCATCTACACTGGATTTTGTATTACCATTCACTAGTCGAACGCTTCCCAAGCGTTTAGGACTCAGTGATGTATCGGCAAATTATGCGAGCAGATCCCAGTAAGGTGGCTTTCTGCAGCTGACTGATGGTGACTTTGTCAACTCCAATTTCTTCTAAATACTTGCTTAGCTCTTTAGGTACCGCACCCAGCGTGCTGATTACAACTGGGACCACCTGTACTGATTTATGCCAGAGTCTCTGAAGTTCAATGTTCAGATCCTGATATGGGGTAATTTTTTCAAGTTGTTTCTCAGTGACTCTACTATCACCTGGTATAGCAACATCAATGATCCACACTTTTTTCTTCTCCACAATCACAATATCCGGGGTATTATGCTCCAAAACCTTGTGTGTCTGTATTCGGAAGTCCCAAAGTAATTTTGCATGCTCATTTTCAGTCACTTTTTCAGGCTTATGATCCCACCAGTTCTTTGCTACGGGCAGATGATAGTTGTGACGCAAATTCCAGTGGACCATTTGAGCAACTACATTATGATGATGTTTGTAATCAGTCCGAGCATTTTTCTTGCAACAACTTAATATATGGTTTATTATTATTATTATTATTATTATTATTATTATTATTATTATTATTATTATTATTATTATTATTATTATTATTAAAAATGTCAAACATAGTCAATTATAAAAACACTGACTGGTAATATATAATGGATGCAAGCTTCAACCTAAAACCATATGGCCAGATGGGTGGGGTATTAATTATCATCACCTGTTAAATATTTTTACTATTTAAACAAAATTATTGTTATGCAAAACAATAGTCAGCTAAAATTATAAAAACCGTAACTTGTATTATTTAACAGATACAAGTTTTAACCTAAAACCTAAGCATCTATTAAATGTTTTTATTATTATTTTTCTAAAATTATTCTTATCACTGTATTATTCAAAATTGTGCAACACAGTCAACCAAAATTATAAAAACAATGACTAGTATTATATAACAGATACACATTTTAAGTACAAATCTAAGTATCTGTTAAATAACCACACAGTATAAATGCTGTTTCTAATATTGTCACTTTTTGGTCAATCAGGATTATAAAAATACAGTGGTACCTGTTAAGACAAATGCCTTGTAAGACAAAAGACTCGTAGGAAGAAATTTTTTCCAGGAATAGGAATGCTTCACATGACAAAAAATTCCCTATGGGATGCTTCACAAGACAAAAACCTGTTCTGCATGTACCCAGGAGGGGGAAAACAGTTATTTTTGTCTTTAATCAAGCCTCCAGAATGGATTAATCTGTTCCAATGCATTCCTATGGGAAACCACATTTCGTAAGACAATTTTTTCATAAAACGAAGCGACCCATAGCCTTGGGAATGGATTAATCCATTTTCAATGCATTCCTTTGGGAAACTGTGTTTCATATGACAAAATTTTCTTAAAACAAATTGACCCTTAGAATGAATTAAATTTGTTTTTAGAGGTACCACTTGTATTGACTGGTTGTTATCTGGAAGTTGAGTCATGGCAACTGGAGTTCTTTTCTTGAGAGATCGAAATGTATCGCTGCTCATCCAAGCAACTTTATTCAGACTGATGAAGCTGCTTGGATGAGAAGCAACATGTTTCAATCTCTCAAGAAACAAAGTCCAGTTGCCATGATTCAACTTCCAGATAACCTCTTCTGGATGACTGAGAATCTTCACAGACATTGACTGGTTCTTGTTAAAAACTGTACTGTTGATAAACGTTCAACAGGCTGCCTTGCAGTCCTCCTCCTGTCAAGTGGTTTCTAACTTCGACAATCTTATGTATTGGTTTCGGCCAAACCAACCCTGAGCTGTCTTAAGAGTGACATAGCGCTGTGCCGCAGGCTTTTTGGAAATGGGACATTATTTTTCTTTGCTCTGAGGAACAGAGATGCTGAAACCGATCCACCTACTTTGTTTTTGTCGGTGATTTGGCCGGCTTTCTTCAGCCTCCGCAGGTTGTCCTTGCGCTTGTAATAGGCCCGCAAGTGCGGGTCGTGGAGGCTTTTGTATCTGGGCGCCATGACTTTGCAGTAGGGGTCGCTCAGGTCAAAAGTGGCCGACGGCTGGTAGAGCTGAAAGAGACACACGAGATGTGAAGAGAATCCTGGGAGTGAAGCGATGGAAAGGCTCCCCCAGAGAAACACTACCGGAGGCCCACGGCTGAGCTTCTGAGGTATTTTTATTTATTCCGAACAGCTCTTCTCCGAATACGCAAATGACATCATGCTGCACTCTCTACTCACACACATTGAACTCAGGCTGCTCGATAGCTGAGTGGTTTAAGCCAAGGCCTCTGGCTACAGAGCCAAAGGTTGAGAGTTCAATTCCCCACTGAGCTTCCTGGAGAGGAACTGGACTGGATGATCCCCAAGGTCCTTTTCAGCTCAGAGGGGCAAAGGTTCTCAAAGCACTACAAGGAATGGAGACCCTTTTAATAAAGGATATGTTTAATCAATCGAACATCCTGCCCCATCTCTGCTTCTCAAGTCACCTCTCCAGCAACTTTTCTCATTGAAATCTACATGACGGGGCTTGTGATCCCCATCTTTGCACAGTGTGTGTAATATCCCTCTGAATGCCTTCCTGCCTCCATGGTTTTGGCCCTGCTCAAACCCAGTCTGTGTGTCTGATGAAGTGGACTTGTCCATGAAAGCTCACATTAAAAAAAAAATCAAAGTAGTCTTGCAGGTGTCACCAGGTTTTTGTCTTTTAAAATTATTTTTATTTTAATATTGTTTTCAGCTAGAATGCCTGGCTACCCTTTCTACAATTCCTTCTATTTGAGGTATGTTGGTGACATTTTAAACAAAACAAATCTGAACCCACAGGAAGGAAGCCCTGGGGAAATACCACTGGGATTTGAATAACCCATCCAAACCTCTCTCTCAGCATGGAAACAATCCACACAACAGGTGCACGTTCCAGACCGCACTATCACAACATGGACATTTTAACGCTACGCTGTACCAAAAAAACCGATCGACATGCCTAATTGGATGCTTTTTATTATGCTTATCATATTTAAATTACATTTTAATGTAAGCGGAATTTGTTTTGCTGCTCTTGCTTTTACAGTATACTGGTTATGCTTTGTTGTTGTTTAACATATGTTATGAACCACGCAGAGTGGCCATCGCTGCCAGATGGCAGTATAAATGTGTGATTAGTAAATACATACAGTAATATATTGGTTTATGTGCATAAATCGTTGAGGAAACATGCTTCTAAACCAAAATACATGTAACCAAAACAAATTTCCCCATAACAAATAATGGAAATAATAATGAAAATAATCACCCCCTTCCCTACTGCAGCCGCCACTGTCGCACCCTTGCCAAGGGTGGCAAGGGGGTGATGGATGAGGAGGCCAAAACCGAAAAATGATTTTCTTTTGTTTCAGTTGACGAGTAACGTCTTGCAAAACAAGTACCTCCAGTGCGCATTTTGCAAAACAAGCACCTCCAGTGCCATCATCCCCTTGGAGCCCCCACCGCCACCCCCTCACTGCTGCTGTCACCCCTCGTCAGCAAGGAGGTGAAGGCAGCGTGGGCCAAGGGCCTCTGCCCCTATCCTTGGCGGAGGTGGCAGCAGCAGCGGGAAGGGGGAGGACTTTCCTTACGCCTCTTTCCTCCTAACCCCGCTCACCTCCTCCTCCTCCTCCTCGTCACTGTTGCTGCCACCACCGCCATCTTAGGAGCCTGCTTAGGAGTCCATGGTGGCAGCAGTGGGGGTGACAGTGAGGAGGATGAAGAAGTGAGCCAGGCCAGGAGGAAGGAGGAGGAAGGAGAGGGACCCCCCCTCCCGCTGACACCTCCTCCCAGGATACGGGCAGAGGCCCCTGGCCCACGCTGCCGGCGGGGGCTTTCACCCCCTCGCTGCCGGCAGGGGCGCCAAGGGGAGGACGGCAAAACGCACACTGGAGGTGCGCGTTTTGCAAGACATTACTTGTCAGCTGAAACCAACGTTTTCATAACATTTTGCTTGTCTTGCGAAATACTCGCAAACCAAGGAACTTGCAAACCGAGGTATTACTGTAAACAAATGCCTCCAGTTTCTATCCTGGACACACCACACAATCTATCCTTGACAGCCAAGCCTCCAGGTACAATCGTTACCTGCTCCGACCCACAAAACGCTCTCACCTTTTCCCCCAAATTGGTCGTGTAGAACATGGTGTTGGAGCCTGGCAGGAACGGGATCTTGGCGAAAAGCGGCATGTCCAGGATCTGGTTGGGCCCCACCACCGGCATCTGTTTCCCAGGGCCCAGCTGGAAGACAGGAGACACCCCCAAATAGAGGTGAGGGAGAAGAGACTGGTCGGGTGTCTTTGGTGGGTTTTTTTTTGGGGGGGGGGGGAAGGTGGCCTGTCTACTTGTGCCAAGATCCATGAATGGTTCCCGTTTGTTTGCTCAAGGAACGCTTTCAAGCTTTCGACAAGATTTCTACTAGCTGGCTGAATAGCTCAGTGGTTTAAGTCTCTGGCTGCAGAGACACAGGGTTGGGAGTTCAATTCCCCTATGGTGCCTCCTTGTGAGCAGAGCCAGCCTGGGTGGCCTTTCGCAAGCCACACACAGACCCCTTGAAGAAGGGAGTGGGAAACCACTGGAATCTCCTCTATCCCTATACCAGGGCTGTCCAACTTTGAACAGGCTGAGGTCTACTTTTTATGGGCAAAAGTGCCTGAGGGTTACCGCACTACACTAAAGCCTCTACTTATGAATTTTATCTGTTCTGAGCATATGCTCATAAGTGAAAAAAATTTGCAAGTAGAGCAACGGAACGCATTGAAAATCAATTAATTCTTTCTGGAGGGAACAAATTTCAATGCGTTCCTATGGTAAGGCTGACCATTCATGCAAAGGAGGTGGGCACACCCATGACCCTGCCCCTTGCTGTTCCCTTCCTTCGTTCTTCACCAACAACTCAATTGGTCACGAGACAGTGGCACGCCGATCATCTGGCCGGTCGGGAGAGCAGGGGACTATTTCATGGCCCTTGAACTGCCTCGCTCGGCTGAGACAGTGGGCTGGCAGACTCAGAGCTTTGCTGGGTCAGTGGTGGTCTTTGGGGTGGGGGAGGTAGAGGTGGAGCACCTATCCCCTCACATTTTTCATTGATGGCTGGCGGGCTATTTTAAACCCTTCAGGGGCTACTGCTAGCCCCCGGTCTACCTGTTGGGCAGGCCTGCCCTATACCAGGCATGCCCAAACTTTGGCCCTGCAGATGTTTGGGACCACAACTCCCAGAATTCCAAGCCTTTATTTCCAATGGCAAAGGACTGTGGGAGTTGTGGTCCAAAACATCTGCAGGGCCGAAGTTTGGGCATGCCTGCCCTATACAATTGACTTGAACGCACACACCAGTTTAATCCAATATATTCCTCACCCTGCTCCCTTCCCCTGCCTTCAGGATGGGTTAATAATATTTCCTACCATTTGGGTTTTTTTCCCCCCAGAGGGACAACCGTTTTGATCAGTTTTGGCCCGCTGAACACAAAATCAGGATTGTGGTACCCCAAATATATCTGTTGGCTAACTTTACTGGCACACCAGATTAGAGCTCTTGGTTCTGTGAACTATTTATGGCAAACTCGCCCCATTGTTCTCCCCAAGAGCTTGGGGCAGATGGCATCATCCATCTTCCATGTCTGTGGGGTCTCTTGATGCACACGTTCTCCAACTACCTTAGACTTCCCCGAGTCTTCATCTTTCAGTGGAGGGCAAACCCTGCTTCTTTATTTCCTCCTCTTTTCACACTTTAAAGGTACCCAGTTAGATGTGGGTGTGAGTCATAGAATCATAGAGTTGGAAGAGACCTCAAGGGCCTTCTAGTCCAACCCCCTGCCATGCAGGAACCCCCATCACAATATTTCCGACAGATGGCCATCCAGCCTCTGCTTAAAAACTTCCAAAGAAGGAGACTTCACCACCCTCCTTTGTGGCAGCATATTCCACTGCCAAACAGCTCTGTCATAAAGTTCTTCCTAATGTTCTAATGGAATCTCTTTTCTTGTAGTTTGAAACCATTGCCCCGAGTCCTAGTCTCTGAAGACATGGAAAACAAACCTGTTCCCTCTTCAGTCGCATTCATTAGGCTCAAGCTTTCTTTGCTCCATTATTTAAAATACATCAAACTACTTAATAATAAAGAGATCTTATGTTTTATCAATCAGTCAATCTATCTATCTATTAGGTCTCTTCTTTAAGTAGCTTGAGGTATTTTAAATAATGGAGCAAAGAAAGCTAGAGCCCAAAAAATGCGACTCACACCCACATCTAACTGGGTACCCTTAAGGCTTAAAGTGTGAAAACTCTCTCTATATAGAGAGAGAGTTAGCTAAAATATATCCTAAGTTGTTTAGCTACTTGAAGAATTAAATAACAAGATTGAATATACTGTTGAGATTAGATAGGCTATATCTTTTGTATTAGAAAGTAGATGTAAGGAAAGATAGATAGAACAGGGATGAGATAATAAGGAAAATGAGTATGAAAGTATGTTCCTTTAAGTTGGGAAAAGAGATATGAATTATACTGGGCTGAAATGCTGGGGAAAATTGTGATTGAATCTGTTAGACAACAGGAGACAAGCAATACATTTGTTTTAGTTTGTTTAGTGTAGAAAATAAATAATAAAATGTGAAAATAAAGAGGAGACCTTAGCAGATACCCTGCGCTCGCCAGAAGACTAACAAGTGGGAGCCCAACAACCCGGAACCTTATATCTGGAGGCAAAAACGTTGACGCAGAGGTTGTCCTACTTTGGGGCCGTCCTGAGAAAGAATGCGCCAGAAAAGACCATCATGCCGGGTAAGGTAGAAGATAGCAGGAAAAGAGGAAGACTAAACACAAGATGGACTGACACCCCCACCCCAAAAGGAAGCCACAGGCTTGGGTCTGCACCAGCTGAGCATGACTTTTGGAAGACAGGAGAAGATAGCTCACAAAAGGGGTGGGGGGGCTGCAGACGGGCTTTTAGACAGCGGTGTTTCTAACACGTTGCTGTGCCCACCCCCAAACATTTGACACCTGAGGCCACGGCCTCCTTGTACCCTAACAGTATGGCCGGTGTTGCTCCCCAAAGCTTTACCCTCCTTTGTTCTCCCTCCGGGACTCACATCCACCACGTCCTCTTCCGGCTGCAAAGCTTCCAGCGCTGTCCGAGCGCTTTCTGTCAGGTAATGCCTCATGGCTGCTTTGGCCACCCCTCGGTTGGGGTATGCCATTTTGGCATCGGGGGGGGGGGAGAGGAGGTTCACTGAACTGCTGCCTGCAGAGAACGTGCCCTCCAACTGGCACCTCTGGGCAGCTGTTCTAGAACCTTCCAAGGCATTGTTCTCATTCTGCTGCTCCCCCTCACCCGCCACTGTAACCTTGGCATTCTTCAATGTAGCCCTCGACACCGTAAAACAGTGTTTGGGTTGGGACTACAAATCCCAGAAGCCCCTAACTAGCCGGTGGGGAAGTGTGTTCCAAGACCTCTTATTCGGCCACAGCGGGAGCCAAAACGAGGGCAGAAATCCTAGGGTGAAACAATTCTCTGTTTATAAAAGCAGCCACGAAAGAGGTTTTGTCAGGTCGTGGGCTATCCGTTGCGCGCCCGGGTGCACAACGGATTGTGTGGCTGGTCGTGCAACCCAGGCATGTCCAGGGTGCGTTACAGACTGCTGGCAAAATCATAGAATCATAGAGTTGGAAGAGACCTCAAGGGCCATCCAGTCCAACCCCCTGCCATGCAGGAACCCCATCACAATATTTCCGACAGGTGGCCATCCAGCCTCTGCTTAAAAACCTCCAAGGAAGGAGGCTCCACCACCCTCCTTTGTGGCAGCCTATTCCACTGCCGAACAGCTCTAACCATCGTGAAGTTCTTCCTAATGTTCAAATGGAATCTCTTTTCCTGTCGTTTGAAACCATTGTCCCGAGTCCTAGTCTCTGAAGCCATGGAAAACAAACCTGTTCCCTCTTCGATATGACATCCTTTCAAATATTTAAACATAGCTATCCTATCCCCCCTCAGCCTTCTTTTTGAAAGGCTAAACATTTCCAGTTCCCTAAGCTGTTCCTCATAGGACATTTCCTCCAGACCCTCATGGGCCCTGCTTTAATGACTGTTTTTTTTTATGTGCCACAGTTCCAGTCAGATTCTGGCCAAAGAGCCTTGTGGTGTCTTAAAGATGACCACGTTTTATTTGGCAAATGGTTAGTGGGCTGCCGTCTGTTTCTTCTGACCACGTGGCATCTAGACTCCTCACACAGACATCTGCCTCGTGAAACAATGCTCAATATATTTAACAATCAGGCAGCACCCCACAAAAGCTTAAGCCAAATCGAACAGGCCAAAAGGGGCCACAAGACTCTGTCGCTTCTATTCTGGTCAAATAAAAATAATCTTAGTACTGCCAAGTTCTGCAGCCAGATGTCTAATCCACAGACCGATCCTCCAAATTTGCCCAGATATGCTATACAGTGGTACCTTGTATAAAGGAACTAATTCGTTCCAAATGAAATTATGTTAAGCAAATTTTCCTTTATACAAATTTCCCATAGGAATGCATGGAAAACAGAGTAATCCCTAATCGCGACCATTTTTATGTTGTACGGATTTGCCCCATAGGCAATTCTGTTAAGCAAATTTCCCCTATCTCTGGATTTTTTTATGTTGTACAGATGTTATGTTATACAAGCCGTTTGTTATACGAGTGTCCACTGTAATTCAAATAGGCGCCTCCTTTGGCACCCACAGAATTTGCACCAATTGTCATTTCCCTCTGTATATTGCTTAGCATCAATACAATTTTATTTTTCTTTTCTATCAGTGCATCATTTGTAGGTTGCCTTTCTCGTCGTGATGGGACCCAAAGAAGGCTCAATAACCCTAAAAATTACACATCAAAGGAAATATTAAAAACATAATAGCAATTAAAAACTCCATTCAAAACTTGCCTTCAGGTTTTTTTCTAAGAGCAGCCGCAAAGAAGAATCTCTCTCTCTCATGGCCCCATCAAACGTGCTGACGATGGCAATGGGGCCAAGAGGGAGGGCCTCCTCTGAGAATCAGGAAGGTTAATGTGGGAATATACAGTACTGTAAATACCCTGGACCCATGCCGTATAAAGGTATATAGGTCATAACTAGCATTCTGAATTGGGTCTTAAAATTTACTGGTAACCAGTTGGACTGGAAGCCTCGTGGCACAGTGGTTCAACTGCTGTACAGCAGCTAAAACGGTGCTGCTCACAACCTGAGGTTCAATCCCAGGTAGCCGTCTCAAGGTTCACTCAGCCTTCCATCCTTTTGAGGTTGGTAAAATGAGTACCCTGCTTGCTCTGGGGTGGGTGGGCAAAGTGTAGCCTGTATAATTACTTGGTTTAGGCCAGGCATGTCCAAAGTCAGGCCCGGGGGCCAAATACGGCCCGTTTTCAAATTTCAAGTGGCCCATGGCTTCTTCTCCCCGCAGGCTCAGCCTATCATGCATCCCCGCCAGCTGGCCCCTCCCCATACCAGATGGAGGCACCAGATTGCAGTTTTATGGTTTGCCTGCCATCCCTGCCTCTGTCCATCACCACCCCAGCCACCTTCCCAGCCTACCCGCCCCCAGCTCCATTGCTGCAGCATCCTCCCCCCCCACTCCTTGCATGTTATAGAGCAGGGGTCCTCAAAGTTTTCAAACAGCGGGCCGGTCCACCACGACCCAGGCACCACTGGGGGCCGGACCACAGTGGGTGGGGGGAGGGGGGACCTTGCCGTAGCCCTCCCACTCTGAATGCCCCCCTAGCCAGCATGCTGATCATCTGGGCGGTAGTTGGGGGGAGTGGGAGAAGCAATATAGCCCACTGCTTTGAACTGCTTCAGCAATAGAAGCAGCTGCGGAGGCTTGCTTGCTCGCAAAGCAGGGGGTAGGTGGAGGGGGTTGCAATTGGTCCCGGGGGCCGGATTCAGGACCTTGGGGGGCCGCATCCGGCCCCAGGGCCTTAGGTTGAGGACCTCTGTTATAGAGACTTGTCCAAAGTCCGGCCTGGGAGCCAAATGCAGCCGAATGGTCAGCCCCCACAGATTTTCGCCTTGCCAAATCTGGCCCTCCTTGCAAAAAGTTTGGACATCCCTGGTTTAGGCACTATGGGATGGTATACAAGCAACACACTTTTGGGTTGTTTTTTGGTTTTGCGTTTACTGGGGGTAAAAGTGAATGCTACACGTGACACAGTCTCTGGCTTCCTCTCATGGCCAGTCCTGGTAGCTTATTCTTTAAAACAAGTACCTAATTTTACAGTCTGTAAGATGCTCCCCCGTGTATAAGACTCCCCCCCCCCCGCCGACTCTTCCAACCCAAAACTACAGTTTAGGAATTGCATGGTTCTTTCCTCGGCTTACCTCTGTGTATAAGATGACCCTCAAATTCTGATCTAACAATTTTAAGCAAAAAAAAAAGTCTTATACTGGACTTGGGGCTTTTCCATTTACGTAATTTTTTCAGACTGTGGATAACTGAACTGATCCCATGGACGAGAGAGTCCCACTGTATTATTAAATTATCACACCGCAGACTACGCTGGATTTTGTATTACAAATCACTAGTCGAATGCTTCCGAAGCATTTAGGACTATGTGATGTATCGGCAAATTATGCGAGCAGATCCCAGTAGCTGACTGATGGTGACTTTGTCAACTCCAATTTCTTCTAAATACTTAGCCACTGCATCCAGCGTGTTGATTACCATTGGGACCATCCGTAACCATTTATGCCAGAGTCTCTGAAGTTCAATTTTCATTTCCTGATATTGGGTAATCTTTTCAAGTTGTTTCTCGGTGACTCTACTATCACCTGGTATAGCAACATCAATGATCCACACTTTTTTCTTCTTCACAATCACAATATCGCTTCTCAGCTAAGATCAAGTGTATTATTATTATTATTATTATTATTATTATTATTATTATTATTATTATTATTATTATTATTATTATTATTATTAAACCACACAGCTATCTACGCTGGATTTTATATTACCAATCACTAGTCGAACGCTTCCCAAGCATTTAGGACTCAGTGATGTATCGGCAAATTATGCGAGCAGATCCCAGTAAGGTGGCTTTCTGCATCTGACTGATGGTGACTTTGTCAACTCCAATTTCTTCTAAATACTTGCTTAGCTCTTTGGGCACCACACCCAGCGTGCCAATTACCACTGGGACCACCTGTACTGGTTTATGCCCGAGTCTCTGAAGTTCAATTTTGAGATCCTGATAGCGGGTAATTTTTTCAAGTTGTTTCTCGGTGACTCTACTATCACCTGGTATAGCAACATCAATGATCCACACTTTTTTCTTCTCCACAATCACAATATCTGGGGTATTATGCTCCAAAACCCTGTCTGTCTGTATTCGGAAGTCCCAAAGTAATTTTGCATGCTCATTTTCAGTCACTTTTTCAGGCTTATGATCCCACCAGTTCTTTGCTACGGGCAGATGATAGTTGTGACGCAAATTCCAGTGGACCATTTGAGCAACTACATTATGACGCTGTTTGTAATCAGTCTGAGCAATTTTCTTGCAACAACTCAATATATGGTCAGTACTGTAGTTTCATCCTCCTCTTTGCAGAGTCTACATGTGGGGGACTCAGCTGATTTTTCTATTCTAGCCTTAACTGCATTTGTTCTGATAGCTTGTTCTTGAGCTGCAAAAATCAGGGCCTCTGTCTATTTTTTCACTGTTCCATTGGTGAGCCATAACCAGGTCTTTTCATCATCTACTTTTCCTTTTGACTTTTTTGAGGAACTGCCCATGCAGCACTTTATTATGCCAGCTATCAGCTTGTATTTGCATTGTTGTTTTCCTGTATTGACCCTTTGTTTGATTTACTTTGAACACCTCCCTGTTCTTAACCTCCAATAATACTGGCTCTGTACTATTTTTTACATAATCTGCCAACGCATGCTTCTCTTCTTCAACTGTCTGCTTCACTTGCAGAAGACCTCTGCCACCTAATTTTCTAGGTAAATACAGCCTGTCAACATCACTGCATGGATGAAATGCATAGTGAATGGTCATAAGTTTTCTTGTTTTCCTATCTAGAATATCTAGCTCAGTCTGAGTCCAGTTTATAATGCCAGCGGTATACCTGATGACCAGTATGGCCCAGCTATTAATGGCCTTGATGGTGTTACCACCATTCAGCTTACTTTTTAATACTTCTCTGACCCTTTGGATATATTCTTTACTGACCACATTTTTCACTTGACCATGCTTGATATTATCTAATTCCAGTATGCCCAGATATTTATAGGCTTCAGACTGATGATACTTAATAGCTTGTCCATTTGGCATTTCAATTCCTTCACTCTCAATTATTTTTCCTTTTCTCAGTGCCATTGTGGCACATTTGTTTAGTCCAAACTCAATACTAACATCGGTGCTGAAAATTCGGGCTGTGTTGGTCAGTGAGTGTATTTCAGTTTCTGATTTTCCATACAACTTTAAGTCATCCATATACAATAGATTTCCCTGAATTTTTAGCAGTTTGGTATCCTAAATTTGTCTTCTGCAAAATTATTGAGAGGGGAATCAAGGCAATAGCAAATAGCAGAGGTGACAAAGAGTCACCTTGAAAAATCCCTCGTTTGATACTAACCAATCCATAGCTTTTACCCCTGACAAACAATTCTGTTTTCCAGTTCTTCGTCGCATTTTCAATTAGGGCACTAATACTTTTACATATTCCAATGGCATCCAGGCACTTAATAATCCAACTATGTGGTACTGAGTCAAAGGCTTTTTTATAGTCAATCCAAGTCATATATAAATTAGTTTTCCGGGCTTTACAATTGTCTAGGAGCATTTTATCAATGAGTAACTGATCTTTTGTGCCTCTACTTCCCTGTTTGTTCCCTTTCTGCTCTACTGGCATGATGTTATTTGCTTCCAAATAATCCTGGACTCTATCAGCTATGATGCCTGTTAGCGGTTTATACATAGTTGGTAAACATGTTATTGGCCTGTAATTTTCAGGGATCCTTTTGTTGGATCCTTCTGAATCAAATACGTTTTACCAGTTGTTAACCACTCATTAATATAACCTGTCCTCAACATTTCATTAAATTGTTGGGTCATTTTTCCATGCAGACTGGTGAGGTGTTTAAGCCAAAACCTATGCAGTTGATCATTGCCAGGTGATGTCCAGTTTTTGACTCTTTGTACTCTTTTGGTGATCATATCAGCTGTTATTTCTAGTTGGTCCATTGTGCACTTGGAGAATTTCTTCTCAAAATCTTGGAGCCACCCAGCATTTCTATTATAGTCTTTCTCAGTCCCCCATATGTCTTTCCAAAACTGAATGGTTGCCATTTTTCAGGCTTTTCATCTTTTTATACCTATCTTCTGATTTAAACTCTGATAGAACGTTCTTTGATCTGATTGAAATAACTGGTTGTCTTTATAATGAGTAAATCTAGCATATTATCTTTCAATTTTTCTAGCTGTTGCTGTTATTTGCTGCTTCACTATTTCCAATGCCTCCCCAATTTTCCTTGTACTTAGCCAGTATTTTTTAGTCAAATATTTCTTGATCTTACCATTCTTTAATTTGTCCTCCTGCAGGTTTTTTAAGTTACTCGCATCTGCTCGTAGTCTTTTGATTTTAAGCTCCAGCCTGATTTTCCACTATAGTTTTCTCAATGCATTTGGGGGGGGGGGGCTTCAATTGTGGAATCCCTAGTTCTTCCGTTACTATTACTGCTGCACTATAAGCAAGCTGATTTATCTCTTCAATTGACCTTATCTGGATTGTTGCAAGTGCTGAGTTTACATCGTAAATGTATTTATTATTATTATTATTATTATTATTATTATTATTATTATTATTATTATTATTATTATTATTATTAAAGTGATGGGATGTATCTAAGCTTTTTCCACACTCCTTCCTTCTCACAGAAAGCCTTTCCTCACACCATGACATCTTTTTATTCTGCCTGAAAAGTCGTTCCCCACTCTAAAGCTTTATACATTTTCTCCCCAGTGTGAACATTTTGGTGGCCAGGGATGCCTGCGCCCCTTCCGGAAGGTCTTTCCATGCATGAAACGTTTCTGTGGTTTTGTGTGTGAATTTTCGGGGCACCTCTTGGAATGCCTTTCCACATTTCGACAGTTTCCGCCAAAATCGACAACAGCACCTCCAAGCAAGGTCCGACATTTGAATAATCAATCCTCTTTCCATTAGTCAACCATTTTGGCTGGGTTTCTCCCCGTGTGAATTTTTCTGAGGGGCTGTGGAGAATCTAATTTCATTCAAAAGTTCCTTTCCCTGCTCCAGACATTAAAAGGGCCTTTTCCTCTGAGTTAATTCTTTCATGGGTTGTGAGAGAAGCACTTGGTTCAAAGTTTTTGCCACACGCTGGGGGTTCAAAGGGCTTCTCCACCCTGTGGGTCCTGTGATGCGTAACAAGGTTGGCACGTTGACTGAACCTTCTCCCGCACTCCATGCATTCAAATGGCTTCTCCCCAGAGTGAATCCTTCCATGGATAGTAAGGTATTCTTTTAGTCTAAAGGTCTTTCCGCACTCCGGGCATTTAAAGGGCTTCTCGCCTGTGTGGGTCCTGTGGTGCCTCGCCAGCGTTGTACTTTGACTGAAACTCTTCCCACACTCCAGGCATTCGAAGGGCTTGTCACCCGAGTGAACCCTTTCGTGGGCCATCAGACTTTCTCTCACTCGGAAGGTTTTCCCACACTCCGGGCATTCAAAGGGCTTCTCGCCAGTGTGAGTACTGTGGTGGGCAGCGAGGTTTCCCCGCTGACTGAACCTCTTTCCGCACTCCAGGCATTGAAATGGCTTCTCCCCCGAGTGGATTCTTTCGTGGGTGGCAAGATGGCCCCTCTGGCCAAAGGCTTTCCCGCACTCCCGGCATTCGAAGGGTTTCTCGCCGGTGTGAATCCGGTGGTGCCTAGCAAAGCTGGTACAATGGCTGAAGTTTTTCCCACACTCAGGGCATTTGAAGGGCTTCTTCCCCGAGTGAGTCCTTTCATGGGGAGCGAGGCTTTCTTTCAGTCGAAAGGTTTTCCCGCACTCCCGGCATTCAAAGGGCTTCTCACCTCGGTGGGTCCGGTGATGTCTAGCAAAGCTTGTGCAGTGGCTGAAGCTTTTCCCACACTCCAGACACTGAAAGGGCTTCTCCCCGGAGTGAACTCTTTCGTGGGTCACCAGACTTTCCCTCAGGGTATAGGCTTTCCCGCACTCCAGGCATTCAAAGGGCTTCTCGCCCTGGTGGGTCCGCTGATGTCTAGCAAAGCTTCCATGTCGGCCGAAGCACTTCCCGCACTCCAGGCACGTGAAGGGCTTCTCCCCGGAGTGAGTTCTTTCATGGCTTACAAGTTGTGCTCTTAATCGAAAGGTTTTCCCACACTCCAGGCATTTGAAGGGCTTCTCGCCGGTGTGGGTCCCGAGATGAGTGACAAGGTTTCCCCATTGGCTGAAACACTTTCCACACTCCGGGCATTTAAACGGCTTCTCTCCGGAGTGGACTCGTTCATGGGCGATCAGGCCTCCTCTCAGGCTAAAGGTTTTCCCGCACTCCAAGCATTCGAAGGGTTTCTCGCCTGTGTGGGTCCGCTGATGTCTAGCAAGGTTTGCCGGGCGACTGAAACTCCTTCCATACACCGGGCACGCAAGTGGCTTCTCAGCATTGTGAACCTTCAGATGGCTATCAAGTGCCGCTTTGCGGGTGAAGGTTTTCCCACACTCAGGGCATTCATTGCTTTGCTCTCCTTTGAGTGTTTCCAGATGGACTTTGACGTCCTCTGCACAAGCCAGGGATTTGTCCATCCTTGCATCAACTTGATCCCCTTCTAGCTTTTTCATTCCTTCTTGATCCACAACACACTTCTCTGGTGGCCTTCTTTCATCTCTTTCTTCTGGCACTTGCTGTCTTCCTCATTTGAGTCTTGTCTCTGGCATATTTCCTGCAAAAAAAAGGAGGAAACCATGAGCAGGAATAACAAATTGTCAAATCTGGGAACAAACTCAAACTGGATGTAGAACATTGAAATCCAGCTTGTGGGGGGGGGGGGATCGCCTTCACAAACATCAATAGGGCAGCTCTCTCAGCCACTAAGATGCTGGGGCAAACCAAACACGCGATTTATCGAGCTCCTCTTTGCTGGATAATGGGACATGGCATTCCCCTATTTTCCTGACTGATATCTGAGGAAACCCTAGTGATATCTGTCGTTAGTAGGCTGCTTCACAGCCTTGACAAAATTTTTACATCTGTAGTTCCTAACCTTGGGTCCCCAGATGTTCTTGGACTAAAACTCCTAGAGGTCCAACCATGGCAAACAGATTCCTCATCTGAAAGATCAAGAATAGTGCTGGAGGAGAGTCTTGAGAGTCCCCTGGACTGCAAGGTGATCAAACCTATCCATCCTGAAAGAAATCAATCCCGAATGTTCCCTGGAAGGACGGATTTTGAAGCTGAGGCTCCAGTACTTTAGCCACCTCATGAGGAGAGAGGACTCCTTGGAAAAGTCCCCGATGTTGAATGCAAAAGGAAAAGAGGACGGCAGAGAATTAAATGGTTGGACAGTGTCATTGATGCAACCAACATGGATTTGACCAAACTCTGGGAGGCAGTGGAAGACAGGAAGGCCTGGTGTGCTCTGGTCCATGGGGTCACGAAGAGTCGGACACGACTGAACAACAACACTCAAGTATAAGGACCTCACTCTGTAAAAAGGAAGGGAGGAAAGGCACAGTGTGGGAACTTCCAAATCAAATTTCGCCATGCTGACTGCTAGGTCAGCGTTTTTCAACCACTGTTCCGCGGCACACTAGTGCGCCTCGAGATGTTGCCTAGTGTGCCGTGGGAAAAATTGAAAAATTCTAAAGAAATTCAACCCAGGGCCGGCGGGCGGCCCACAGCTGGGAGGCGCTATAAATAGCGTCCAAGGGCCAGCTTGGCTCCTCCCCCCGAGGCCCACGGCGCTGGCGTCACTTCCTCCCCGGCCGGACCTGGCCCCGCTCATTCTCTTAGTGTTTGCCCTGTTCCTGCCGCCGCCGCCGCAACTTGCTCGCTTCCCTCTCCCCCCCCTCCTTTTTTTACCCTGGACCACCACCACCCCTTTCCTGGGAGCTACCAATGGACTGAGCCGCCCGACAGCCCGCCCGCCAACACGAGCCACCCCGGGGGGCTCCAGCCCAGAACAAACCACCAGGTGAGGGGAAGGGGAGGAGGGGCGCCCGGCTGCCCCACGAGCACCGCGGCAGGGCTGTGAGGAGGAGGGGATGGAGGAGGCCTCCACCGGGCCTGGGCTGAGGAGGCGGGCGGGCGGGGGGGCTACTGGCACGGCTGGACGGCCGGCTGGACAGCCTTTAGGGTCCGGGAGGGGAAGAGCCGTCTCTGAGGGGCCCCGCGATGGGTTCCTTGAAGTCTTGCCCCTTTCTTTCTGTCTTGGGTCGCCCTCTTCTCTCTCTCTGTCTTTTCTTTCTTTTTTTCCCCACCTCTCTCTTTCCATTCGTACCCTTTCCCCTCTTCATAGAAACATACTCATTTCTAGCCTGCATATGTGTATGTCTAGCAGCCTGCCTACTGTAATTAAAACTGTAAACCGCCCAGAGACTCCTTGAAGTGGTATGGGGTGGTATACAAGCAGAACACTTTCTGCCTTTTTTCCTTCCTGCCTTCCTTCATCCTCCTCCCCTCCTGTCGCTGGACTTGCTGAAGGCCACAGTGTGGAGAGCAAGATGGGCTTTTGGGTCTTATTTGTGTTCCTGGAGAGTCAGTGCCCCTTCTCAGGTCTCCACTGGACACAGAAGTCCATGCAGGGCAAAATGTCTTTAAAAAAACAACACAGGTAAGTGGGAACTGGGTGCTAGAGAGCGGGCTACCTCAATCTGTGGCCCCTCTGTCCTGCTTCTCCCTACACCAGCAATGGCGAACCTTTTAGAGACCGAGTGCGCAAACTGCAATTCAGAACCCACTAATTTTTTCGTAAAGTGGCAATACAGCAATTTAACCTGAATACAGGTGGCTGTGAAGGGATGATGTCGGGTGCCCACAGAAAGGGCTCTGAGTGCCACCTTTAGCACCCATGCCAGAATATCAGCTTTGTGTTCAGCCAAACAGGCCCAGGTTGCACACTGAAAAGTATTTTATAATTTTTCATATTTCTGTTTACTTACTTATTATAAAATACTTTTTTGTGTTTATTTGATTCCTATTCAAGAGAATTACTTTATATATAGTCAATATAGGCACAGAGTTAAATTTTTTAACATTTTCTAATGGTGGTGTGCCTCGTGATTTTTTTTTCATGAAACAAGTGTGCCTTTGCCCAAAAAAGGTTGAAAAACACTGTGCTAGGTAACCCTCTGTGATGGCCGGACTGACTGACTGATTAATTCGTTTTATTTATGGCCCCACCAAGACAGGACCCCAGAGAGAAAACGACCAGAGATGAAGCAGATGCATATAGCGTTGTAGATTTTTTTTTAAAAAAGCCCAACCTTTTATAATAATATTAAGCAACCCTTTGGAAACCACTGAATAAGTTTTCACTTGGAAACCGCTATATTGAAACCGTCTCAAAGCACTACAAAAGGGGAAAAGACTACAAAGGGTGCTTACCAGATCTCAGAAGGAGGAGGAGGAAGAGGGGGAGGTCAAAGACTTTCCTCCGCCAGAGAGGGGGAGAGAGGAAGAAACAGGCTTTGCAGAGGAGAAGCCGTCGCTCTGGAACCCGTTCCTTTTCTCAGCAGAGTAACGCCGTTCCTTTCAGGACAAGCCGCCAGCCGAGAGGCAAGGGGTGGGCAAACCTGGCGACCCACAGGCTAGTAATGCCCGCAGCTTGGAGACGCTTTTTTTCCCTCGCTCCCTCTGCCCCCCCCCGTCCACTACATCGCCCAGAATCCCCAGACAGCACGACCACAGGGGCTGTAGTCCTAAAATAAAACGTCTCCAACCTCCTGGCCGGTTCCTCCGAGTATTTGTTTTTGGACTCCAACTCCCATCACCCCAGTCATTGACCCTGCTGACTGGGGATTCTGGGTATTGTGTGGTTCTCAACCATGGCTAATCCATATGGTCTTAGACTACAATTCCCAGAAACCCCGAGGCAGCACAGCTAGGGGTGAAGGCTTCTGGGAGTTGCAGTCCAAGATTGCCAGGGTTACCCAAGGTTGGGAACCCCTGGATATATTGACTTTCCAAAGTTCCTATTCAGATGACCTTCCTTGGAGGGAGGAAGGGCTTATGTGAGGCGGAAGCATTTCCGGTGGCGGAGGCCGCCTCTTCCTCTTCCCATTTCGTTCCTCTCTAGGCATCTCGCCTTGGGTTGATTTTAACCCTTAAAGAGCCAAGCCTCAAATTCCTTCATTGGCTTGGCTCACAGGAAGCTCACATTACAATACAGTGGACCACAACTCCCACCGTCCTTTGTCATTGGCAATCTAGACTCAGAATTCTGGGAGTTGAAGTCCCAAACATCTGGCGTGCCGAAGGATAGTGAAGTCTTGAAGATGCCATATTTTATTTATTTATTTTGAATTTTATTTTTACCTTTCTCCTTGGAATAGGCCCCAAGACGGCTTACAATACTGTAATGTTTTTGTCTTGTTTCTTGGAATTTTGCTTGAGGAAGCCGAAGGACAATGAGCAATAACTTCTGATCTTAACTGGTTGATAATACCTGGGTTTGTGGACTAAATCTTTTGGGAGAATGGGGCGAGTCTCTTCTAAATTTTCCCAATCTGGATTAAATGGCAGATTTAATTCTCCAGTTGGAGGAGTCAGGATGTGGGAAAGCCCAGTTGAAGTCAATAGTTTCTGTCTGTTTTGAAAGTTGGTCAACAAGGCAACACACCCAGGCCTTCTCCGACAGTGGTTGTGGCTTCAGGGCCTTTGGGGAGGGCAGGAGACACTTCAGATGGGACCATTTTTGTCTGTATTTCAGCCTGCCTACTCTCTTCATGTCCCCCCTTAATAAGAGCAATGTCTTTAAAATTCATTTTCATTCCATTTGTAGTAATTCTCCTCGCCCTTTCTGCCCCCAAAGCTCTCAAGGTGTGAACAATATATAAAATGGCAAAACCTAAACCAATGCAACCAACTATGACAATATGAAAAAGCCATCAACCCGAAAAGGAAACCTTAAAATAAAAGCCTTGATATTGGCAGCGAGGAGTAATAAGGGAATACACAAGGAGTCAAGTGCCCTACCCAATATAAATAGGTAGAATTGTCCCGTTTCCCATTTAAAAAAATATCAAGTGAACCCTGCTGATATATAGAACCAAGGATTAATATTTATGGAGGACCACCATCGGCTTCTGTTGTAAGCCCAAAAGCACTGGTGATAATTAGAAACGGACTGACTAATACAATGTATTGGGTGTCTGGAAGTTGTGTCATGGCAAGTGGACTTCTTTTCTTGAGAGATCGAAGCATTTCACTGCTCATCCAAGCAGCTTTGGCAGTCTAAGGGAAATTAGTGATGAGACCTTCAATTTATACTTCACCTTGATTTCACATCACCCTGGTCTGTATAGGTTCATAAATTGGGAAATGGCCTTAATAGGCTTAATAGGCCCTTACGTGGACCAAGGCCTGAATAGGCTCATTAGGTGGACAATAGCCTGAATAGGAGTTCATAGGTGGTCCATGATCTGGATAGGCTCCTTAGGTGGACAAAGGCCTAGGGTGTGTGAAAGTCCCACCCTCGCAACCTTTCCCAACATCCTTTAAAGTATGGGTCCTCCGCTGTGTCCTTGCTGGTGGAGGTGTGAAGTGCTTCTGGTTTATTGTCTGGCGACCGATGAAAAGGCTGCTTGATAAGCAGCAGACAGGTCGTTCCTAAGCCCCCCACCACTGCCGAGAAAGGGATTTTCAATACTCACATGAATGGCTTCCCTGACCCCTCTCTCATACAACCTATCTTCTCTGTCTAATATGTGAACATCCTTATCTTTGAACGAGTACCCTTTTGCCTTCAAATCTCGGGTATAAAAACTGGACGTCAGTAGGATGGTCAGCGAGAAGTACATCCAATGGGGCGGAGAAGTT
Source organism: Phrynocephalus vlangalii (assembly GCA_037367305.1). NCBI lineage: Eukaryota > Metazoa > Chordata > Lepidosauria > Squamata > Agamidae > Phrynocephalus > Phrynocephalus vlangalii. Next base: position 1,963 of record JAWVWN010004570.1, on the reverse strand, counting down.
CCTCCTATGGAACCATATTGGCCGAAGAGGGCCACCAATGACATCCTTCGTGTCCCTGGAGAACGAATCTGGCCGTGATGGAGGGGATTTTGCCTCCCTCTGGACCCGCACAAGAAACACCACGTGCCGCTTAAATAAACGTATCAGTTGCCAGTAGCCCTGGAACCAGAGAGAGAACCAACTCAACCTAGCCCTGGTCCAAGGAGACCCGCCATAGTAACGCATACAGTACACATACTGTCCCTAAGGCAGTGATGGCTAACCTTTGGCACTCCAGATGTTTTGGTCCACAACTCCCAGAATTCCGAGCCTAGATTGCTAATGACAAAGGACCGTGGGAGTTGTGGTCCAAAACATCTAAGGAGACCCTCTGGAAATAAGCACAGTAACAACTGGAGGCAGGAGGACCCTGGAGCGCATCCTGAAGACTACGCTCCGTGAGAAGTACGGCAATGACCTGAAGAGGAAACCAGATCAAGGCAAGGTCTTTGAGGTCACCTCCCAATGGGACGCCAGTAACCACTTCGTGTCCCGAGGTGACTACACTTGCTTTGCTGATTGGTGGTTTATACACTGGGCCCGCCTCAATGGAGTCCCCCTCAATGGAGCGGTCAAGCACAGCACCAGGGACAAACGATGTGGTCCAACACCTGGCCAAATAGGAACCATCTGCCTGAACAGGACAGTGGCTGACACAAGAAGAAGCACCCTGAGGCCTGACATCGTGGTCCAAGATGATGCTCAGAAAAGGATCATACTGGTTGTACTGGACTGTATAATATTATCCCTCATTACTGTAGGCCACCTTGGGTCTTACAGTAATGAGAGGTAAAATAAATAAAATAAATTCCTTTTGAGAACCAGAGGGAAGCCAGGTTAATGGCCAGAGAGCCGAAGCGTCAGAAGTATGCTCTTCTGTATGAGGCGCATGATGGCTCAGCGGTGAAACTAGAGCGATGAAACTGCCAGCTGCAAAGTTGGTAGCTTCCAAGTGGGGGTCCCTGGTGTTGTACGTGAGGTGGTGGGGGATTCCCTAGATTCACATGCAAATGCAGAACCTAGATCAGAACGTGGTTAATAAGTCTGAAGAACGGACACACAAGCAGGTCCCGGATCAACTTCCAGATAAACTCACCTGGATGACTGAGAATCTTCACAGACCTGGCTTTTTATGGGAAGGCAGCGGAAGGGGATGCAATCCCAAGGCTGTATTTTGGCTTAGGGAGTGAATCCATCTCACATTTGGTCTCCCTCTTTCCCTGCTACCTTCTGCCATTCATTGCTTATTGTCCTTTCCAGAGAATCCTGCCATTCCTGGTTTGTTCAAATTCAGGCCGCCTCAGTTTTTGTTGATGTTGTGTCCAGGGATTGTTCACACTGGATTTAATCCAGAACCTGCTTGTGTTTCTCTATTTTTTCCTCTGCCATTCCTAAATGACGTTGCATGAGTTGAGACTTATTAACCAGCTTTATTGAATGAGGTTGGAATCCCTGCTACCTAAAGTGAAGCAAGATCGACCTCTGGTGGCCGCCAGCGTGTGCAGTGCATGATGGGAGAAATGGGTGGAGTTATGCAAAGAGCCCTCCAATGCCTGCTGGGGTGGTCAGTCACCCTTGAGAAACCACAGGATCGAAAGATTCCACAGGATTTCAGGGCTATTTTTTTTCTCTAGAGCTCCTGCTGTCCCTGTGGACTGAAAGGAATCCGTTTTGGGAGCAGGCAGCGTGCACTGAGGGAGGGGGTTCTTTGCAAGGGGGCGCAGGGGGGGTCCAGCTCCTGGCCATGCTCTCCGGCCCCTGGGAGGGTGTCAGTGCCAGTGTTTCCGGTGATTTTTGGAGACTTTGGGTATTGCTTCTCGGCCTATCGGCTAAGATCAAGTGTAGTATCTGTTCTTATCAGCGTAATATCTGATATGTCCTCTATTTGAGGACTATATATTAAGCAGATTTTTGGAGCTAGGAG